>OU342742.1:246338787-246822544 GCA_910589775.1 Avena eriantha | reverse complement strand
ATAATTTGAAATGGGCATAAGAAATTCAAAATCGGTTCAAACAATGTAAATCCTTCGCATGGCATCGTATTATGTGACATAGTTGTAAGGAAAAATACCAAACTTGGTATATTGCAAGTTTCTCGAAAAAACCTTCACAAAAATGACCTATCATGTTCGAGGTTTCATGGCTTTTAGGCTAAACGACCAATGTTATGGCTAGAATCGCGGCATAGTTTGTAATAATGTGCCCATATTGTACACTTGTGTGCATCTTGTGATAGAGAAAAATGATGCAGGACGAAGTTTTCCATTTCGTCGCATGAAAAAAAGCATTTTCTATTTTCCAAGTGCTAAAATCGGGGCATTTTGTGAAGCAACCACCAAATGATAGTTTCAAAATGGTACCACCCTATTTTTTGAAAAAAATAGACCCATCTTTCATGAACAATGTCCCAACCAAGGTATCTAAAACCTTTTCGTATACCCCTGGCGAAAAAGGCAAATTCTTGCAAAATCGGTAGGAAGTGGGTCCGGTTTCAACTACAGGTACATGATCTAACACTCATGATTTTTTGAAAAAAATCATTTTTAGACTCACAATATGATGTTTATTTAGAGATCCAATGCAATTTTAGCGAGGCTCATCCCCTATCTCCATGCCCACCCTTTTCAGCATAGTTTGAAACGAGAAAATTTTAAAACGGGCATAAGAAATTCAAAAACGGCCCGAACAATGTAAATTCTTCATGTGGTGTCGTATTATGTGACATAGTTTTAAGGAAAAATACCAAACTTGGTATATTGCAAGTTTCTTGAAAAAACCTTCACAGAAATGACTAATGTTATGGCTAGAATCGCAGCATAGTTTGTGATAATGTGCCCATATTGTGCACCCATGTGCATCTTGTGATGGAGAACAATATTGCAGGAGGAATTTTTCCATTTCGTCGCACGGAAAAAGTATTTTCCATTCTCTGAGTGCCAAAATCGGGGTGTTTTGTGAAGTAACCACCAAATGATAGTTTATAAATGGTATCACCCTATTTTTCAAAAATAATAGACCCACCTTACATGAACAATGTCCTAACCAGGGTATCTAAAACCTTTCCGTCTACCCCTGACAAAAAAGACAAATTCCTGCCGAATCGATAGGAAGTGGGTCCGGTTTGAACTACAGGTACGTGATCTAACACTCATGAATTTTTGCAAAAATCATATTTAGACTCACAATATGATGTGTCTTCATAGATCTAATGCAAGTTTAGCGAGGCTCATCCCCTAGCTAAGAACCTTCTTGTCCGCCGTTTTGACCATAGTTTGAAACAGGCAAAAATTTCAAAAACGGTCCGAACAAGATGAAACCTTCGCATGGTGTTATATTATGTGACATATTTTCAAGGAAAAATATCAAACTTGGTATATTGACTGCATATCGAAAAACCCTTCTTAGGAATGACATATCATGTTCAAGGTTTCATAGCTCTTAGGCCAAACGACCAATGTTATGGCCAGAATCACTGCATAGTTTGTGATAATATGCCCATATTGTGCATGCATGTGCATCTTGGGATGGCAAACAATATTGCTGGAGGAAGTTTTCTTTTTCATCACACAGAAAATGCATTTTCTATTTTTTAAATGCCGAAAAAGGGGCGTTTTGTAAAGCAACCACCAAATGAGAGTTTCAAAATGGTTCCACCACATTTTTCAAAAATATTGACCATTTTACTTGGACAATGTCTGAACTGGGGCATCTCAAACCTTTCTGTCCATCCCTCGTGAAAAAGACAAATGTCTGTTGAATCGGTAGGATACGGGTCCGATTTCAACTACATGTACATGATTTAACGCTCATGATTTTTTACAAAAATCATTTTTAAGTTCACAATATGATGTTTTATCAGAGATCTAATGAAAGTTTAGCGAGGCTCGTCCCCTAGCTAGGAACCTTCATGCCCTCTGTTTTGACCATAGTTTGAAACGGGCATAATAAATTCAAAAATGGTCCAAACGAGGTAAATCCTTCGCATTGTGTCTTGTTATGTGACATATTTGCAAGGAAAAATAGCAAACTTGGTATATTGCAAGTGTCTCGGAAAAACCTTCTCAGAAATGACCTATCATGTTCGCGGTTTCATGGCTTTCGGGCCAAACGACCAATGTTATGGCCAGAATCATGGCATAGTTTGTAATAATATGCCCATATTGTGCACGCATGTGCATCTTGTGATGGAGAAAAATGTTACAGGAGGAAGTTTTCCTTTTCGTCACGCAGAAAATGCATTTTCTATTTTTAAATGCCAAAAAGGGGAGTTTTGTAAAGCAACCATGAAATGAGAGTTTCAAAATGGTTCCACCATATTTTTCAAAAATATTATACCATGTTACATGGACAATGTCCGAACCGGGGCATCTCAAACCTTTCACTCCACCCCTCGTGAAATAGACAAATGTCTGCCGAATCGGTAGGAAGCGGGTCCAATTTCTACATGTACATGATTTAACGCTCATGATTTTTTACAAAAATCATTTTTAGCTTCACAATATGCTATTTTATCATAGATCCACTAAAATTTTTGCGAGGCTCATCCCGTAGCTAAGAACCGTAATGCCCGACGTTTGGACCATAGTTTGAAACAGGCATAATAAATTTAAAAACGGTCCAAACAAGGTAAATCCTTTGCGTGGTGTCTTGTTATGTGACATATTTGCAAGGAAAAATAGCAAACTTGGTATATTGCAAGTTTCTCAAAAAAACCTTCTCAGAAATGACCTATCATGTTCGAGGTTTCATAGCTTTCGGGCCAAACGACCAATATTATGGCCAGAATCGTGGCATAGTTTGTGATAATGTGCCCATATTGTGCACGCATGTGCATCTTGGGACAGAGAACAATGTTGCAGGAGGAAGTTTTCTTTTTCGTCACACAGAAAATGCATTTTCTATTTTTTGAATGCAGAAAAAACGGGGCGGTTTATAAAGCAACCACCAAATGAGAGTTTCAAAATGGTTCCACCACATTTTTCACAAATATTAGACCATGTTACATGGACAATGTCCGAACCGGGGCATCTCAAACCTTTCGGTTCACCCCTCGTAAAAAATACAAATGTCTGCCGAATCGGTAGGAAGCGGGTCCGATTTGAACTGCATGTACATGATTTAACGCTCATGATTTTTTGCAAAAATCATTTTTAGCTTCACAATATGCTATTTTATCATAGATCTACTAAAATGTTTGCGAGGCTCATCCCCTAGCTAAGAACCTTAATGCCCGACGTTTTTCATAGTTTGAAATGAGCATAATAAATTTAAAAACGGTCCAAAGAAGGTAAATCCTTCGCGTGGCGTCATAAGCAAATCATTTATAGCCTCATGTAATGGATCTCCTCAAGGTGGACTAAATTGATTTTTGTATCATCTCATTCTAAGGTCATACACGAAACTGATTGTGAGATTATATTTTTAGAATGCAATAAAATATCCGCTATTTGGACTTAAACTGTGTAAGAAGGCCACAATTCATAAAAATACAAACATTCTAAAGGAATATGGGTTATTGGCCCATCCCGGAGAGAGAGAAAAAAAAGGAAGGCCTCGTTCCTTAGTCTTAGGCCCAGAAAACATTTCTTTGGTTAAGTATGGTAGCGCGGGATTAGATATCTTGACGATGGCACTACCGTGTTGGTTTGGATCGTTGGCAGGATTGGTGAGGGCGCAGTTCGATCCCTGCTGCCACTCTATTTTTGCCATATATTCGTGCGCGCGGTGATATGGTTAAAAAGGACGAGCTTCTTATCTTGCAAGAAAGAGTTCACTAGTGTAGTGGTTAGTAACCCGTGGGGTGTCGATGAGGTCTTGAGTTCGATCCCTTGGGGGTCCTATTTTTGCCATACGCGCGAATTTGCTGAGTTGGCATTCCTGTACGCCACATAGGGATGATGTGGAGTGATATTGCTGAGTTGGCAGTCCTGTAATTTTTTTGTCTAAGAATTTACCCATAACGACCATTTAAATTGGTCATAGTCTACCAAATAAAAGACTCCAAACCAATTCTATCTATCTATGACCTTTCAGTGTTAGGACATCATGACCTTCTTGACTAAATTGGTCATTATTTTTCAAGGTTTGGACCCTCCTAAATTTCCAACGACCAAGTGATTCAGAATGGTCCTAGATCTATGACCAAAAAATGCATTGTCGTTAAGAAAAGGTCACTAGTGAGCAGATTTCTTGTAGTGATGTGTGTTCTTTCCACAAACCACATATGGATCCACTAGAGTCATTGCATGTGTGTTCTTTTCACAAACCACATATGGATCAACCAATGGTATTGCATGTGTGTTCTTTCCACAAACCACACATGGATCAACCACTGTCATTGCATGTGTGTTCTTTCCACAAACCACATATGGATCAACCAATGGTCATTGCATGTGTGTTCTTTTCCACAAACCACATATGGATCCCCTAGAGTCATTGCATGTGTGTTCTTTCCACAAACCACACATGGATTAACCAATGGCATTGCATGTGTGTTCTTTTCACAAACCACATATGGATCAACCAATGGCATTACATGTGTGTTCTTTCCACAAACCACACATGGATCAACCAGTGTCGTTGCATGTGTGTTCTTTTCACAAAACACATATGGATCAACCAGTGGTCATTGCATGTGTGTTCTTTTCCACAAACCACATATGGATCCACTAGAGTCATTGCATGTGTGTTCTTTTCACAAACCACATATCGACCCACTAGAGTCATTGCATGTGTGTTCTTTTCACAAACCACATATGGATCCACCAGTGTCATTGCATGTGTGTTCTTTCCACAAACCACACATGGATCGACCAGTGGTCATTGCATGTGTGTTCTTTCCACAAACCACACATGCATCCCCCTGAGTCATTCGATGTGTGTTCTTTCCACAAACCACATATGGATCAACCAGTGTCATTGCATGTGTGTTCTTTCCACAAACCACATATGGATCCACTAGAGTCATTGCATGTGTGTTCTTTTCACAAACCACATATGGACCCACTAGAGTCATTGCATGTGTATTCTTTTCACAAACCACACATGGATCAACCAATGGCATTGGATGTGTATTCTTTCCACAAACCAAAAATGGATCCACCAGAGTCATTGCATGTGTGTTCTTTCCACAAACCACATATGGATCCACTAGAGTCATTGCATGTGTGTTCTTATACTAAAACTAGCACTAGAGTCATTGCATGTGTGTTCTTTTCACAAACCACATATGGATCCACCAGTGTCATTGCATGTGTGTTCTTTCCACAAACCACATATGGATCAACCAGTGGTCATTGCATGTATGTTCTTGTCCACAAACCACATATGGACCCACTAGAGTCAATCCATGTGTATTCTTTCCACAAACCACACATGGATCCACCAATGGCATTGCATGTGTGTTCCTGACATGAACCACATATGGACCCACTATAGTCATTGCATCCGTGTTCTTTCCACATACCAGATATGGATCCACTAGAGTCATTGCCTGTGTGTTCTTTTCACAAACCACATATGGATCAACCAATGGCATTGCATGTGTGTTCTTTCCACAAACCACACATGGATCAGCCAGTGTCATTGCATGTGTGTTCTTTCCACAAACCACACATGGATTAACCAATGGCATTGCATGTGTGTTCTTTTCACAAACCACACATGGATCAACCAATTGCATTGCATGTGTGTTCTTTTCACAAACCACACATGGATAAACCAGTGTTCACTTCATGTGTGTTCTTTCCACAAACCACTTATGGATCAACCAGTGGTCATTGCATGTGTGTTCTTTTCCACAAACCATATATGGATCCACTAGAGTCATTGCATGTGTGTTCTTTTCAGAAACCACATATGGACCCACTAGAGTCATTGCATGTGTTTTCATATACCAAAACCAGCACAAGAGTCATTGCATGTGTGTTCTTTTCACAAACCACATATGGATCCACTAGTGTCATTGGATATGTGTTCTTTCCAGAAACCACACATGGATCGACCAGTGCTCATTGCATGTGTGTTCTTTCCACAAACCACATATGGACGCCCCGAGTCATTGCATGTTCCAGAAACCACACATTGATCGACCAGTGCTCATTGCATGTGTGTTCTTTCCACAAACCACATATGGACCCCCCGAGTCATTGCATGTGTGTTCTTTCCACAAACCACATATGGATCAACTAGTGTCATTGCATGTGTGTTCTTTCCACAAACCACATATGGATCCACTAGAGTCATTGCATGTGTGTTCTTTTCACATACCACATATGGACCCACTAGAGTCATTGCATGTGTGTTCCTGTCAAGAACCACATATGAATCCACCAGTGTTCATTACATGTTTGTTCCTGTCATGAACCATACATGGATCAGCCAGTGGTTATGGCATGTGTGTTCTTTTCCACAAACCACTTATGGATCCACTAGAGTCTTTGCATGTGTGTTCTTTTCACAAACCACATATGGACCCACTAGAGTCATTGCATGTGTGTTCTTATACTAAAACCAGCACTAGAGTCATTGCATGTGTGTTCTTTTCACAAAGCAGATATGGATCCACAAGTGTCATTGCATGTGTGTTCTTTCCACAAACCACATATGGATCAAACAATGGTCATTGCATGTGTGTTCGTTTCCACAAACCACATATGGACCCACTAGAGTCATTGCATCTGTGTTCTTTCCACAAACAAGACATGGATCCACCAATGGCATTGCATGTGTGTTCCTGACATGAACCACATATGGACCCACTAGAGTCATTGCATGTGTGTTCTTTCGACAAACCACATATGGATCCACTAGAGTCATTGCATGTGTGTTCTTTTCACAAACCACATATGGATCAACCAATGGCATTGCATGTGTGTTCTTTCCACAAACCACACATGGATCAACCAGTGTCATTGCATGTATGTTCTTTCCACAAACCACACATGGATTAACCAATGGCATTGCATGTGTGTTCTTTTCACAAACCACACATGGATCAACCAATTGCATTGCATGTGTGTTCTTTTCACAAACCACACATGGATCAACCAGTGTTCACTTCATGTGTGTTCTTTCCACAAACCACTTATGGATCAACAAGTGGTCATTGCATGTGTGTTCTTTCGACAAACCACATATGGATCAACCAGTGGTCATTGCATGTATGTTCTTGTCGACAAACCACATATGGACCCACTAGAGTCAATGCATGTGTATTCTTTCCACAAACCACACATGGATCCACCAATGGCATTGCATGTGTGTTCCTGACATGAACCACATATGGACCCACTATAGTCATTGCATCCGTGTTCTTTCCACAAACCAGATATGGATCCACTAGAGTCATTGCCTGTGTGTTCTTTTCACAAACCACATATGGATCAACCAATGGCATTGCATGGGTGTTCTTTCCACAAACCACACATGGATCAACCAGTGTCATTGCATGTGTGTTCTTTCCACAAACCACACATGGATTAACCAATGGCATTGCATGTGTGTTCTTTTCACAAACCACACATGGATCAACCAATTGCATTGCATGTGTGTTCTTTTCACAAACCACACATGGATCAACCAGTGTTCACTTCATGTGTGTTCTTTCCACAAACCACTTATGGATCAACCAGTGGTCATTGCATGTGTGTTCTTTTCCACAAACCATATATGGATCCACTAGAGTCATTGCATGTGTGTTCTTTTCACAAACCACATATGGACCCACTAGAGTCATTGCATGTGTTTTCATATACCAAAACCAGCACAAGAGTCATTGCATGTGTGTTCTTTTCACAAACCACATATGGATCCACTAGTGTCATTGGATATGTGTTCTTTCCAGAAACCACACATGGATCGACCAGTGCTCATTGCATGTGTGTTCTTTCCACAAACCACATATGGACCCCCCGAGTCATTGCATGTTCCAGAAACCACACACTGATCGACCAGTGCTCATTGCATGTGTGTTCTTTCCACAAACCACATATGGATCAACCAGTGGTAATTGCATGTATGTTCTTGTCCACAAACCACATATGGACCCACTAGAGTCAATGCATGTGTATTCTTTCCACAAACCACACATGGATCCACCAATGGCATTGCATGTGTGTTCCTGACATGAACCACATATGGACCCACTATAGTCATTGCATCCGTGTTCTTTCCACAAACCAGATATGGATCCACTAGAGTCATTGCCTGTGTGTTCTTTTCACAAACCACATATGGATCAACCAATGGCATTGCATGTGCGTTCTTTCCACAAACCACACATGGATCAACCAGTGTCATTGCATGTGTGTTCTTTCCACAAACCACACATGGATTAACCAAGGGCATTGCATGTGTGTTCTTTTCACAAACCACACATGGATCAACCAATTGCATTGCATGTGTGTTCTTTTCACAAACCTCACATGGATCAACCAGTGTTCACTTCATGTGTGTTCTTTCCACAAACCACTTATGGAGCAACCAGTGGTTATGGCATATGTGTTCTTTTCCACAAACCACTTATGGATCCACTAGAGTATTTGCATGTGTGTTCTTTTCACAAACCACATATGGACCCACTAGAGTCATTGCATGTGTGTTCATATACCAAAACCAGCACAAGAGTCATTACATGTGTGTTCTTTTCACAAACCACATATGGATCCACTAGTGTCATTGGATATGTGTTCTTTCCAGAAACCACACATGGATCGACCAGTGCTCATTGCATGTGTGTTCTTTCCACAAACCACATATGGACCCCCCGAGTCATTGCATGTTCCAGAAACCACACATTGATCGACCAGTGCTCATTGCATGTGTGTTCTTTCCACAAACCACATATGGACCCCCCGAGTCATTGCATGTGTGTTCTTTCCACAAACCACATATGGATCAACTAGTGTCATTGCATGTGTGTTCTTTCCACAAACCACATATGGATGCACTAGAGTCATTGCATGTGTGTTCTTTTTACATACCACATATGGACCCACTAGAGTCATTGCATGTGTGTTCCTGTCAAGAACCACATATGAATCCACCAGTGTTCATTACATGTTTGTTCCTGTCATGAACCATACATGGATCAGCCAGTGGTTATGGCATGTGTGTTCTTTTCCACAAACCACTTATGGATCCACTAGAGTCTTTGCATGTGTGTTCTTTTCACAAACCACATATGGACCCACTAGAGTCATTGCATGTGTGTTCTTATACTAAAACCAGCACTAGAGTCATTGCATGTGTGTTCTTTTCACAAAGCAGATATGGATCCACAAGTGTCATTGCATGTGTGTTCTTTCCACAAACGACATATGGATCAACCAATGGTCATTGCATGTGTGTTCGTTTCCACAAACCACATATGGACCCACTAGAGTCATTGCATCTGTGTTCTTTCCACAAACCAGACATGGATCCACCAATGGCATTGCATGTGTGTTCCTGACATGAACCACATATGGACCCACTAGAGTCATTGCATGTGTGTTCTTTCGACAAACCACATATGGATCCACTAGAGTCATTGCATGTGTGTTCTTTTCACAAACCACATATGGATCAACCAATGGCATTGCATGTGTGTTCTTTCCACAAACTACACATGAATCAACCAGTGTCATTGCTTGTGTGTTCTTTCCACAAACCACATATGGATCAACCAGTGTTCATTGCATGTGTGTTCTTTTCAACAAACCACATATGGATCCACCAGAGTCATTGCATGTCTGTTCTTTCCACAAACAACACATGGATTAACCAATGGCATTGCATGTGTGTTCTTTTCACAAACCACATATGGATCAAACAATGGATTTGCATGTGTGTTCTTTCTACAAACCACACATGGATCAACCAGTTTCATTGCATGTGTGTTCTTTCCACAAACCACTTATGGATCAACCAGTGGCCATTGCATGTGTGTTATTTTCCACAAACCACATATGGACCCACTAGAGTCATTGCATGTGTGTTCTTATACTAAAACCAGCACTAGGTTCATTGCATCTGTGTTCTTTTCACAAACCACATATGGATCGACCAGTGGTCATTGCATGTGTGTTCTTTCCACAAACCACACATGGATCCCCCTAAGTCATTGCATGTGTGTTCTTTCCACAAACCACATATGGATCAACCAGTGTGATTGCATGTGTGTTCTTTCCACAAACCATATATGGATCCACTAGAGTCATTGCATGTGTGTTCTTTTCACAAACCACATATGGACCCACTAGAGTCATTGCATGTGTGTTCATATACCAAAACCAGCACAAGAGTCATTGCATGTGTGTTCTTTTCACAAACCACATATGGATCCACTAGTGTCATTGGATATGTGTTCTTTCCAGAAACCACACATGGATCGACCAGTGCTCATTGCATGTGTGTTCTTTCCACAAACCACATATGGACCCCCCGAGTCATTGCATGTTCCAGAAACCACACATGGATCGACCAGTGCTCATTGCATGTGTGTTCTTTCCACAAACCACATATGGACCCCCCGAGTCATTGCATGTGTGTTCTTTCCACAAACCACATATGGATCAACTAGTGTCATTGCATGTGTGTTCTTTCCACAAACCACATATGGATCCACTAGAGTCATTGCATGTGTGTTCTTTTCGCATACCACATATGGACCCATTAGAGTCATTGCATGTGTGTTCCTGTCAAGAACCAGATATGAATCCACCAGTGTTCATTACATGTTTGTTCCTGTCATGAACCATACATGGATCAGCCAGTGGTTATGGCATGTGTGTTCTTTTCCACAAACCACTTATGGATCCACTAGAGTATTTGCATGTGTGTTCTTTTCACAAACCACATATGGACCCACTAGAGTCATTGCATGTGTGTTCTTATACTAAAACCAGCACTAGAGTCATTGCATGTGTGTTCTTTTCACAAAGCAGATATGGATCCACAAGTGTCACTGCATGTGTGTTCTTTCCACAAACGACATATGGATCAACCAATGGTCATTGCATGTGTGTTCGTTTCCACAAACCACATATGGACCCACTAGAGTCATTGCATCTGTGTTCTTTCCACAAACCAGACATGGATCCACCAATGGCATTGCATGTGTGTTCCTGACATGAACCACATATGGACCCACTAGAGTCATTGCATGTGTGTTCTTTCGACAAACCACATATGGATCCACTAGAGTCATTGCATGTGTGTTCTTTTCACAAACCACATATGGATCAACCAATGGCATTGCATGTGTGTTCTTTCCACAAACTACACATGAATCAACCAGTGTCATTGCTTGTGTGTTCTTTCCACAAACCACATATGGATCAACCAGTGTTCATTGCATGTGTGTTCTTTTCAACAAACCACATATGGATCCA
The DNA here is from genome assembly GCA_910589775.1 of Avena eriantha. NCBI lineage: Eukaryota > Viridiplantae > Streptophyta > Magnoliopsida > Poales > Poaceae > Avena > Avena eriantha. The sequence goes on along the minus strand of OU342742.1, from coordinate 246,811,144 downwards.
CCAGAGTCATTGCATGTCTGTTCTTTCCACAAACAACACATGGATTAACCAATGGCATTGCATGTGTGTTCTTTTCACAAACCACATATGGATCAAACAATGGATTTGCATGTGTGTTCTTTCTACAAACCACACATGGATCAACCAGTTTCATTGCATGTGTGTTCTTTCCACAAACCACTTATGGATCAACCAGTGGTCATTGCATGTGTGTTATTTTCCACAAACCACATATGGACCCACTAGAGTCATTGCATGTGTGTTCTTATACTAAAACCAGCACTAGGTTCATTGCATCTGTGTTCTTTTCACAAACCACATATGGATCGACCAGTGGTCATTGCATGTGTGTTCTTTCCACAAACCACACATGGATCCCCCTAAGTCATTGCATGTGTGTTCTTTCCACAAACCACATATGGATCAACCAGTGTGATTGCATGTGTGTTCTTTCCACAAACCATATATGGATCCACTAGAGTCATTGCATGTGTGTTCTTTTCACAAACCACATATGGACCCACTAGAGTCATTGCATGTGTGTTCATATACCAAAACCAGCACAAGAGTCATTGCATGTGTGTTCTTTTCACAAACCACATATGGATCCACTAGTGTCATTGGATATGTGTTCTTTCCAGAAACCACACATGGATCGACCAGTGCTCATTGCATGTGTGTTCTTTCCACAAACCACATATGGACCCCCCGAGTCATTGCATGTTCCAGAAACCACACATGGATCGACCAGTGCTCATTGCATGTGTGTTCTTTCCACAAACCACATATGGACCCCCCGAGTCATTGCATGTGTGTTCTTTCCACAAACCACATATGGATCAACTAGTGTCATTGCATGTGTGTTCTTTCCACAAACCACATATGGATCCACTAGAGTCATTGCATGTGTGTTCTTTTCGCATACCACATATGGACCCATTAGAGTCATTGCATGTGTGTTCCTGTCAAGAACCAGATATGAATCCACCAGTGTTCATTACATGTTTGTTCCTGTCATGAACCATACATGGATCAGCCAGTGGTTATGGCATGTGTGTTCTTTTCCACAAACCACTTATGGATCCACTAGAGTATTTGCATGTGTGTTCTTTTCACAAACCACATATGGACCCACTAGAGTCATTGCATGTGTGTTCTTATACTAAAACCAGCACTAGAGTCATTGCATGTGTGTTCTTTTCACAAAGCAGATATGGATCAACAAGTGTCATTGCATGTGTGTTCTTTCCACAAACCACAGATGGATCAACCAATGGTCATTGCATGTGTGTTCGTTTCCACAAACCACATATGGACCCACTAGAGTCATTGCATCTGTGTTCTTTCCACAAACCAGACATGGATCCACCAATGGCATTGCATGTGTGTTCCTGACATGAACCACATATGGACCCACTAGAGTCATTGCATGTGTGTTCTTTCGACAAACCACATATGGATCCACTAGAGTCATTGCATGTGTGTTCTTTTCACAAACCACATATGGATCAACCAATGGCATTGCCTGTGTGTTCTTTCCACAAACTACACATGAATCAACAAGTGTCATTGCTTGTGTGTTCTTTCCACAAACCACATATGGATCAACCAGTGTTCATTGCATGTGTGTTCTTTTCAACAAACCAAATATGGATCCACCAGAGTCATTGCATGTCTGTTGTTTCCACAAACAACACATGGATTAACCAATGGCATTGCATGTGTGTTCTTTTCACAAACCACATATGGATCAAACAATGGATTTGCATGTGTGTTCTTTCCACAAACCACACATGGATCCACTAGAGTCATTGCATGTGTGTTCTTTTCACAAACCACTTATGGATCAACCAGTGGTCATTGCATGTGTGTTATTTTCCACAAACCCCATATGGACCCACTAGAGTCATTGCATGTGTGTTCTTATACTAAAACCAGCACTAGGGTCATTGCATCTGTGTTCTTTTCACAAACCACATATGGATCGACCAGTGGTCATTGCATGTGTGTTCTTTCCACAAACCACACATGGATCCCCTAAGTCATTGCATGTGTGTTCTTTCCACAAACCACATATGGATCAACTAGTGTCATTGCATGTGTGTTCTTTCCACAAACCATATATGGATCCACTAGAGTCATTGCATGTGTGTTCTTTTCACAAACCACATATGGACCCACTAGAGTCATTGCATGTGTGTTCATATACCAAAACCAGCACAAGAGTCATTGCATGTGTGTTCTTTTCACAAACCACATATGGATCCACTAGTGTCATTGGATATGTGTTCTTTCCAGAAACCACACATGGATCGACCAGTGCTCATTGCATGTGTGTTCTTTCCACAAACCACATATGGACCCCCCGAGTCATTGCATGTTACAGAAACCACACATGGATCGACCAGTGCTCATTGCATGTGTGTTCTTTCCACAAACCACATATGGACCCCCCGAGTCATTGCATGTGTGTTCTTTCCACAAACCACATATGGATCAACTAGTGTCATTGCATGTGTGTTCTTTCCACAAACCACATATGGATCCACTAGAGTCATTGCATGTGTGTTCTTTTCAAATACCACATATGGACCCACTAGAGTCATTGCATATGTGTTCCTGTCAAGAACCACATATGAATCCACCAATGTTCATTACATGTTTGTTCCTGTCATGAACCATACATGGATCAGCCAGTGGTTATTGCATGTGTGTTCTTTTCCACAAACCACTTATGGTTCCACTAGAGTCTTTGCATGTGTGTTCTTTTCACAAACCACATATGGACCCACTAGAGTCATTTCATGTGTGTTCTTATACTAAAACCAGCACTAGAGTCATTGCATGTGTGTTCTTTTCACAAAGCAGATATGGATCCACGAGTGTCATTGCATGTGTGTTCTTTCCACAAACCACATATGGATCAACCAATGGTCATTGCATGTGTGTTCTTTCCACAAACCACATATGGATCCACTAGAGTCATTGCATGTGTGTTCTTTTCACAAACCACATATGGATCATCATCACCATCGCTTCTCCATCGACCATCCATGTTTCCCCCATATATGAGTGAGTAATCCCCCGCTGTAGGCTATGGGGATGGTAGGGATTGGATGAGATCGTTCATGTAATGGCATCAGATTGTTAGGGCATAGTGCCTAGTATCTTTTATTAGTGCTTTATGACTTTGTTGTGACTTGTTGTGCTTAATGCTTGTCACTAGGGCCCGAGTGCCATGATTTCAGATCTGAACATGTTATTGATTCATTGTGATAGTATTGTTCTTGGTCTTATCTACAAGTTGTATACACACGTTGTTGTCCGGAACCTATGGCCCCAAAGTGACAGAAATCGGGATAACCGAAAGGGAAAGGCTTTGATGTGAGGATCACATGTGTTCACAGAGTGTTAATGCTTTGCTCCGATGCTCTATTAAAAGGAGCACCTTAATTGCCAGTAGTTCCCTAGAGGTCCCGTTGCAAACAGGCTGGCAGGACAAAAGATGTTGTGCAAGTTCTTATTGCGAGCACGTATGACTATATATGGAACACATGCCTAGGATTGTCTAGTACTTAGATGCTTTATCTTATTTATCTGCAATTGCCCGATGTTCTGATTGCTATGTGAATTGTCTTGTCCATGCAACGCCCGTCCATCCATCCCTATGCCTACCGCACTCGAATCCCACTGTTTACTTCTTTTGTTACCACTGTCTTTGCTTTTGTTACTGCTATTACTTTGCTATTCCTACTACAAAATTGTTGCTACTGATAAACTGCTGTGGGCAAGATTGTTTCTAGGTGCAGCTGAATTGACAACTCAGTTGTTAAGGCTTATAAATATTCTTTGGCTCCCCTTGTGTCGAATCAATAAATTGGGTTTCACTTCCCTCGAAAATACTGCGATACACCCCCTATACTTGTGGGTCATCAAGACTATTTTCTGGCGCCGTTGCCGGGGAGCATAGCTTTATTTATCAAGTTCACTTGGATTCTCTATTGTTCACTACTATCCATCCATCATGGGTAAGTCTCGTGATGGCAAGGTTCCTATTTTACCATCCACTACAAGAAGAGGTACGGTTCTGAACACCTCTGCTTCTCTTGATTCACCGTCTGTTTTGAGTAAGTTCCTTACACTACCACATACACATGCTACACACACTTCTACTACTGCTGAATCTGAAACTTCTGATGCTTATGATGCTGCTTCTACTATGCTCGATAAGAGTGGTTCATTAGGTCCTTTCCTAGATGCTATGATTGCTAGAACTATAGCTGGAAATACCGAAACTCCTAATGAAGACACTACCACACCTGTTAGCTCACCTGAGTCTAGTGAAAGTTATGATATTGAAGATGGTTATGTTGAGATGACCGATGAGTTTATTAAATAATGTAAGAACACCCATGATAGGAGCGCTGCTAAGAGTCTCCTTGAGAGGCGTACTATTAGACCAAAATTATATCCTGTTGCTAAGTTTGCTGCTTCTCCCATAAACATTATAGATGAAGATTATGATTTCTCTCTCGATCTATCTTACATAGCTATTGTCGAGAAATAAACTTTTTGTGGGACTAAGAATGAAAGTGCGGTAGGACATATGAATGAACTTTCTACCATGAGTGGCTTGTTTTCTGACGATATTAAGATGCGTACTTACTTTGTTGCTAAGATTTTTCTCTTTTCACTGAAAGGAGAAGCTAAAACTTGGTTTAGTAATTTACCTCCTGGATATATTGATATCCCTGAGTGCTTGATTAGTACTTTCCTGCAGAAATATTTTCCTCCCAGTGCTAGACATGCTATTTTGCAGGAACTTTTTAATTTTAAACAGGGAGAAAAAGAGGTATTGCCCGAATCTTGGGCAAGGTTTTGTGCTTTGATTCATGCACAGGCTGGAAGTCCATTACCTAAGAATGAGATTCTTGATATATTTTATAATGGACTAACCGAGGAATCTAGGACATACCTAGATAGTTGTGCTGATTGTGTTTTCAGGAATAGGACTCCTAAGGAAGCTGAGGAGTCAATGGCTAAAATAAGTAAGAATTGTGAAGATTGGACTCCTCCTAAACAAGCTATACCTAAAGTAATTGTACCTAAACCTACTATTCCCGTGCCTATTCCAACATCAAAGAAGAGGGGAGTTTGAATTAAATGATGAAGTGATGAAGGAAGCTAAGAAATGTCTTAAGGAGAAGGGAATTAAAGCTGCAGATGTCAAGAATTTACCTCCTATAGAAGAATTATGTAAGCCTATTCCCTACTCATCCACTATTGAGGTACACTCTCTCCAACACTTTGATGAAGGTGATATCCCTTACTCAAAACCTCTTGATCAATGCTTAGAAGAATTTGAGATCTTTATTGTTAAGCAAGATACCTTTAATAAAAGGGTGCAAAATCATCTAATGGAAAACACTAGAGCTATTATTGAGTTGAAAGATATTGTAGAAATAACCACTAATGATGTTAAAATGATTGTTAAACACTTTCAAATGGTTCAAACTCAAATATATCAACTCATTAAAGTGCAAAACGACTTGCTAGTCAATGCTGCTAAAGAAAAACATGCTTATGAAATTAGAACTAGATGTGGAGCTGCTACCCAGGATCCTCTATATCCCGAGGGGCATCCCAAAAGAATTGATCAGGATTCTCAACAAGCTGAAAATGGTGGTTCTACTCGTAAGAAAAGGAAAAAGAAACATAAAACTGTTGTAGAACCCTCTGAACCTCCTGTAGATCCTAATAGTATATCTATCTCTGATGCTGAAACTGAAAGTGGTAATGAACAAAATGTTGTTCCTAATGAATAAAAAGTTGAAGAAGAACCTGAAAACCACACTAAGAATACTAAATACACCAAAGAAGATTTTACTGCTAAGAAACATGGTAGTGAAAGAGAACCTTGGGTCCAAAAACCTATGCCTCTCCCTGATAAGAAACACAAGTCAAAGGAAGATGAACACTATAATAAGTTTTGTGAGTGGATGAAGCCTTTATTCTTGAAAATTCCTTTGACTGATGCTATTAAATTGCCTCCTTACTCAAAGTATATGAAGGACATTGTCTCGAATAAAAGGAAGATCCCTAATGAAGAAATTTCTACTTTGCTTGCTAATTATTCCTTCAATGGTAAGGTTCCTAAGAAACTTGGAGACCCAGGGATTCCAACTATCCCTTGCTCTATTAAGAACAGTTATGTTAGAACTGCTTTGTGTGATTTGGGAGCGGGAGTTAGTGTTATGCCTTTCTCTCTCTATAAGAGGCTTCAACTTGAAAAATTAATACCAACTGATATATCTTTGCAAATGGCTGATAAATCTACCATTATTCCTATGGGTATATGTGAGGATGTACCTGTTCAAGTGGCTCATAATTTCTTGATATTAACTGATTTTGTTGTGCTTGAAATACATGAAGATAATAATATGTCTATTATTCTTGGGAGACCTTTTGTTAATACTACCGGAGCTGTTATTAATTGTAATCAAGGAAAGGTGACCTTCAATGTTAATGACAAGGAACATATTGTCTATTTCCCCAAGAAGATTGAAAGGACTTATGGCTTGAATTCAATTGAACATGTTGAAGGCATTCAAGTTGGAGAAATATATTGTCCCATACCAAGAGAAAAAATTGAAACTATTATGATTGGGACCATTGCTATCAAGGTTGAGGTAACATAATCATTAGTGGAGTACAAAGTTTTGTCTCATATGCAATTGTTTTGGTAGCAAGACTTGATCAACCTTGTTAACAAAAGGATTCCATTGAACAAAACAATGTTTTCATTATGATTATCTTTGTTTATTTCTATCCTTTGCATTTTAGTTTTTGCTTTCGTTTAGTTTTCTTTTTGTTGCTAGTTGCTTGCATGTTAGAACTTCTGTAGTTCTAGCCTTGTTTTCTCCTTGCATCATGTTTCCAAAAGAAAAAAATCTGTCTGTCAGAAAAATCATTCTTCTATCTCTGAAAAATGCCCAAAAATATAGTGTCTCAAAAAATTCCAGATAATTCATATTAAATTTTACGTGAAAAAAGGGGCAGAGGAGTACCTAGTAGGTACCGGGGGGCCACCAGGCAGGCACACCACATGGTGGCGCGGCCAGCCTTGGGTGGCGCCATGCCCTGGCGTGGGCCACCCCTGGCCCCCCACTAACTCTCTCACCTGTCACTTTCTTCTCTCTCCCGAGTAAGCTCCAGTTCATAGCTCAAAATCGCGTTCTTGCTGTGCTTGCTCTCGATTTTTTCGATCTCCTTGCTCAGCCCATCTTTCTTGCTGAAATTTGTAGCATTTGTTCCCTGGTATGTGACTCCTCCCCTTGTCCATGTAGATTTGTGTTTAGTGGATTATATGTTGAGTATTTTGCTGCTGTAGGTGACTGGTTATGAGGGCTTGTAAGCTTGTTTGATGCTTAGAGATATAGTTTTGATGCGTGTTTAGGCCTGTTGCACGTTCCTATGAGTAGAATCATTCATTATATATACTTTGCAATCACTTGTTTAATAGGTGTTTAAATTTCAGAATGCCAAGCATGAACAACCATACTTTTGGAGACATATTTGAGAGTGATGCACCTAGGAGGTCGAGGCCCTCAAGAACAGCCTCTCAAGCTAGGCCATCATACAATGAAGATCTCATTGCAACTCGTATTGGTAGTGAAAAGGATGATGGGATGCTCACCCATCCTCTTTTCCTTGTTTTACTTTCTTACAAGCTGCAAGTATTCTTGATGATTTCTTGCTACTGATTGAGAGGGTTGGTTTGACCTCATATATGCAAGATGAGAGCGCACAATACGCTATGCTCACCAAAACTTTTGTTGAGAGCTTCACGTTTACTAACACACCCTATCAGTCTACTGTCTCTTTTAAAATCTATGATATGCCCTTCACCATGCCTTTGGAAAGATTTTGTAGTATTGTAGGTGTGCGTATGACAGGGACCGTGAAGAAAATTCAAGGGCGACCCGCTGATTTGTTGGAGCTATACCGAGGGGTGACCAATGATGATGACCGTGTGGCGCAGCGCAGAAAGATAAGAAATATCCAACTCCCTGCTCTTAGATACTTTGCATATTATCTTGCTACTAGTGTACTGGGTAGGGAGAACACAAGTAATATCTCCAACTATCATTTAGCTTTCCTTGCTACTGCGCTTAACAATGATACTCGGTACAATCTTGGCTCGCTCATTGCTCGCCGCCTAGCGGCTAGGGGGCCTATCTATGGGGGCATCATTGCATCGCGCATAGTCAATGCATTAGGTCTTTTAGTGAATCCTTTTGATGCTATGCTGGAACCACAGATGCTTGACCTTGTCGCCATGAAAACTCGTCGCTTTGTCACTGCTACCTCTGATTTGAACAATCTAGTATATAGGATGCTTTTCACTGACGGGGATGAAAGGGAGATCCTTTTGCCACAGCCTGCTTTGTTTAGTGTTCACAGGAGACCGTGGTCACGCTCCAAGGAGGAGCTGGACGAGCAGCTTCGCTTGCTGGATTTCCACGAGCAGCACCAGGAGGATGTGCCCTCCTATGATTACTCCACGCATTACGGAGGGACGTACTCGAGTTCGCACCAGGATGAGGGAACCTCTTCGTCGTACCAGGGTGACACTTCATCCTGGCCAGCTTGGGATTGATACCCACTTAGGCCAAAAGCCTAAGCTTGGGGGAGGTATGCCGACACCGCACTCATCTCCTTATCATGTTGCGTCGGTACTTTGTATATTCATGTTTTCATTCTCTTTTTTAGTATTCGTTCTTCTTTGCTTTTGCTTTCTAAAAACACAAAAAGACCAAAAATATTTTTGTTGTTTCTCTTTGGATTGCTTCTCCTTTTTGCCTTGGTTTGCTTTTCCCTTTTTGCTTTGTTTGAACTATTCGAAAAACCCAAAAAGATTTTGCTTTGTTTGTTTTTCCCTTTTTGTTCTTGTTTAAAAATCGAAAACACCAAAAATATTTGTCGTTCTTCTTTGGTTTTTGCGAGTTTGCTTCAAGGTTCGGCAGTCCTCAGTGGATATTAGTTTCATATTATTATTCAAGCCACACAAGTGAAGAGCAATAATGAGGATCAATGACAACTTGAGGCGTGGTAAGAGGCTGGTAACGAACTCTATTTGTTTTCATTTTTGTACATATACTCATCACTGTGGGCATGCTTAGTCCGTTCATGTAGAGTGTATGTTTTCTTTGGATGCTTAGTAGTTCTTTCTTTATTATGATTAGCTCCAGCTTGCTAATAGTTTGTAGCATGTCTTATGAATGTTTGCTTGCATTGCTCTATTCATAAATTGGTATGACACCGCGGTATCCTCCTCTGAATGTTTCATTTGTTTGACTTGGCACATGCTCACACATGCACATGACTCTAATAATCAGTTAAGCCTCGATGAATTATTTTGCCTTGAGGATCTTGAATCACTTTCATGCCATGAGTAGTCATGTTTTGTTGCAAGCGTGATAATGACAACTATTGCTCTCTCGTTTGTCGCTCCCTTACTATTGCTAGCCTTCACTTTCACTGAGTATGTTGTACTCAAGTTCCCAACTCCCTAAACCAAATATTTCCAAAGTGTCCACCATACCTACCCATTAGCATCATTTGCTACCTCCGTGCATATTCAATATGCCTTGTTTTCTTCCGAATAAAATGTTTGCTTGTTATGAGAATGTTAGTTAGTAAAGCTCTCACAAACTTGATGGCGCACTTTATTTTCTTGCACTTAATAAACCTGAACCATTGCGTCCTTCTTTGTTGTGCATATGTTTGCGCTTTATGAGTTGAAGTTAGCAGAACCATGTATCATGGGGACCGCTTTCAACGCTTCATAGGTATTTTGTACCTAGTTGATATAATGTTCTTTTGCTTATGGACCCCAACGGTGTGAAATAAAAGTGGAACTTGTAAGATCATGGAGTTTTTATGTATGTTAGAGAAACGCTTGGGCCGCTAGCCTAAGCCATGCCTAATCATGGTGGAAACTTGCAGCATAACCATAATGAGCATTCTATGAAGCATCCTCAATAAAAATTTATGCACATAGTAAAAAAAAAGATCGCCGAGATGCTCATTGTCTGCTTGCCTTGTATTTTGATTATGGGATAGCTCCCGTGTCATGTGCAAGGGGTACCCCGTTAGCGGTTCTCTATGATACGTATATACTTACAATGACAAGAGCTTACTTGTGACTGAAGTTGAGTAGTATGAGGATCGGTCTTCATAAGTAAGGGGCATGAGGCTTCGACTTATAACTTGTCAAGCATATCCTCTTAGTTGTGTCACATTCACCTTAACCACATTAAAGATGCTTATGATAGGGGCAATGAGAGCTCAAAGCTAATGAGTACCATACTTTCAGCATTTGGAAGCCTTTCAAATTATTCAAAAGTTTTTCTTCTACTTGTCGAGTCTCCACATATTCTTTGAACACCTTCTTGAGAGCATAGTTGTCATTCTTTATGTTTGTTCCATTACTTGATTATTTGTGTTATGACTTTGACTCTTGTATACTTGATATCTTTACTTCTAGTAATCACTTGAACTTCAGAGGTGCCTTGATATTCATAATCAAAGGCAAGCGAGATACCACTCTATCATACCTTTCTATGAGCATTGCAATGTTGCTTATGTTTGTGCCTCATGCTACTTATTATTCTTGAGTTGGAATCTCTTCATAGCATGCAAAGACTATTAAGTAGACTTGGTTGCATATTCTTTATTATGAATTGTCTAAGTAGTTGATCACATTGCTGAGAATATTTACATCATATGAAGCAAATGTGTTCGTGAAAGTTCTTTTATCGCACTCAGTTTTCAACAGAATTGCTTGAGGACAAGCAATAAGCTAGGCTTGGGGGGAGTTGATACGTCCAAAACATATCTACTTTCCCAAACACTTTTACTATTGTTTCTCCTCTATACTTGTGTGATTTGGATACAACTAATGCAGACTGACGCTGTTTTCAGCAGAATTGCCTTGGTGTCTACTTTTTGTGCAGAAAACCAACTATCAGGAAAAATCCCGGAAAATATGCCAAAAATCCTATTTCACCCGAAGACTCCAGGAGCCAGCATACTAGACGGAGAAGAGCCAGGGGGTGGCCACACCACCTGGTGGCGCGGGCCAGGCCAGGCCGCGCCAGGGGGTGGTGTGGGCCCCCCAGGCACCCCCTCAGCCTCTCTCTTCGCCTATAAGGAGCCTTATGATCTAAAAACTTCGGGGGGTTCGACGTTTTTCCAAAAGGAGTTCCGCTCCACCGCCACCACCAGATTCCACGAAACAGCACCAGGAACTCCGTTCTGGCACCCTGCCGGGACGGGGAATTGGAGGAGATCATCGCCATCATCATCACCATCGCTTCTCCATCGACCATCCATGTTTCCCCCATCTATGAGTGAGTAATCCCCCGTTGTAGGCTATGGGGATGGTAGGGATTGGATGAGATCGTTCATGTAATGGCATTAGATTGTTAGGGCATGGTGCCTAGTATCTTTTATTAGTGCTTTATGACCTTGTTGCGACTTGTTGTGCTTAATGCTTGTCACTAGGGCCCAAGTGCCATGATTTCAGATCTAAACATGTTATTGATTCATTATGATAGTATTGTTCTTGGTCTTATCTACAAGTTGTATACACACGTTGTTGTCCGGAACCTATGGCCCCGAAGTGACAGAAATCGGGATACCGGAAGGGAAAGGCTTTGATGTGAGGATCACATGTGTTCATGGAGTGTTAATGCTTTGCTCCGGTGCTCTATTAAAAGGAGCACCTTAATTGCCAGTAGTTCCCTAGAGGCCCCGCTGCAAACGGGTTGGGAGGACAAAAGATGTTGTGCAAGTTCTCATTGCGAGCATGTATGACTATATATGGAACACATGCCTAGGATTGTCTAGTACTTAGATGCTTTATCTTATTTATCTGCAATTGCCCTATGTTCTGATTGCTATGTGAATTTTCTTGTCCATGCAACGCCCGTCCATCCATCCCTATGCCTACCGCACTCGAATCCCACTGTTTACTGCTTTTGTCACTACCGTCTTTGCTTTTGTTACTATTGTTACTTTGCTATTCCTACTACAAAACTATTGCTACTGATAAAATACTATGCGCAAGATTGTTTTCAGGTGTAGCTGAATTGACAACTCAGTTGTTAAGGCTTATAAGTATTCTTTGGTCCCCTTGTGTCTAATCAATAAATTGGGTTTCACCTCCCTCGAAAATACTGCTATACACCCCCTATACTTGTGGGTCATCATCTTTCCAAAAACCACACATGGATCCACCAATGGCATTGCATGTGTGTTACTGACATGAACCACATATGGACCCACTGGAGTCATTGCATGTGTGTTCCTTCCACAAACCACATATGGATCCACTAGAGTCATTGCATGTGTGTTCTTTTCACAAACCACATATGGATCAACCAACGGCATTGCATGTGTGTTCTTTCCACAAACCACACATGGATCAACCAGTGTCATTGCATGTGTGTTCTTTCCACAAACCACATATGGATCCACTAGGGTCATTGCATGTGTGTTCTTTCCACAAACCACACATGGATTAACCAATGGCATTGCATGTGTGTTCTTTTCACAAACCACATATGGATCAACAAATGGCATTGCATGTGTGTTCTTTCCACAAACCACACATGGATCAACCAGTGTCATTGCATGTGTGTTCTTTCCACAACCCACATATGGATCAAGCAGTGGTCATTGAATGTGTGTTCTTTTCCACGAACCACATATGGATCCACTAGAGTCATTGCATGTGTGTTCTTTTCACAAACCACATATGGACCCACTAGAGTGATTGCATGTGTGTTCTTATACTAAAACCAGCACTAGAGTCATTGCATGTGTGTTCTTTTCACAAACCACATATGGATCCACCAGTGTCATTGCATGTGTGTTCTTTCCACAAACCACACATGGATCGACCAGTGGTCATTGCATGTGTGTTCTTTCCACAAACCACACATGGATCCCCCTGAGTCATTGCATGTGTGTTCTTTCCACAAACCACATATGGATCAACCAGTGTCATTGCATGTGTGTTCTTTCCACAAACCACATATTGATCCACTAGAGTCATTGCATGTGTGTTCTTATAGTAAAACAACCACTAGAGTCATTGCATGTGTGTTCTTTTCACAAACCACATATGGATCCACCAGTGTCATTGCATGTGTGTTCTTTCCACAAACCACACATGGATCGACGAGTGGTCATTGCATATGTGTTCTTTCCACAAACCACACATGGATCAACCAGTGTCATTGCATGTGTGTTCTTTCCACAAACCACATATGGATTAACCAGTGGTCATTTCATGTGTATTCTTTTCCACAAACCACATATGGATCCACTAGTTTCATTGCATGTGTGTTCTTTCCACAAACCACACATGGATCCACCAGTGTTCATTGCATGTGTGTTCTTTTCACAAACCACATATGGATCAACCAATGGCATTGCATGTGTGTTCTTTTCACAAATCACATATGGATCCACCAGTGCTCACTGCATGTGTGTTCTTTCCACAAACAACTTATGGATCCACAAGTCTTCATTGCATGTGTGTTCTTTTCCACAAACCACATATGGATCCACTAGAGTCATTGCATGTGTGTTCTTTTCACAAACCACATATGGACCCAGTAGAGTCATTGCATGTGTGTTCTTTCCACAAACCACACATGGATCCACCAATGGCATTGCATGTGTGTTCCTGACATGAACCACATATGGACCCACTAGAGTCATTGCATGTGTGTTCTTTCCACAAACCACATATGGATCCACTAGAGTCATTGCATGTGTGTTCTTTTCACATACCACATATGGATCAGCCAATGGCATTGCATGTGTGTTCTTTCCACAAACCACACATGGATCCACCAGTGTCATTGCATGTGTGTTCTTTCCACAAACCACTTACGGATCCACCAGTGGTCATTGCATGTGTGTTCTTTTCCACAAACCACTTACGGATCCACTAGAGTCATTGCATGTGTGTTGTTTGAACAAACCACATATGGATCAACCAGCGTTCATTGCATGTGTGTTAGTTTCCACAAACCATATATGGATCCACTAGAGTCATTGCATGTGTGTTCTTTTCACAAACCACATATGGACCCACTAGAGTCATTGCATGTGTGTTCTTTCCACAAAGCACACATGGATCCACCAATGGCATTGCATGTGTGTTCCTGACATGAACCACATATGTACGAACTAGAGTCATTGCATGTGTGTTCTTTCCACAAACCACATATGCATCCCATTGCATGTGTATCCTTTTCACAAACCACATATGGATCAACCAATGGCATTGCATGTGTGTTCTTTCCACAAACCACACATGGATCAACCAATGGCATTGCATGTGTGTTCTTTTCACAAACCACACATGGATCCACCAGGGTCATTGCATGTGTGTTCTTTCCACAAACCACATATGGATCAACAAGTGGTCATTGCATGCGTGTTCTTTCCACAAACCACATATGGATCAACCAATGTCATTGCATGTGTGTTCCTGTCATGAACCACACATGGATCAACTAGAGTCATTGCATGTGTGTTCCTAATGGATCCACCGTTAGACCGAGTCTTCTAGAAGGCACGCCATAACACAGTTGTTCTGCTTGACGATTGTTATATATCGTTCAATCGGGGCGCTTGGACGATTGAGGTGGTCTTTGTGAGAGCGATCTTCGAGTAGGCTGTTCTGCGGCATGATTGGCCACGCTTGCTCTAGACAAACTGGCATGTTGCGAGTGTCACGACTCACGAGTTGAGTGGGCCATATCCTAGTGTCACGTCCCCATTACTTCTCTTCCTCCCCGTACTTCTCTTCCTTCCCCTCGAAGCCACTTTCCCCACTTCACTCCCATCCTTCTGTAGCCGCAAGCTGACGACATCCGCCAATTCTCGGGTCGCTACCTTCATGCTAAGAAATCATTTTACAAGCTTTTGAACTTATCCTATATATTCCTGCTATTCGCCAATCTAACTGCTAAGCTTTTTTTCGATTTCTCGACGAACTTTAGACGTGGCAGATGCTGCAGCCCAAGAATCTGGAGATCCTCACGCACAACTTCGTAGCGATGTTCCCGCTCGTGTGCTCCCACCCAGGATGCTTTCGCCTACTCCTACCACGAGCTCCCGCTTCATGAGCTCGCGTGCCCGCATGGCGCGTGCTCCTGCACGGAGCCGGGCTGCAGCTACACAGGCCCGCCAACAGAGCTCGTCGTCCACCTTGCATAGGAGCACTTGATCGAAGTGATTAGGATCTCGTACGGGCAAGCCCAACTTCTCCAAGAGCAGGTGCCGTTCACTAACTCGGCACGCCGCCGGCTAATTTTCCAGGGGGACATCTCTGTTTTCGTCCTGACCATCACCGCCGGTGTTCCGGGAACCAAAGTCGGTCCCACCAACGTGTGTGCCGTATGCGTCAGGTCGGTCTCGTGCGCCTGGCCCGTATACACGGTGCGCATGTGGGCGAACGCCCAGCCGCCGTTGTCCGATAGCATTTTTGTGCTAGCCGAGGCACCGAGCTGCCCGACGCCGTGGGAGGTGGAGTATGTGGACCTAAGTTCAATCCTATGTGTGCCATCTTAGTACCTTGTCGGTGCTAGACCGAACAGGCAGATGCATTTCTACATTTGTATCGAGAAGGCGGATAGGGAAATGTAGTACTTGTGTTGTCATTACTGTTAGACTTAAGCGATGCTTCTCAGGTGCGTAGAGCATACGTGTTGTGTGAATGTACCCTAGTTGTAGTTTTTAGTACTCCTTAATAATTCGACGAGTTATTATATTGGTCCAATCAGCTTGTTGTTGTCACATTGCAAAGTCCGCTTGCTCTAGACAGACCGGCTATACCATGTGCTCCCGCACTTGCATGTCAGTGTCACGTGTTCCGAGGGCCCGTCTGCCAGTGTCACGCCCCCTTCTCTTCCTTCCCCTTGAAGCCACTGTCCCAACTTCTCTTCCATCCTACCACTCCTGTCTGATGGTTGTAATCTGATTTTCGTTGGATTGTTTACATGTAATCTACGTTGATAATGCAACATGCAAATGGCACAGACACAATTTCTAAAGTGGAAGTACTCACACGCTGCTATTGCACATATTTCTCAATATAGCTCAACAAACCCATTACAATAATTGTACTCGCACTAAACACAACCGAAATTGCAACCATCCTAAACAACATCTAAACCCACATCACACCGCTATCGTCGGAGTCCACCTCGATTGGTGACACCGCCGTGCCCTTCCCAGCGAGATCCACTCCCGCCCGTGGCTTGCCCTTCGCCAAGGAGGCAACAATGGCGTTCTGGACAGCTTCGTCCCCGTCGTCCTCCACATCATAATTGACAATGACGAAGGTGACGGGGTTGACGTGGACCGAGCGCCGTCGCGCTTGACGGCTCCTGCTCGAGCTCGACGCCGCATCAGTCCTTCTATAGGTAGGAGGGGCCGAGCTCAGATATGTAGCGTCGTCGCTCCTCTTAAGAAACCATGGCCATTTGATACTGTATCGGTAGGATCTTGGGGTGGATCCGCTATGGCGAGCCCTACCGGAAGCGGTGGAGCGGATGGATCTGCTGGCGCGAGCCATGACAAGTTCCTAGGAGGGAGTAAGATTGTGGGCCAGGCGTGTCTGGTTCCTGAGCAAGGCCTCCCAGTGATATGTACGCGGGCAAGGTGCCAAAAAAAATTGTCCAATGCCCGCGACAAGGCTTTTGAACCACGAAGGCGCGAGGTTTGGTTGACAAGTCCACACGCTAGGTCCCCCACCTATCAGCTGAATGTGGACGGTAGGATTCTGCCCGAGTTATTAAGTGGGGATAAATCATGCTTCACCACTACCCTAACATCCAAAGGTTCCTCTTTCCTGTGCCCTCACTCCCCTCGCTCATGGCTCGCAACTCGTGCAGTTCGTCTCGGGGGGAATCAGGGTCGTCTCAACGCCATCAGGCGGGTGCCCCCATCAGGTACCGGAGGGTGCCCTACGATTACTACCCCCCATATGATGTGTTTGTGTGGTGAGAAGATGCCGAGATGGATTTCATGGACCGACGAAAATACTGCAGGAAAATTCAGCAACTGCAGCATCAGAGCAGTAAGTTCCTACTGTAGGTACAATGGTAACCCAGATCCGGAAAGCATAATGTAATTATTATTTTTTGTTTCCTTCAATCTACTATGCAGGAAGGGAGGGGGACTGGTTGTGACAAGTTTGTGCGGATCGAAAAGCCACTGACAGGTTTTCACAGAGAGCTTGTTCAGGATCTGCGTGATGCTGTGTGGGACAAGAAAGAGGAGATTCGTGCGATGGAGTGAGAGATCCGGGAGCTTCGCCAGGTGCAGGGGAGTTAGGGACAGGGAGGTGGTGAGACAGACGGGCTCAAGATGAGGCCAGATAGTGGAAACAATTTCCACATTATCTGGGCATTATCTGTTTCATTTGTAGCTTATGTTGCCATGTCGTTGTCTAGCAGCTAAAATAAGTTGCTGCTTCATGGAGTGTAGCAGCCAGCTTAAGATATTGTTTTTCAGCCCAGAAACTTATCATACGTGTAATGCCAATAGCATGGATTTATTAAGCCCCTTTAAATATTTCATATCTGTGCCACTAACACCATCGATTTTGGAGACCCCTTAACTACTCAGCTAACGCGATTGTTCAGATAGTAGTGGCATAGTCACAATTTTGGATTCAACTAGTGGCCTCGGCTGTATCCAATCCTAAAGTCGCGATACATTTTACTCCGAGTACGGGAGGCAGATTGTTTCGCCCGACAAGTTCGACGCACACAGCTCTAGAGTTTAACCGAACTACATATATAGGTTCAAGTTCAATACATCATTAGGCTTCTACACTGCTAGCCTTCTTTCTCTGCTTGGGTGCCAACTTTCTTCCTCTTTCCTTCACATCCACTGGCTTCTTCATCTCCTGCCTTCTTCCTCTTCCTGGGTGCCAATTTTCTTACCTTCACGTACCCTGCATCTCCGGGTCAAGGGAAATCAGGCCAATCAGCAACAGAATCTTGCTCGGCATCATCACTCCACTCGTTTTGATTTTCTTCCTGTAGCAAAATCACTGAGTCGGCTGTCTTGTTTCTTACCTTGCGCTTCCTGTAAAAAAACAGTACATGGATTACTACCTTATATCTACAGACTATAAACAATTTTTTGTGTGAATGTACCATCTCATACCTAGGTTTGGGAGCATTAAGGGGACAGCCAGCGGCTCTATGGCCTATAAGATGGCAGGTCTTGCATCTGTTTTTGCCCTTGTTTGTAGCACAAAAAGCCGAACCCTTCTTCTCGAGAAAATTCTTAAACCTATTCACCTGAGGTCTTCCTCTGCCCCTTTTTCTAAATGGCTGGCAAATCTCAAAAGACAGCTGGACTTGAGGCCATGGAGATGAGTCTGTACATGGCTCGACGGATCTAGCGTACACAGCTCTGAACTTTTCCATAGAGTAGTAGTCTGACAAATAGTGATCCAAATGTGGTAGAGTTCTTTTCTTCACCAAGAAGGCCAAGGCGTGGTCGCAAGGTTTCCTGGTATGCTGCCACTCTAAGCAGGTGCATTCTCGCAGCTGGATGTTCACAACATCCCTTTTGCCACTCTTGGACATATCGACCACCTCACAACTTCTGCTGGTTGACGGGAGAACCTTAAGATGAGCAAGTACTCGGCTTCTCTTGTGTAGTTGCTATACAACTGGCGGTAGCATATGTCCTCTAAGTCTCCTACCGATCTCTCTCATTATATTTAACAGCTTCATGATCATATCACGTATGCTGTCCATCAAGATATGAACAGGACGCACTTTTATGTCCTTCACCCAGTTATTCAAGCATTCTACAAGGTTATTGTTTATGTAATCAACTTTGATGTCAAGGTTGAATTGACTCCTCTTCCATAGCTACGAATGATGGATGGCTAAGTACTCTAGATGTTCAGGGGCTTCCGCAAAAATCTTGCTCATGAAATATTCGCTGCCACTAGGTTTGTAAACTCTAGCAGCAGGAAACATGTAACGAAATATGCTGCATGCGTAGTGTGAGTACAAGTTGAGCATCATATGGTCATGGCATTCTCTACCTTCAGCTCGCGGGAACACCGCCTTCACTACATTCGTCAGCCCTTTGCATGCATTCGTGGATATAGCCAATGGATCCATGTGGCTTATTGATCTCTTGAGCTGCCTCATAAACCAGACCCAGTTTTCCTCCGTTTCTGTTTCAAACAGCCCGAATGCCACTGGGAACATCTAGTTGTAAACATCAAGTGATGTGGCAGATGGCAGGCAACCTTTCCATTTGCCAGTTAGGATAGTGCTGTCTACACTCAGATACGGCCTACAGCCGTCCTTGAATCCCTGGATGCAAGGTTTAAGTGCCATGAAAAATCTTTTGAAATATATTTTACCACCTTCTGATTCGGCGTCAATCTCCACAACACTCCCCGGGCACCTAGCTTGTACCTCCGCCTTGAAGTTGTACAGCATCCTGAAGCTATTGGTCCAATCCCCGTGCAAGACCCCCAGAGCTTTCTCTTTACCTTTCCAAACCATGTAATACGGAAGGACAATGTTTTATTTAGAACCGAGGCTAGTCTGAATATTCTTCGCGGTCTCCTTAGGGTCATCCTTTAGTATGGACATACATTGCATAGCCACCCACTCCGTATTAGCCATTGAGGATTCCAGTTTGCTGCCTATCGGACACATGTGTGGAGGGCCCATTTTTTTCACCTGCAACACAGATTCATTTAAAAGATAAGCGGAGTCGACTAGTTGCCAGAAAGATATTGCACATCAATTGTAGTTATAGAGTGAAAAGAGAGAGAGTTCTAATGGTTTGCTACATTCATTGCCCAAGTACCCTAATTGCATTCGACGCAGGTAAGGCTCTTGTTGTGATCCTCCATGGACAATGTACCTCGGCCCGTCCATTCATCCACGTTAACTTGCAAATGGCCTCATACCTCTAGGCAGTGTTCTTAAGTCGATAAACGTCGAACTCCCCCTTGATACAAAAATGCTGGAACGACATCCTGAACTCATGCATGCTCCTGAACTCGGTGCCGACCGAAATTATAGGATAGTCGTGGTCATGTTTCATTTCTTCTACTTCAACACCCAAATCATCGACTAGAATACCAGCCTCATCGTTAAGTTCCTCGTCTATTTCATCATCACCAGATTCTTGATCCTCTATAGTGCCTTCTTCTTCATCTGATTCAGAATCCTCGCCATCGTCTCTAATGCCTAGTACTGCACACATCATATTGACTCCCATGGGTGGGGCTACACCATCGTCTCCGCCTGGATGGACTGGAACATTGCCCCAATCCACTCACCGGCAACTCTGTTTTCTCCAAGACACTCGGTTGGTTCTGCTATAACCACATGGGGTGGTCTTACGTTTGCATGCATCCCAGGTACTTTAGTGGACAAACAGCAGTCAGAATCAATTTCATCTTGATTGTACAGAACCCTCTTGCTCTTCCTGTCTACATCCTCCTTCCTGATGTAATCTTTCCTGATGGTATCAGTAGGGCTTGACATCCGCGTTCCATTCCCCATCGAGCTAGGCTTTTTGCTGTCGCTCTTGGGTGTGATCTCCTTACTGCCTTCCCTCACGAGTGTTGGCTCTAGGGTGCTGGCATTATTTCCTGACCTCTGCGCCGTGTTCTTCTTTGAATTAGCCCTTTTGCTGCTACTATTGGGCGTGTTCTCCTTTGTGCTCGCATTATTGCCTAACCTCAGCGGCGTGTTCCACTCCAAATTAGCTCTTTTGATGCTACTATTGGCGTGTTCTCCTTCGTGCTGGCATTATTGCCGGACCTCAGCGGCGTGTTCCGCTCCAAATTATCCCTTTTGCTGCTACTATTGGGCGTGTTCTCCTTCGTGCTGGCATTATTCCCTGACAGCGGCGTGTTCCGCTCCAAATTAGTATTTTTTCTGCTCCCACTAGGTGTGGTAGCCTCCGTGCTGGACATCTTCGCCTCTTTGCTACCACTCCTGGGAGTGTTCACCACCGTGCTAGCCCTCTTAGCGTTTTTGCTGCTACCATTCGGTGTGGCATTTCGACTGGATCTCAGGGGTGTACTCTGCGGCGTGGTGCCTTTTTTCGTGCGACTCTTGGGCATCCTCTTCTCTGGCGTGGTCTCCTTGGTGACATTCTTCTTCAGGGTGCCCTTTTTGGGGATGCTCTTCCTGCTCCTCTTTATGACGCTCCTCTATAAGACTCTCCTCTGTTCGAAGCTACCCTCAGTCGCACCAGCCCTAGTGATGCCATGTATCAGGTCACGCATGCCTTCTAAAAGTCCATCATCACTATTGTCGAGTTCAAATTCCTCTCCAACCATTTGCACTATCAAGTGGAGGTACACTTCACCTCTATAATGTTTCCTTGTAAATGGTACGACTAAATCCCTGGTATCTTTCACTTCGATAGCCTTTTTGCTCCTGTAACCAAAATATAACAAACGTGCTTCCTAGGAGGACCCCCATAGCACCTTCACACATAATGATGCCATCAGGTCAAATAACTCTACCACTTCAGGATCGTATCTGCCAAGGATTACATAAAACTGGTCATAGAATTTTTTTATGCCATCGTCTAATTTTGCAGTATAATCTGCGACACTGATACGAACGATTACTTTGCCATCATCATGTTCTTCAGGATAGAAACCTCCGAGAGGTTCAAGAGGTGGAGTGGCACCATCAGACCCAGTACCAATGCCACCGCCGCCATCACCAGCGTCATCGTTAGCTAGATAAACCTCGGTGGAAGTACCAGGACCAGGAGCAAGGCGAGGGCCCTTAGAAGCGGGAGCTACATAACATGGTGGACAGGCAGGGCCCCTTCTAACGACAGCCACAATAGGATTAGCTGCTACCATGCCACATCGACGATCAAGAGTAGTTCCCACAACAGCAGTGTTTCAAGTGCTAGTAGAGTCCAGACCATGAGCTGGCTCCAGACCAGCAGCTCGCTGAACCTGAGCACGGGTTCAAGGAGGACACAAGGTCTTTGCAACAACAGTGGGGCAGCCTCCAGAAGACTTAGTTTTCTCAACAGCGGTAGGGATTGGGTCAACAGCGGCCAGATCAACAACAACATGGGGACGACCAGTACCAGCAGATTCTAGAGCACAAGTTCGCACAACTTGAGGACGGTTTCGAGGAGGAGCAGCACACAAGGCGGCGGTCTTGGCAACAACAGCAGGGCAGCCTCCAGAAGCCGTAGTTTGCTCAACAGCGGCATGAATTGGGTGAGCAGCAGCCGCAGCAATACGGGCACGGAGACGGGGACGACCAATACCAGCAGATTCCAGAGGAGAGTTTTCCACAACGGCAATACGGGGACTCCTACGAGGAGGTTACCTGACAGAAGCATGTCGCGGACGCGGAACCACATTTTGCTCAACAATAGCAGGGGTTCGAGTTAGACCTCATTGTCCAATAATAGCTGGGCGACTCCCAGTAGCAGGAGCTTCTTCATCCAGTATGTTACACATCATCATAACCACGCGAAGCCCAACATGCTGTTTCATCAACCCAATTAGCTGACTATCACACGCTATAGGAACCTTGAAGCCTCGTTCATCAATGATGCTGAACCGTGCAGTCTGCTCTGGCCTCATTTCAGCAAGTTCACACACAACAGCAACCAAACCAGGGATAGTCCATAACTAAACAGGCGCTACTTCCATCTTCAGATTCTGAGCTTGTTTCCACGTGCTCTTCCCATGTGTTAATTTAATGAGGTAGCCACATATGGTGACTAGAACCGTGTATTTGGGTTCAGCAGAGATCCTAGTTGAGAGAAAATTGGAGACAAAAGATAAGAATTGTTTGTCAGCGTCGTGCTAGCAAACAATTCTATGTTCGATATATCTCTATATCGCAAATAGCCAGCTAGAAGTTATAGGTAGTGCGAATAGCAAAGAGAAGAGTAGCTCACCCGCAATTAGCCAGAAGTACTTCTTCCTCAGCAAATGGATCTGCCATCCTTCACGTTGCTCAGCTCGTCGGCGGTAGAGGGGGGCTAGATCGTCGCAACGGCTGGCACGACATTCGGCATTAGAGCTCGGTAGAAGCGAGTAGGTGCAGCAACTTGGCACCGGAAGTCAAATGCCTGAAGAGATCATTCTGGTTAGAGAGGGGATTTCGACGCTGCCGGTGCTAGGGTTCATGCGAAAGGAGGGAGGGAGTGGATTTGTGAATTTGGTCAATGCACCATGCTCCTTTAGTCTCTCGTTTCGCCTACGTGGTTGCCGTGTTGGCACTCGCGTCACGGAAATATTACTGACATGAGGGTCCCGACCGTCTACTTCATGGGGCAGTTTCACGGAATGTTTGGATTTGGTAGGGTGAGACGAGTTTGCATCGAAATGGCCCCTCTCGGTAGTTGGCGGCCCAACATTTCGAAATGCGGCAATTTCAAGCAACTTAGGTATCGCGGTGCACTCGCCCGCGAACTTTGGTACCGCAGCCCGGTAGCCCGTCATTGCATGTGTGTTCTTTCAATAAACCATAGCTAGAGTCATTGCATGTGTGTTATTTTCATTAACCACAGCTAGAGTCATTGCATGAGTGTTCTTTTCATTAACCACAGCTAGAGTCATTGCATATGTATTATTTTCACAAACCACCTATGGATCCAGCAGAGTCATTGTATGTGTGTTCTTTTCACAAACCACATATAGATCCACCAGTGGCATTGCATGTGTGTTCTTTTCATTAACCACAGCTAGAGTCATTGCATGTCTGTTCTTTTCACAAACCACATGGATCCATGAGTGTCATTGCATGTGTGTTGTTTTCACAAACCACATATGGATCCACCAGTGTCATTTGATGTGTGTTATTTTCACAAACCACATATGGATCCACCGGTGTCATTGCATGTGTGTTCTTTTCATAAACCACATATGGATCCACCAGAGTTCATTGCATGTGTGTTCTTTTAATAAACCACAGCTAGAGTCACTGGATGTGTGTTCTTTTCGCAAACCACATATGGATCCACTAGAGTCATTGCATGTGTGTTCTTTTCACGAACCACATATGGATCCACTAGTGTCATTGCATGTGTGTTCTTTTCATTAACCACATATGGATCCCCTAGTGTCATTGCATTTGTGTTCTTTTCATTAACCACAACTAGTGTCATTGCATGTCTGTTCTTTTCATAGAGCACATATGGATCCACTAGAGTTTATTGCATGTGTTTTTTTCACAAACCACATATGGATCCACCAGTGTCATTGCATGTGTCACTACAACAAACTAGGCATGTAGAGACGCAAAATATAAGGGCTAGAGACATTTTATATCATCTCTAAGGCATCATTGAGTCATACCTACAAAGCGTCTCATGGGCGTCTTCCTATGCACCGTATCAAAGATCAGAAGGACGCTTTGGTGAGCGTCTCTACATAGAGATGAGACGTTTATATGACGTCTCTATGGGTCCGAACACGCTTTCATATATTGATTTGCATCTCGTCTCTACCATCCCTAGTGACACAATATCGTGTCTCAAAATAGATGAACTGACATGATTTCCTCAAGCAAAAGATGTCGAGGCCAAACTTTATTTTCCAATGAAATATTATTATAGCTCATCGAACTAAAATATTATTGATACATATGTACACAACATACTAATTAAAAGATGTTTCGCCTCTTCTTCATGAATACATTACATATACAAAAGTTGTATTTTTCATACATAAGATCAAGAAAATTGTAGCTCGTGGAGAAGCAGCTAAGTTGGCAATAGTTTAAAGCATTCACAAGATACAAATACAACTGCAAAAATCATACATTTGATACACTTTGTCTCCAAATAATAATGATCTATCTATGAACAGTCTATTTTTTTGGAAATGGGCACTTTATTACTCAAAGGCAATGTTTACACCCGGCCTCTGCATAACTAGGATGCACACAGCCGATCAATCACAAAACGAGAATCAACCTAAAGTACGAAAATTACAATCCATATAACAAAATAAAACAGCCTGCGGCTAAGGCAGCTCAATCCGCAAATCACGTTACCATCCATGTCGGGAGAAAATATCCCTTGCCACATCCTCCAATCGTGTACACCCCTCCGCAAACAAGTCGCGGAACTCCATACGTTGGAGCGGAATCCATGATCGTAGGATAGCCGTTGTGCGATAAATCACCTGCAAGGAAGAAGAAACTATGTTATTAAAAATCTTGTCATTTCTACATAGCCAAAGCGACCAAATAATGGAAAGCGCTCCCATCCTAAATAAAGTCCCATATTTATCCCGAATCCCATTTAACCAATTGCCGAATACATTGGCAACCGATCGCGGAGGAGATAAACCAGAGGCTACTTGGATGATTGACCATATAACACGAGCAAATTTATAGTGGAAGAATAAATGTCGTATTGTATCATGATGATGACAAAATACACATTGTCTACTTCCATGCCAATTTCTCTTAACAAGGTTGTCTTTAGTAAGAATTACACCTTTACGAAGGTACCAAGCAAATATCTTCATCTTAAGGGGTAACTTCATTTTCCAAATTTTAATATTGTTATCGATAGGAATATCAGGTTGGATCAAAGCCCTGTACATAGAGTCAACTGAAAATTTACCACTCTGAAGTAAATTCCACTTGAACTCATCCACCCCCTCAGACAGCTATACCGTGCACAGTCTTAATAAAAGATTGTTCCATGATTCAAGTCTAGGTCCAATGAGGCTTCGTCTAAATGACACATTCGGAGGATAAGCTTCCAAAACTTTGGAAAGTGTATCTCCCTTGTGTCTAACAATTAAGTAAAGAGCTGGATATTGATGTCGGAGGGGAGTTTAGCCAAGCCATTTATCTTACCAGAATCTTATCTATGATCCATCCTTAATATTAAACACACCAAATTGAAAGAAATATTTTTTGGACGCCATAAGTCCTGCCCAAAAGTGTGAATCTCCGGGTTTCCAAACCACTTGAGACATCGCCTTAGAGCCTATATATTTCCTCCAAAGAATGGTTTGCCAGATACCATCTTCTGTAAGTATTTTGCACAGCCATTTACCCAGAAGTGCGGTGTTTTTGGCTTGCAAATCATGTATGCCCAGTCCACCATATTCTTTTGGTCTACAAACCATATTCCCTCTAGCAAGTCGATATTTTTGTTTTTTCACCATCACCTTTCCAAAAGAATCTTGATCGGAAATAATCCATTTTCGTCAAGGCACCTTTTGGTAGTTGAAAAAACGAGATCATATACAGTACCATGTTTGTGTGTACTGAGTTTATGAGAACAAGTCTTCCACCAAGTGATAGTAATTTACCTTTCCAACTATTAAGACTTTTTTGTAATTTTTCCTCAACGAGTTTCCATTCAGCAATCGTGAGCCGCCGATAATGAATCGGGATTCCCAGATAATTGATTGGAAATTGCCCCAAGCTACAGCCAATTAGTTCAGCATATAGATGGGCCTCATTCTCAGCCTCACCAAAACAATACAAATCACTCTTATGGAAGTTAATTTTCAATCCAGAAAGAAGCTCAAATGCTGATAATATTAGTTTCTGATTCTTAGCTTTCTCTAGATCGTGTTCCATAAAAAGGATAGTATCATCAGCGTATTGAAGAATAGAAATGCCACCATCAACAAGATGGGGAACTAGTCCTTCAATTTGGCCGGCAGCCTTAGCTCTCTCAATCAGGATAGCCAGCATATCAGCCACTATATTAAATAGTATAGGCGACAGCGGATCCCCTTGTCTTCCGCCTTTTTTGGTCTGGAAGTATTTGCCATTGTCACCATTGACATTGATGGCTACACTACCCCCAGTCACAAAGGACTGTATGAGATTGCACCACTCCTCTGAAAAACCTTTCATTCGAAGTGTCTGCTAGAGAAAAGACCAATTAACCTTGTCATAAGCCTTCTCAAAGTCAATTTTTAACAATACACCATTTAGTTTTTTTGAGTGTAGTTCATGAATTGTCTCATGAAGGATTACTACACCGTCTAGGATGTTTCGTCCTTGCATGAAAGCAGTTTGAGAAGGTCGAACAACATGATTAGCTACTAAATTTAGTCTAATAGTAGCAACTTTTGTAAAAAAAAATTAAAACTAACATTAAGAAGGCAGATTGGTCGATACTGTTGTATACCTTCCACGTTATTAACCTTAGGTAATAAAATGATGTTGCCAAAATTTAGTCTAAAAAGTTCTAGCTAATCAACGTGCAGGAAAGAGAAAAGAAGCATCAGATCATCTCTGATAACTTCCCAGAAATGTTGATAGAATTCTGTTGGAAAGCCATCAGGACCTAGCGCCTTGTTATGTTCCATTTGGAAAATAGCTTTCTTGACCTCCTCCTCTGTATAAGGGGCGGTTAAAAAGTTATTTTCCTCAACACAAACCTGAGGGATATCCCCTGTTTGGGACTCATCCAACTCGAAAGAGTTATCTGCTGGTGCCCCAAACAAGTCCTTGTAATAACTCGTAATATAAGCTTTTAGCTGCTCCTAGCCCTCAATCATACCTTCATCCTGAATTAAAGAGTGAATAAGTTTCTTCTTATGCTTGCCATTGGCAACTGCATGGAAGTATCTTGTATTCGCATCTCCTTCAAGGACAAATTTTGTCTTAGAGCGTTGGTACCATTTGAGTTCCTCCTCACGAAGAAGTTTGGAAATTTCTGCATTTGATTGTTTTTAGCTCAATCTCTTATGCAGATAATAGCCTAACTTCCGCAGAAGCCTCTAAATCATTAATGATGGTAGAAAGGTGTATTTTCTCCTTTTTAAGGATTCTGGCAGTGTGTCTGGCCCAACCACGAAGGAACTTGCGTAGGGCACGCATTTTGTTGTTCCATCGCTGTATGGGTGTTGCAACACTAACCTGTCTTTCCCAAATAGCCTTCACCAAATCATGGAACCCATCACGGTCCATCCATCCAAGTTCCAATTTAAACTTATGTGTGGATGGACGTAACGGTGCTCCAACAGATAAAAGTAATGGAGTGTGATCCGATAAAGCCTCAATACGTTCCAAAGCGCGAACAGTTACCATAGGAAATTTATCTTCCCAATCAGTATCCATAAGCACTCTATCAATTTTTCATATGTAGGCTCCGGAAGACTGTTAGCCCAAGTGAACTGTCTCCCAAGCATTGTAACCTCTCTTAAGTCCAAGTTGTCAATGACAGCATTAAACATGAAAGGCCAATGCTCATCATATCGACCCCAACTTTTCTCATGAGGGAATCTCAGCAAGTTAAAATCACCACCTATAAGAATAGGATACAGATTGTCCTTAGCCAGATTGACCAACTCACGCAAAAAATCAACCTTAAACACATCCTGGGCAGCCCCGTACACAACGACTAGAGACCATATGAAGTTATCAGCTTTGTTACGGATATGGAGTTTAATAGAAAAATCTCCAACCGAACTAGCTAAGACTTCCATAGTCTCATCTCTGACACATAATAGGATTCCCCCGGATCTACCTCTCGGAAGTCGTGAAACCCACGTAAGGTCTACTCCACCAGAAAGGCGATTGAGTAAGGCTTATGAGAAATCACATCTACCAGTTTCAGAAATACCCAAAAAATCCAACTTATAATCTCTCACACAATCAGCATAGAACAAGTGTTCAGCCAAGTCACGAAGACCTCTGCTATTTGAAAACATGCCATTCATTTAGAAACAATAGGAGATTTGGATACACAAGACCTCTTGCGAGATTTTTGGCTCTTTGATTTCCGACCAGAAGCTTTCAGCTCATATAATGAACCCAGCCCAGTCTCGTCAAAAGCCACTTCTGACACTTCACCAACCAAGTGAGACAGGAGTTGACCATCTACTGTGGCATGCAACTCCTCTATTGGTAACGTGTCAGAAATCATAGAAACTTTAGGAGTAATCGTTAAGCGGTCAAGCTCCATATGTCCCAAAGCAGAACACGAAAAATTAACTTCCTTAACAGATCTACCCATACTAATACCAACATTGGATAGCCTATCAACAATGCCAGGAGTAGAAAAAGAACTGAAAGACTTCGAAAAACTCAAAGTACCCTTAGAATCGAGATTTAGTTCCGCCTTCCGCTTCATAGCCTTCACCAACGAGTCCTCATCTGTGGTAGATGCGCCAAGGGCATCGACGCCATGACGAAGACTCCTCCGTGTCGGTGTACATGGGAGAGAACCCAACCCCGGTTGGGCCAGGTTTCCCCCAATGTGTCGTGCCGCCTGGGCCTCGACCACACCATCATCGGGTAGAGAACCTAACCCCGCCCCGGCCAGGTCCTTCTCACGCATCCACCCGACCTGGGCGTCGCCATCGTCGTCAGCTGGGGAAGAGCCTGACCCCTCCTGGGCCAGGTTCTCCCCACAGTCGGTCACGCCAGGACCCTCGTCCAAGGGCGCCGGAGCAGAGTCCGCCAGCACGCCAAGCGCCACCGCGGAAGCGGCCAGCCCCTCCTGGGCAAGCCCATCTACCACCCCCTCAGAGACCACCTCCATAAGCACAGGCCCATCCCCACGGGGCCTCGGAATAGTGCGGCCCATCATATTAGGCCGACCGTGAGAAGGAGAATATGACTTGCCGGCAAAACCATGCGCCACCTCAAGAGCCGCATGCAACTGAGATGGAGTGACACGTGGAGAAGCACTAGCAGAACGGCAACCACGTAGGGGAGAGTCAAGCGGTAGGGCGTCAAGCAGTTCCTTTCCATGCTTCGTAACAGGAGAAGCGTTGAAAGGAGTCATAGCATACACCTGCACAGGAACCTGTCTCGACAAATACAGAGCAGAGTTCCCGGACCCAACCAATTGGTCAGAAAGCCCACCCATAGCAGGGGCCAAAGACGGCTTAGAGGTATCCATAGCATCATCACTCGAGTTCCCATTACCACCAGCATCCGGATCATCCTAATTCCTTTTCCACAGATAAGGTGAGAAGTCAGGATCAGGCACATAACTCTCCGGCTCCAACCGAAAATGAAGCTCATATCCTTTTAACTTAACCACAACATCAGAGGTAAGGTAAAAGCCTAGAGCATCCTGCTTCTTATTGAACACAGTGATATCAAACATGTCGACCAAAATGCGAACAACACCCCTCCTCCTCAGAGAGAGCAAGTCCACATCAATAGTAGTGCCCATCAAAGAACCCACCATCCACAAACCAAGGAAAGTGCGTAAGGAATGCGGAACCCGGCCCCCTCCACATGTAGCCAGACCTGATGCAAGTCGCACTTATGTGGCACCTCCTGCAGTTTCTATGCGGACACAGACAACTCAGTCTTGCTCTGAGGAATAGAAAACTGGCTACCATCCACCCTATTAAGGTCCGCGAAGGATGGAAAACTAACCAAGAACTCGTTCTCCCCATGCGGAAGATCCTCCCACTTCCACTGAGCCCTAACCTGGCACCTTCTGGCAAACTGCTTCACAATCACATCCACAGAGACCACATCACCACTCACTTGGACCAAAGCAATAGGGGTCTTACAAGCCCCCAAACCCTCGCGTACCACACTATCGGGGATCTGAGCAAATAAAGTCTTGTCATGACCAATGCCTGCCATATAAGCCGTGTGTCGTGGCTGCTTGAGCACCGGACATCTCAGAGTGGGATGAGACACAACATCATATATATAACAATAATGGATAACCTTGCAATCTTTAGACGCATGAGTCAACCGCACACTTCCAACACCTGACCGCCTTCTTATTCTTCTTTGTCACAGGCGGAGCACCCGACCCATCCGTAATTGCTTCAGTCGCACCCGCCACAGCCCCATGTTGCTGCTGGCCCTGTGTATCAGCTGAGAATTGAGATGGATCAACATAAGACGGGTGAGCGTA
This sequence comes from Avena eriantha, assembly GCA_910589775.1. Classification (NCBI taxonomy): domain Eukaryota; kingdom Viridiplantae; phylum Streptophyta; class Magnoliopsida; order Poales; family Poaceae; genus Avena; species Avena eriantha. The sequence goes on along the minus strand of OU342742.1, from coordinate 246,780,187 downwards.
TGGCTGCTGAAAAGCAAACTGTTGTTGCCCCAACATCTGCGGGGGTTGTGCATGCTGTGTCATATGCGGTCTCGTAGGCTGCTACGGAACACCTTGCGAGGTCTTCTTCTTCTTCCTCTTGGGAACCACAGCCCCAGCCGGGCCGACCCCCATAGCAAACTGTTGCAACGGCTGTCCAGATTGCACCATGGGAGGATGAGCGAAAACACCACCTAGTCCGCCCCCGGGAAAGGAAGCTTGCGGTGGCCCAGAGAAGTGTTGCTGAGGCCCCCGCTACGGCAGTTGTAGAGGCTGAAACTGCGCAGCCTGGGATACCGCCAAATATGCGGCAGGAGGCGGGAACTGGACACCGGGAGGGAACCCTGGCGGCACACCGAACGGCACAGCCGCAGCAGTCGGCGGCCCCCACACCGGCACAGAGGGACCGGCCTGCGGTCCCCTAGGCCTCGGAGCAGCAGCCCCAAGAGGAAGCGCTGGCGGAACAACAGTCATCGGCGGTGCAGCAGCGGACATGGGCGTCCCCCGAGGCGGCTGCGAAGCCGGAGGACTCCGAGGCATCGATCCCTGGCCGTTCCCAGCCATGATCGGGGACGACGCGCGAAGTACGGCCGCGAAGGACCGACAACCCGTCGCCGGAGAGGAGCACGGTATCGGAGAGGTGTAGAGGTTCTGCGACAGAGGCGACAACGATGAGTGCATGAAGCGAGAGGGATCCCTAAACCACGATGATCATAATCTTAACACAATCATGGTCCAGGAGTACTCGGTCTCAGACTCCGTCACGGTCGATCCCGTAGTCGGAGTGGGCCCAGCCACCACGTCAGCAACCAAGTCCACGTCATCCCTTAAGGAATTCGGATATCTTCAGTGTTGGGTCATTACATATGTGCATGTCCTTAGAAGTCATCCAATACCCTGCATAACAGTCAAAACTTATGTAAGTTAACGGGGATAAGATCTTGAAACAATGCACGCAACCAATTTAAGTGCAAATTCCACCATAAGATCGAATTTTAGAATAGTGCTAGAGAGGAAGTCAAGTGACCAGATACATGGATCGGTACTTGATACATGGCGACACACTTGCTGCTCCAGCGGCCAGTTCCGCTTATTCTGCTCCAAGAACTCTGAAACAAAAGGAATGGTTTGAATTAGTTGAAAATTTCAGCATAAAAGTTAATCTAAATATCAAACTAGTTTCATATTTATATACAAAGATCCACTAACAAGAATGGCTCTTCAGGTGTATTTTCCATAGAAAAGTGAGCAGATGGAAAATGTATTGTTTAGCTAAAAATAGATCGATACATGCCATTTGTCCCAACCATGACCATGTGCTCCTGTACAGAAAACAATCAAATTCCAAATAAGAATATACCAGATCGAGTAACTTAAATAGATATAGTAAGGCAGACAAGGCTAGTATGAACTGCACCTCACCTTGCAATTCGTGCAAAAGCCACACAATGTATGAATCACGTAACCAAGGAATACGAGGAATCTATAACGATCGAAGCTTTCCTCTATTCAGTACCTTTTTAAATTCTGTCACATATTACTACCATTCAAGATTTCAAGCTTGCACGAAAAACTAAGATATCAATCGGTTACTATGTTCTCTGATATATAGCTCTGATGTAATCCATACCTGTAAAATACCATCTGATTGTTGTTCTGACCGAACAGAAAAAATGATGCGAACTTGACCCCTCATTCATACACTCAGCTTACAGCTCTAAAAACTTCCATTTGCCCAAAACTGTGAAAGAAGAGTGGAATGTAAATAAAAAATCCTTTAAACCATTCAGACAACCACTAATTTATAAGTAACAAACGATAACTATCGGTAGCTGTTGGGGGCAAACCTTGTACCCGTTGAAGCAATCGCTGGCCGGCGACGAGAGATGGCTGATGCGGATCTCGGGACTAGACTACGGTAGGGTCCCGGGTCGGGAATGATTGAGAAAACCTTCGCATCCTGGAGGAAAACAACTGTCGGGGCCGTCACGCAGGCGCCGCCAAGGAGCAGCGGGGGAACAACATCGCCATGGGATATCAGAGGAGCAGAGGGGATGGAGAGTTGAGAGGCGGAGGGGAAAATGTGGCGGCGGCTGTAGGTTTTGCATGGGATTTGTTTTTTTGATGACGCAGGTGCTAGTGGTGGACTGGTGGGCTCTAAAACCTGATCGTGCTAAGTACTTCTAAACCTAATCGTGTGCATATCTATCAAAAAAAATCGTGTGTCTATCTTGGGACGACTTAGGAAACGTCTTAGGAAATGTCCCTACCGAGTGTTCATTGTCCAGTTAGAGACGAGAAAAAACGTCTAATAAGTAACGTCTCTACATGACTAATTTCTTGTAGTGTCTGTTTTCTTTTCATTAACCACAGTTAGAGTCATTGAATGTCAGTTATTTTCACAAAACACATGTATCCACCAGTGTCATCGCATGCGTGTTCTTTTCATTAACCACAGCTAGAGTCATTGCATGTGTGTTCATTTCACAAACCACACAAGGATCCATCAGAGTCATTGCATGTCTGTTCATTTCACAAACCACACAAGGATCCACCAGAGTCATTGCTCGTATGTTCTTTTCATTAACCACACCTAGATTAATTGCATGTCTGTTCTTTTCACAAACCACATGGATCCACCAGTGTCATTGCATGTATGTTCTTTTCATTAACCATAGCTAGAGTTATTGCATGTGTGTTCCTTTAATTAACCACATATGGATCCCCTAGGGTCTTTGCATGTATGTTCTTTTCATTAACCACAGCTAGAGTCATTACATGTGTGATCTCTTTATTGACCACATATGGATCCCCTAGGGTCATTACATATCTATTCTTTTCATTAACCACAACTAGTGTCATTGCATGTCTGTTCTATTCATAGACCACATATGGATCCACTAGAGTTCTTTGCATGTGTGTCATTTCACAAACTACATATGGATCCACTAGTGTCATTGCATGTGTGTTCTTTTCATTAACCACGGCTAGAGTCATTGCATGTCTATTCTTTTCACAAACCACGTGGATCCACCAGTGTCATTGCATGAGTCTCGTTTTAATAAACCACAACTGGAGTCATTGCACGTGTGTGCTTTTCACAAACCACATATGGATCCACCAGTGTCATTGCATGTCTATTCTTTTCATTGACCACATCTAGAGTCATTTTATGTGTTTTTTTTACAAACCACATATGGATCCACCAGTGTCATTGCATGTGTGTTCTTTTCATAAACCACATATGGACCCACCAGAGTTCACTGTATGTGTGTTCTTTTAATAAACCATAGCTAGAGCCACTGGATGTGTGTTATTTTCACAAACCATATATGGGACCAGCTTGAGTCATTGCATGTGTGTTCTTTTCAAAAACCACATATGGATCCACCAGTGTTATTTAAATGTGTGTTCTTTTCATTAACCACAGCTAGAGTCATTGCATGTCTAATCTTTTCACAAACCACATTGATCCACCAGTGTTAATGCATGTGTATTCCTTCAATAAACCAGAACTAGAGTCATTGCATGATTGTTCTTTTCATTAACCACATCTAGAGTCATTGCATGTGTGTTCTTTTCACAAACCACATATGTATCCAGCAGAGTCATTGCATGTGTGTTCTTTTCACAAACCACATATGTCTCCACCAGTGTCATTGCATGTCTATTCTTTTCATTAACCACAGCTAGAGTCATTTCATGTGTGTTCTTTTCACAAACCACATATGGATCCACCAATGTTATTGCATGTGTGTGCTTTTCACAAACCACAGGGATCCACTAGTGTCATTGCATGTCTATTCTTTTCATTAACCACATCTAGAGTCATTTTATGTGTTTTTTTTCACAAACCACATATGGATCCACCAGTGTCATTGCATGTGTGTTCTTTTAATAAACCACATATGGACCCACCAGAGTTCATTGTATGTGTGTTCTTTTAATAAACCATAGCTAGAGCCACAGGATGTGTGTTATTTTCACAAACCATATATGGAACCAGCTAGAGTCATTGCATGTGTGTTCTTTTCACAAACCACATATGGATCCACCAGTGTCATTAAATGTGTGTTCTTTTCATTAACCACAGCTAGAGTCATTGCATGTCTATTCTTTTCACAAACCACAGGGATCCACCAGTGTTATTGCATGTGTATTCTTTCAATAAACCAGAACTACAGTCATTGCATGTTTGTTCTTTTCATTAACCACAGCTAGAGTCATTGCATGTGTGTTCTTTTCACAAACCACATATGTATCCAGCAGAGTCATTGCATGTCTGTTCTTTTCACAAACCACATATGGATCCACAAGTGTCATTGCATGTCTGTTCTTTTCATTAACCACAGCTAGAGTCATTTCATGTGTGTTCTTTTCACAAACCACATATGGATCCAGCAATGTTATTGCATGTGTGTTCTTTTCACAAACCACATATGGATCCAACAGTGTCATTTCATGTCTGTTCTTATCACTAACCACATCTAGAGTCATTTCATGTGTGTTCTTTTCGCAAACCACATATGGATCCACCAGTGTCATTGCATGTGTGTTCTTTTCATAAACCACATATGGATCCACCAGAGTTCATTACATATGTGTTCTTTCAATAAACCATAGCTAAAGTCACTGGATGTGTGGTCTTTTCACAAACCATATATGGAACCAGCTTGAGTCACTGCATGTGTGTTCTTTTCACAAACCACATATGGATCCACCAGTGTCATTGAAATGTGTGTTCTTTTCATTAACCACAACTAGTCATTTCATGTCTATTCTTTTCACAAACCACATGGATCCACAAGTGGCATTGCATGTGTGTTCATTCAATAAACCACAGCTAGAGTCATTGCATGTGTGTTCTTTTCATTAACCATAGCTAGAGTCATTGCAAGTGTGTTCTTTTCACAAACCACATATGGATCTAGCAGAGTCATTGCATGTGTGTTCTTTTCACCAACCACATATGGATCCACTAGTGTCATTGCATGTTTGTTCTTTTCATTAACCACAGCTAGAGTCATTTCATGTGTGTTCTTTTCACAAACCACATATGGATCCACCAGTGTCATTGCATGTGTGTTCTTTTCACAAACCACATATCGATCCACCAGTGTCATTTCATGTCTGTTCTTTTCATTAACCACATCTAGAGTCATTTCATGTGTGTTCTTTTCACAATCCACATATGGATCCACCAGTGTCATTGCATGTGTGTTCTTTTCATAAAACACATATGGATCCACCAGAGTTCATTCCATGTGTGTTCTTTCAATAAACCACACCTAGAGTCACTGGATGTGTGTTCTTTTCACAAACCATATATGGAACTAGCTAGAGTCATTGCATGTGTGTTCTTTTCACAAACCACATATGGATCCACCAGTGTCATTGAAATGTGTGTTCTTTTCATTAGCCACAGCTAGTCATTGCATGTCTATTTTTTCACAAACCACATGGATCCACCAATGGCATTGCATGTGTGTTCTTTCAATAAACCACAGCTAGAGTCATTGCATGTGTATTCTCTTCATTAACCACAGCTAGAGTCGTTGCATGTCTGTTCTTTTCACAAACCACAAATGGATCCAGCAGAGTCATTGCATGTGTGTTCTTTTCATTAACCATAGCTAGAGTCATTGCATGTATGTTCTTTTCACAACCCACATGGATCCACCAGTGTCATTGCATGTGTGTTCTTTTCAAAAACCACAAATGGATCCACCAGTGTCATTTCATGTGTGTTCTTTTCACAAACCACATATGGATCCACCAGTGTCATTGCATGTGTGTTATTTTCATGAACCACATATGGATCCACCAGAGTTCATTGCATGTGTGTTCTTTTAATAAACCACAACTAGATTTGCTAGATGTGTGTTCTTTTCACAAACCACATATGGATCCACTAGAGTCATTGCATGTGTGTTCTTTTCACAAACCACATATGGACCCACTAGTGTAATTGCATGTGTGTTCTTTTCATTAACCACATATGGATCCCCTAGTGTCATTGCATGAGTGTTCTTTTCATTAACCACAACTAGTGTCATTGCATGTTTGTTCTTTTCATAGACCACATATGGGTCCACGAGAGTTCATTGGATGTGTGTTCTTTTCACAAACCATATATCAATCCACCAGTGTCATTGCATGTGGGTTCTTTTCATAAACCACAGCTAGAGTCATTGCATGTCTATTCTTTTCACAAACCACATGGACCCACCAGTGTCATTGCATGTGTGTTATTTTCATTAACCATAGCTAGAGTCATTGCATGTCTGTTCTTTTCACAAACCACACAAGGATCCACTAGAGTCATTGCATGCATGTTCTTTTCATTAACCACAACTAGTGTCATTGCATGTCTATTCTTTTCATAGACCACATATGTATCCACTAGAGTTCATTGCATGTGTGTTCTTTTCACAAACCACATATTGATCCACTAGTGTCATGCATGTGTGTTCTTTTCATTAACCACAGCTAGAGTCATTGCATGTCTGTTCTTTTCACAAACCACATGGATCGACCAGTGTCATTGCATGTGTTTTATTTTAATAAACCACAACTAGAGTCATTGCATGTGGGTTCTTTTCACGAACCACATATGGATCCACAAGTGTCATTGCATGTCTATTCTTTTCATTAACCACATCTAGAGTCATTTCATCTGTGTTCTTTACACAAACCACATATGGATCCTCGAGTGCCATTGCATGTGTGTTCTTTTCATAAACCACATATGGATCCACCAGAGTTCATTACATGTGTATTCTTTTAATAAACCACAGCTAGAGTCACTGGATGTGTGTTCTTTTCACAAACCATATATGGATCCACTAGAGTCATTGCATGTGTGTTCTTTTCACAAACCACATATGGATCCACCAGTGTCAATGAAATGTGTGTTCTTTTCATTAATCACAGCTAGTCATTCAATGTCTGTTCTTTTCACAAACCACATGGATCCACTAGTGTCATTGCATGTGTGTTCTTTCAATAAACCACAGCTAGAGTCATTGCATGTGTGTTCTTTTCGTTAACCACACCTAGAGTCATTGCATGTGTGTTCTTTTCACAAACCACATATGGATCTAGCAGAACAATTGCATGTGTGTTCTTTTCACAAACCACATATGGACCCACCAGTGTAATTGCATGTGTGTTCTTTTCACAAACCACATGGATCGACCAGTGTTATTGCATATGTGTTCTTTTCACAAACCACATATGGATCCACAAGTGTCATTTCATGTGTGTTCTTTTCACAAACCACATATGGATCCAAAGTGTCATTGCATGTGTGTGCTTTTCATAAACCACATATGGATCCACCAGAGTTCATTGCATGTGTGTTCTTTTACTAAACCACAGCTAGAGTCACTGGATGTGTGTTCTTTTTACAAACCACATATGGATCCACTAGAGTCATTGCATGTGTGTTCTTTTCACAAACCACATATGGATCCACCAGTGTCATTGCATGTGTGTTCTTTTTCATTAACCACATATGGATTCCCTAGTGTCATTGCATGTGTGTTCTTTTCATTAACTACAACTAGATTCATTGCATGTGTGTTCTTTTCACAAACCACATATGGATCCACCAGAGTTTATTGCATGTCTGTTATTTTCACAAACCACATAAGGATCCACCAGTATCTTTGAAATGTGTGTTGTTTTCATAAACCACATGGATCCTAACCTTAGCCCCCAATGGTGGCTGTTAGACCGAGTCTTCTAGAAGGCACGCCCTAACATAGTTGTTCTGCATGACGATTGTTGCATACCGTCTGATCAGGGAGCTTGGATGATTGGGATGGTCTTCATAAGAGCGATCCGCGAGTAGGCTGTTATGCAACATGATTGGCCACGCTTACTGTCCGCTAGCTCTGGACAAACTGGCAACACCGGGAGCTCCCCTTTTGTTAATGTCACGACTCATGAGTTCCGTGGGCCATATGCCAGTGTCACATCCCCTTTACTTCTCTTCCTCCCCATACTTCTCTTCCTTCCCCTCGAAGCCACTTTCCCCACTTATCTTCCATCCGTAGCCGCAAGCCAACGGCGCCTCCAGCTATCTCTCCTGTAGCCACCTCAGTCCCCTACCCCCCTCTCGCCATGGGTTCAAGGGGAGACGGTGAGGAAACGCGTCATGACGACAGGGACGGTGATATTGATGTGAGTCGTCTCATCTCTATCTCTATCATCTGTGGCCAATTATCTATTTTGAGCTACATCTACTCTGCTTACTCATGCACGTATGATGTGTTAGGCCAACCAGACACTGTACAACTCCAACTATCACGGTTTAGCAAAGGAAGACAGTCCTCTGCTATGTAAACATGGATATGTGCCCGCTAAATTTGTAGCGTTCGAAGGACGAAATGGAGGAAGGAGGTTTTTATGGTGTCAAGGACATCGTGCAATGATGCAAGGCAGAAGTTGCGGTGTTGTCAAATGGGTAGATCCAGAGTGGCCCAAATCGATGCAGAAAACGCTCGACAAACTATGGGATATGACTATTGAGTTGAAAGAATCCATAGTCAGCTCACTTCTTTATAGTGTTAAGATGAAGCTATTTGACCAAGTTGACACAACCAAGCTTAACCGAAATCTCAGGAGGGTGCAAGACAAGGTTAGAAAAGTCTAGAAGGAGAGGGACGTGGCGTTGGCCCTAAAGGCTAAAGCAGAGCACGAAGTGACTCAAGCAAGGAATGAACTTCACCAAGCCAAAGTCCTGCAGTTCACAACTACGAGTATTGACAAGTGCATGAGGATAAATGCAGAGAAACAATTGAAGCTATGCAAGGAAGATGCTAAAAGGAAGGGACGGCCGATTCGATCCTTGCTCTCGCAGGAAGATGCGCATCGGGATAAGATTAGGAAGATCAAGGAGATGTGTGATAACTAGTTCTATTTAGCTTGAGATCCGTGCTTTTTTAAGTTGTAATAGTAGTACTTGTTGACCTTGCGGTCTAAACTAGTGGTCCCGGAGTCCTGGGAGGAAAAAAATTGGTCGCTCGTTAATCTGTTTTAACCCTGCATTACTTCCTTTTGTCTGATCATGGTGGTATTCTGACATTGGTGGTTTATTTAAACGTAATCTACATGGACTGTGTTGCATGCAAATGGAAAAACCACAATTTATAAAGTGGAAGCACGTACACCCAGTTATTGGAGATCCGGGAGCTTTGCCAGATGCAGGGGATGCAGGAGCAGGGAGGCGGTGAGATAGACGGGCTCGAGATTAGGCCAGAAAGTGGTACTGATTTCCTCATCATGTGGGCATTATCGGTTGACATTGCTGTTTGTGTTGCCATGTCGTTGTGCAGAAGCTGAAATAAGTCGATGTTTCATTGAGTGTAGTAGCTTAAATAATTTATTTCTATGCCACTTACATTCCTTCGAATTTGGAGACCTCCTGCCCCTTAGCAATCGTGGAACCGGTGCTGCGTGTTTTCGGATAGTAGTGGCACAATCACAAATTCGGATTCAACTACTGACTCAGGTGTTTCCAAACCCTAAGTCATGGTACATTTTACTCCGAGTTCCACACATAGAGATCCAGAATTTAACCGAATTACATATATAGGTTCAAGTTCAACACATTATTATGCATCTTCATTGCCAGCAACCTTCTTCCACCCCCTGGGTGCCAAGCCTTCACATCCACTAGCTTCTTCATTTCCTGCCTTCTTCCTCTTCCTCGGTGCCAATTTTCTTAGCTTCACATACTCTGCATCACCGGGACAATCAGCACCAGAATCGTGTCCATCATCATCTTTCCACTCATTTTTATTTTCTTCTGGCAGCAAAATGACTGACCCGGCAGTCATGTTTCTAACCTTGCGGCACTTCCTGTCAAAGAAACAGGACAGTTGCATAACTGTTGTCATGGTGGTGGCACGGCAGATGCCATGGATAGGCTAAAGATGGGGCCAATGAGTGCTAGGGGAATCCAGGGAGGGAAATGTGGTGATTAAACGCACAGATGTTGTTGTATTTCCTCTACCAATGGTGGTTACAAGTGCTCCTCGAACCGTTCGTGATAAGGAGACAATGTCTCTTACTCCCCACAACTTAGCTCCATAGTTCTACCTTAGACAGAGAAAATGATCATTCACCTTCCATGGAGGGCCTGGTGCTCCTTATATAAGGGAGCTCGGGTTACAAAGTTAGGGCATACATGGCAGTATATTCCCCGAATATGCCCTAGATGCTTCTTTATTCTCTTTAACGGTTCGTCTGGACTATGGACATAACCCACTCCGTAATCCTTGCCTTTAAGCGTCACCAGACACGGGCTATGTCAGCCCACATTGCCCGCGTCATCTTGGTCACCCTGCCCCGCTGGTCCTTCCCTCTGCTTTGCTTCACTCATGCTATAGCTAGCAAAGGCCACCGTTTGACCAGCCGGAGATTCCTTCCTTCTCTTGGAAGCCAAACGGTAGTCCGGCTAGCGCATGGCTAACCCAGCTATGAGGGTACCTGCGTAATAGACAGGCAAACGTGGCCGACGTATATTTTATGCCGGCCAGGTTAATGCTAGGGAGTTGCCCCATGTGCCGGGTTACTCCGTAAGTCAGCTTGCTTTGAGGTGACCCGGCCCGCACTTGCTTTGACCGTGCTGTACCTCGGCTAACTCGGCCTTTATACCCCGGCGTGACCCTACCCAGGGGTATCCCCCAACATTAGTCCCTGAAGCTGGTGCGGTCTTAGCAACTTTAGTTGTTAAGGCCACAGCAGGTTCCCTTATCCGGATTTTTGCCTCTTCGTCTGAGTTACGCCGTAACCCGGACTTTTTCCTTTTACGTTCCCTTGGCTCATTCTGAGTTATTTCTCGCTGGCCGGGTCTTTTCTCACATATTTGGGTTCCCTTTCCTTCTCTTATACACTTCCCCACGTCCTACGTGGAGGGTAATCATCACTTTGCCTCATTTTAAGGGCCACGCCCGTTTACTGCGCCAGTTACTGTAGTAATGTCAGGAATAACTACTCCGCATGTCCTGTCGCAGTAGCGCCTCGTTAACTGCATCATCGTGTCACGTCATAGGATCTGTTTTTCCCTGTGCCCCTTGTTGTGGTTCACACCTGATTGGCTGATCCGCTGCGTACACGGCAACACCGTGCGGTTAGGCTGCTGCAAAAGGTCCCACTACACGCTCTCACCGCGCGGTTAAATAGAGGGCAGGGGCCATCTTGGGGTAGTTCCCCACATTTTGCGCCCCTCTGCTTCTCTTTCTTCTCCCTTGTGATGTTTCCGCCGCCACCGCTTCTTCACTAGTGTAGTGCCGCCGCAACTGCGTCCAGACGCTTCCAGCGACCGTGTCGCTGCCTCTGTTCAAGATCTTCGCCATGGGGCCCTATGATTCTAGGTTCCCCGTGGATGGCTACCTCTACTCCAACTTCGTCCTTGAGGACCTTGACCTCACCATGACTGAGGAAGAGGCTGCCGTGGTCGTTCAGCAGGAGGAGGAAGATGAGGCCCGTGAGCGCGGCAGCTGGGACGGTGCCTTCGTCTGTGAAGACGACTTGGATTGGCTATACGCCACGTGCCGCATCCCTGCGGGTGTCGCCTGCCACCTCGCCGCCGACGAGATTTCTCCCTCTCCAAATCCGGGGGAGTTCATAGTTTTTCTCTCCCACTTCCAACGTGGCTTCGGCCTTCCTGCTTATGATTTCTTCTTCGATTTTATCTCCACTTATCAATTGCAACCGCACCATCTCCCGGCTAATGCCATCACCTCTCTCTCTCCTTTTGCCTCCGGCATTAAGGGCTACATCGGCCTATGGCCCTCCAAGGAGATGTGGATCAAGTTCTTTGGTATGTGGAAGAATGTCGTTCCGGATAAGCATCTTACTCCGGCGGAGAAGCATCTGACCCAGTGCGGGGCAGCCTCCATATCTCCCTGCAAGGGCTCCACTTTTCCCCGGGTCACCGGCTCAAGTCTTGCAAAGGTTGGGCCCGGACCTTCTTCTACGTCCGGAATACCACGGAAGAGGATTTGATCTGGCTCCTCCCCTTCAAGCTTAGAGTCATGACACCTCTTTATGGGAGAGCCCGAAGTGACCCACGGCTCTGGCGAACCAGGTTGACCACCGGATCAAGGAGCTGCTCAAGGAGAAGCTGCGGGGGGAGGATATTATGATCACCTTCGTTCGCAGTCGGGACTCCCCTTGTAGAAACACGCCCACAAGATCTGCTACTTGAGCGCCCCCCTCGATCCCCACCAGACTTCCTCCTTCAAGCTCGATAACTCGGTAGTATTCCGCCGGGTTAAGGCCATCTTCAATGTGGAGAAGGAATTCTCCGAGGCTTGGGAATGGGGGCTTGCGCCCTATACCCGGGACAACCCACCTCCAAAGGTAAATTTCTCTCTTACTGTTTTTTCCGGGTCTTCTTGGTTTGTCGGACAACTTTTTTAACTTATCCACTGCTGCTTTGTTCTCAGTGATCCCTCTAGTAGCCACTAGAGGATGGCCAGGAGCTGGTGAGCAAGTGGGTGCTGGATTGTGCTGGGCCGGACGAGGTGGAGCCTAATCCGGAGAGTTTTTTCCCACTCTAGACACCGTCAAACGCACCTCTGGTAAGGCCTCTTCTTTAAGGGATTGGCCGGATGATGATGACTCGGATGTTGAGGTTCTTGAGGTACTTGACCCAGTGTACATCTCTTACGCATTCCCGGTTATGTCTGAATCTTCAGCTAACCCGGCCGATCAAGTCCACGAGGTTCCCCCCTCGCCACGGGTGGTCCGGTCCCTATCCCCTCCCAAAAGCGCGCGGCTACCTTGGCCGCAGCTTCGGAGACACCACCGCCTAAGAAGAAGCAGGAGAAGTCTGGGGTGAAAGCCTCGGCCAAGCCAGTGGCTAAGAGCACGGTCCGGAGGGCACCCAAACCTCGGGCACCTCCAACCTTGGATGAGTAAGTCCTTCTGCGTTTGCTTCTAGGTCTTTCCAATTCTGCCTTTGCCTTTGCCTTTTATTTGCTCTTTCTTTCTCTTATTGACTCGCTGCTCTTTTTATTTTCAGAGCTCCTAGGGTCATTCCCCAGAGAGGCTCCGACATTGCTTCTCCGATCCGGAGCAGTCCTTCAACCCCCCACCCCCCGCGACAATGACGTTCGCCCGCTCAGTCCTATTCAAGAGGACTCCGCGGCTGCGCCTGATCGGAGCCCACCTCGTCGCGAGGAGGGCAATGTCGGATACGGCTATGCCAGATCATCCTACATCCTCCTCTTTAGCGCCACCGCCCAGATCTAAGGTGCCAGTTTCATCGGCACCGCCCCAACCAACTTCTTCTTCGACCCCAGTTTCTTCTGAACCAGCAGCACCAGCACCAGCGACACCAGCAACATCAGTACCAGCATCAGCACTAGCAGCATCTGCTCTAGCACCAGCCTCGGCACCAAAGCCAGCAGCAGCAACAGCCTCCACCAAGCCTCCAAAGAGAAAAGCTCCATCATCTGCCTCCGGATCTATAGTGTCCATTGCGAACATCTTCTAGCCAGTATCTTAGACACTGTCTGGATCAGCAGCCTTTGATCTTCTGCAGCGTCTGATGACCCACAAGTATAGGGGGTGTATCGCAGTATTTTTGATAAGTAAGAGTGTCGAACCCAACGAGGAGCAGAAGGTGCTGGCTAGTGGTATGGATCAGGAATTCTCTGCAAATACTTAGCAAATGGATTTTTAGGGGTTTTTGATAAAGCAAGTAAACAAAGTGCGAGTAAACAAAAGACAGTAGGAATAAATGCTGCAAGTGGCCCAATCCTTTCTGCAGCAAAGGACAAGCCGGTTGCATTACTTAAGATGACCAAACGTTCTTGAGGACACATGGGAAGACTGTCAAGTGCTTTTGCTTCATATAGTTGATTAATCTTCTTTAGCTTGCTAAGTATTGTGTGGGTGAACATGTGCTAATGTACCGACCTTCCTAGGACTAATACATACTTGTGATTATACCCCTTGCAAACATCCGTAAGTACAAGAAAGTAATTAAGGTAGAAACCTAACCACAGCTTTAAACTCTAAGACCCTTACGTCCCTTATGCAATGGTTTCCTAACGGGGGTTCAGGTTTCTGTCACTCCGGCAACCCCTACAATTAGTAGACAAATACACAATGCATTCCCCTAGGCCCATATAGGTGAAGTGTCATGTAGTCGACGTTCACATGACACCATTAGAAGAAGTACACCACAACTTAAATATCAAACTATTGAATCTTTCTCAACATAACTCCACTACTAACAACATGACTTCTCCCATGTCCTCAAGAACAAAATGAACTACTCACAAGACATCATATGGATAATGATCTGAGATGGAATAATGATGTATAACAATCTGAACATAAAAAAATAGTTCAATGGTTCACTCAATAGCATCAACTACAAAGAGTAATCAACACCGGGACAGTTGCCCCTATGAACTATCCAAGATTCAACGCAATTGTTACAGCAATATGGAGATGGTGATGAGGGTGATGATGGTGGTGATGATGATGATGATCCCGATGAAGTCCAGCTTGATGGTGGTGTTGATGGCGAAGATACCCCCTCTCCGGGAAGGAATTCCCCTGGCAGAAATTTGTTTGCTAGAGAGATCTTTCTCTCTCGGTATTTTCCGCCCCGCAGAGGCGGCGAAATCTTTCTGTGGTCGCTCCCCGAGTCTTAGGGTTTCGGGAGGATAATATACACCAGAGGGGAGTGCTAGGGGTGCACCAGGGCGGCCACACCACATGGTGGCGCGGCCCAGGGTGGCCTACGCCAGGGGGTGATGTGGGCCCCCTATGGCCCATCTCCAGCCCCCCTTCTGGCTTCCTTCGTCTTCTGGAAAAATAGGATATTCCATATATTTTCCTGGATTTTCTGATCTTCGTGAATTTTGCCTCCAAATAGCACCTTTTCCATCAGAATCCTAACTGCAGCGGTCCATGCTCCAAAAGTCATCAACCATGCAAAAACAGATGAAATAACATAAGTATCACCTCTCAATATGAAATATATCAAATGAATAACAGTAAATTATGACATAGAATAGTGATACAAAATGGACGTATCAACGTCCTGCATCATCCGGCAAGCTCAAGAAAACTGTCGGGCCAGCCAAGGGCACCCCTTATGGCTCTCCCGCTGTCGGATCAGAGGGCAGTAGGCAACTTGTCCTGCATACTAGTCCTGTTGCTGCTCAATCCGCGAGGCGAGAGGCCCATACTAAAGGCTTGGTGACGAGTCATTCTCCTAGCAGTAAAAGTTACAGCCCGCTTCTCCTAGAGTACGTGAACAACTAGAACAATACTGAATGTATTGATACGAAGGATAATCTATTGGAGAAGTTCGGCCCGGCGGAGTTCAGCACTTAGATGAACTCTGCCACGAAGGCCATTTCTTTGGCTGGCCGGATGATGGAGGTAACCCTTTTCTTCTGCTATGCTACTTTACATGAATGCTTATAGATATATCCCCAAGTCCCCGAGCCTCCAGGGGAGTAACTTGTTACTCGGTCGGATGCTCCTAGAGAATTTAGTTTACGTCCTTAGCAATCTCAAATAGTGATAAAGTTAGAGCCGGGTTAAGTTCCACTTGGCTCGGATCTTGAATAATTCGAATATCCACACACCTAGAGCCAGGTTAAGTTCCACTTGGCTCGGATCTTGAATACTTCGAATATCCACACACCTAGAGCCACGTTAAGTTCCACTTGGCCCGGATCTTGAATATTTCGAATATCCACACACCTAGATCCGGGTTAAGTTCTACTTGGCCCGGATCTTGTAGACTTCAAATATCCACACACCTAGAGCCGGGTTAAGTTCCACTTGGCCCGGATCTTGTAGACTTTGAATATCCACACACCTAGAGCCGGGTTAAGTTCCACTTGGCCCGGATCTTGAATAATTCGAATTATTCTCACTTTCGCCTTGAACTAAACTTGTCTTGTTTTTTCAGATCACCACTTACCGCTGAATTGCTGAGTTCCAGTGCTTGCTGGACTCCTACAAAGATGTTCGCGCCCATTATGGCAAGCTCTTAGAGGATCACCAGAGGAAGAGTAACTTTCTTTACTCAAGACTATTGCTTTTTCACTTGCGTTCATTCGAGTTATCCATGATCCTTATTAACTTGTTACTCGAATTATGCAGCCGAGGTTAAGGCTGGGAACATTATCATGCCAAAAAATCTGGCTGAAATCCAAGGTATTTTGTCTTATTCACACGATCATGTGCGCTCCTTCCTTGAGTCGGTAGATATTTATACTTCAGCTTCGCCGGATTAACACACTAGTGCAGTTGACCTTGAAGACACCATACCTATTCCTGATATGATGACACATTTTCTCGAACAAGCAGGAAAGCATCAAGCTGAACTGAAGAAGAAGGACGACGAGATAGCTCGGTTGCGCCTCTAGGACTCGGAGATTACTCGGCTGAATGCCAAAATCTAGAGGCTTAAGGACCTCCATAAATCTGAGCTAGATAAGGCTGACCAGGAGTTTGCCGAGGAAAAGGAGCGTCTGACCATGCAAATTTCCAAGGACAATGACCTATTGCAGGAAGCCGACATAAAACTTACGTCGGTGACCTCGGAATATGAGAAACTCTAGGACAACGGCACCAATGTTCATGCCGAGCTCCAACGTCTCCTCTTCCAGATTACCTGTGAGTCCCTTTCCCCTGCTCAATTTCTATTTCTCCGGATTTAGTGCTTTTGCTCACTGTTTCCTCTATTCTGTTCTCAGGCAAGTTCCTAGAAGGTGACACTCTTGCTGCTGCTGCTGTAACCCGGTCTCGTGAGCAACATGGTATTCCCACAGGTCCTGCTGCCGGGTCAACCCATTACAAGACAGAGGATCTGCTGGTGAGCCTCGTTGCTCGCATGGAGCTAGTAAAGAATTACGGCGTAGATATCATGTCGGCAGCGATGCGGATGCTCAACTCCCTCTGGCGCTCTGATCCCACTCCCAAAGGAAATGCGGCTCTTATAGCCAAATTGATGGAGTGCGAGACTCGGCTGCACTTGTGGCGAGAATCTGCTACACGAGCCAGGGCTAACATAACGCTGCAGTTCGTCCTCTCGTGGTATGAAGGAATAGACTTGGGGCTGCTCACCCGCATGCACACTGGATCAAAGTGGTCTGAAGATCCGGAGTGCGTTGCTCATCGCAAAGCCTGCGCCAACAAGCTTATCCAGTACTCCTTCTGCCATGCTTGGAATGAGGGGCCGAGCTACCTTGATGCATTTGATGATGCTGGTGGTTCTGAGGGTGAGGAAGATGAGGAAAGCGAGGGCGAGGCCTCCGAACTTCACGACGAAGCTGAAGATCCGGAAGATGGAGAGGCCAACCCTAAAGATGAGGCCGAGGCTAGCACCCCGCCCACAAACTCCGAAGTACCTCCATCGTCTGTCGATGATTCGGCTTCTGCCCCTACTCCTTGAGTATAAAAACGCTTAACCAAATTTGTCAGATCCCCGGAATGCTGGGTGAAGATGTATTTAAGTACAGTAGTTCGGTTTCGCTAAAATTATTGTTGTTTGCTACTAAGTTTTTAATGTCGGATTATCATGGGTGAAGTCCCCGAGTTTCCTTTTCTTGTTCCCTCAATTTTTGACTCGGCTCGCGTCCACCTTGATTCGGTTTTTTGACTTAACTTAACAATACCTGAAACTTTGAGATCAGATCAAAATAATCCGGCGAGAGATGAATAAAGTAAACAAGGGGTTAGTCCGAATAACAAATGTCGGCGCGCTTAGGTTCTTTCCCTTAGTCATTTTTCATGTGCTTTGCAATTCCAAACTTGTTCTCTTTCTTGCCATGAAGCCAATTCTTGTTGGACAGCAGCAAAGTCAAAGAGTTGGCTTTTTGGTGCTCACACACTACTAATCCGGCTAAGGTACAAGTAGTGTAAGCCAACTGACATATAGATAATGTATAAACAAGAAAGACAGTTATTATGGTAGTCCCCAAGTTTTTGCTGGGGGTGCCAAAGTTTCATTGATAAGCTCGTTGACGACATACATACCGACATACGAGTGACTCAGATACATTCACCTCTTTGCTAGGTGTAAAAGGGACGAAGTAGTGCTACATTCCATGGTCGCTTAGATTCTTCTCCGGACCTGTCCGCCTTGTTCTTCTCCTGTAGCTGTGCATCGATAAGATAGTAAGAATCATTGTGCAAAGCCTTGCTTACAATAAATGGTCCTTCCCATGGAGGGGATAACTTATGCATGCCAGCGGTGCGCTGCACCAGCCGAAGTACCAGATCACCTTCCCGGAAAACTCGGGGGTTTACTTTCCGACTATGGTAGCGTCGGAGATTTTGCTGATATATGGTGGATCTGGACAAGGCCAGTTCTCTCGCTCTTCCAGCAGATCAACATCATTTTGCCGGGCTTCGCACACTTCGTCTTCTGTGTATTGGGTGACCCTTGGCGAATCATGCTCTATGTCAGCTGGTAATACAGCTTCTGCCCCATATACCAGAAAGAATGCATATAGCATGTTGATCGATTCGGAGTTGTTCTTAAACTCCATAGTACCGCTGGTAGTTCTTCTATCCAGCACCCCGCTGATCTTTGCAGTGGCTCTATGAGCCAGGGTTTTAGGCCGGACAACACCAGTCCGTTGGATCTTTCCACTTGCATGTTCGATGCGGGGTGGGCCACAGAGGCTACATCTAACTGGATATTCTTTTCTCGGCAAAACCTACCAAATGCTTCTTCAGCAAAATTTGTGCCATTATCAGTTATGATACTATGTGGATAGCCATATCTCAAGATTATATCTTTGAGAAACTTTAATGTTGTTGCCCCATCACATTTCCTGATTGGCTTTACTTCAATCCACTTGGTAAATTTGTCCACCATAACTTGGATATGAGTCATTCCTTCGTTAGCCGGCTTAAATGGTCCTACCATGTCTAGGAACCATACAGTAAATGGCCAAGAGATGGGGATAGTTTTGAGTCCCGACATTGGCAGGTGGGTTTTTGTGGCGTATCTCTGACAGACATTGATGTCTACGCACTTCTATTCTTGTAGACAGTTGTTGGGCCTCCAAGTGCAGAGGTTTGTAGAATAGCAGCAAGTTTTCCCTTATCTGGATCACCCAAGGTTTATCGAACTTAGGGAGGAAGTGGTCAAAGGTATCCCCTCTCAAGCAACCCTACAATCAAGATACAAGAAGTCTCTTGTGTCCCCAACACACCCAATACACTTGTCAGGTATATAGGTGCACTAGTTCGGCGAAGAGATAGTGAAATACAAGTGGTATGGATAATTATAAGTGGTAACAGTGCTAGAAAATAGCTTGTTGGTGTGTGGTTGACGTGGGAAAAGACTAAAGGCAAACTGAAATAAAGAAGGAAGCAAGCAAACATGTAACAGATCTAATTGCAAACGGTGTATCAATGCTTAGAAACAAGGCCTAGGGATCATACTTTCACTAGTGAACACTCTCATATAAATATATTCTTCTTTATGATACTACTCTTAACTACTCTCCGGTTGGACGCTCTAATCATTGGTAGGGCTATAACAGCACACCTCAAAGTTCATCTTTCCCATCTAGAAAACCCCACACTATCACCTTGAGCACTAGATGGTTCAAACACACACCACAATTTCATAAAGACATCCAACTCCAAATATAAATCATAACAAGTATTTGTAATCTCTAGCCTAAGTGCCACCATGGTGTGCACACTGTCAACTTCACACACATGGGGAGAGCAGAGATCTATTAAAGCACTTGAGTAGCAAGGTAGATCTACTTGATTGCAAAGCTCATGACCACAATATGATCATGCATAGAGAGAGAGACGAACACGTAGCTACCGATAGAACCCTTAGCCTCGAGGAAGAACTACTCCCTCATCATCATGGGAATCAGCAACAGCGATGGAGATGGTGGTGGAGATCGATGGAGATGGCTTCGGGGGCACTTCCCCGTCTCGGCAGGGTGCTAGAACAGAGACTTTTTGTCCCCCGAATCTCCCCTTCGGTGCCGGCAGTGCTGCAGAACTTTTCATGGCTAGAGGATGGATGATTCAGGGTTTTTGCATCGGGAAGATTTTATAGGTAAAGGGGCAAGGTCGGTGGGCAGCCAGGGGGCCCACACCATGCCCTGGCGCGGCCTGGGGGGACCCGCGCCTAGGGGTAGTTTGGCCACCCTGTGGCCCCCCTTCGTCTCTCCTTCTGGCTCCGTGAATCTTTCGGGAAAATAACAACTTTGGATTTTGTCCGGTCCAATTCTGAGAATATTCATTTTCTGACTTTCTGGAACCAAAAACAGCAGAAAACAGGCAACTGGCATTGTGGCTCTTGTTAATAGGTTAGTCCAAGAAATCATATGAAAAGTACCCCAAAGTGTGGACAAAACATAAGAAAGTAGATAAAACCAAACATGGAACATCAAAAATTATGGATACGTTACAACGTATCAACATCCCCAAGCTTAACTCCTGCTCGTCCTCGAGTAGGTAAGTGATAAAAAGAAAGAATAATTTTTGAGGTGACATCCACCATCATAAACTTGATCAAAGTATTTGTAAAACATTGATAGCTGGGATCATAGTACTTCAATCAAAACATGAAAGACAAAGTTCTAGCAATAAGACAAAGAGACTATGTTGTAACATGAAAAGACACAAACAAAATATTAGTGAATAACAATGCTTTGCAAGATGTTTGTTTGTTTCACATAAAGAAAATATAGCATAGTGGCATTCCGCTTGTCCCTCATAGAGTAGCAAACATAAATGCATAGGACATCTTCAAAGTTCACAAGAGTGACTAGATACAAATTGTTTAAAACAAGCAATTTCAAAGCTATGCATCAATCAATAAGTCTTGGGACAATGCACATAGAAATAAGAATGGCCACTATGCTCTCAAAGTAGGTGCGTAAAGATAGAAGGTGGAGACTCAACATAAAAGTAAAAGAAAGGCCTTCATAAAAGGAAGTAGGGATTTAAGTTTCATAAAGAGCTTCCAAAAATTATGATACTTGTTAGCTTTCAGCTCTCATTGCCCCTATCATAAGAATCTTGAAGTGATTAAGGTTAAAGTGAACAAACTATGGTGTATATGTTTGACGAAGTATAAGTTGGAAATCTCATGTCCCTTGAATACTGATACATTGCAAATGTATCTATAATTTTTGATGTTCCATGCTTGGTTTTATCCACTTTCTTGTGTTTTCTCCACACTTTGGAGTACTTTTCATATGATTTCTTGGACTAACCTATTAACAAGAGCCACAATGCCAGCTGCCCGTTTTCTGTTGTTTTTGGTTCCAGGAAAGTCAGAAAATGAATATTCTCGGAATTGGACGGGACAAAAGCCAAAGTGCCTATTTTTCCAGAAGTCATCAGATGCCAGAATACGAGACGGAGCAGGGTTGGGGGCCGGCCACACCACCTGGCCGCGCGGCCAAGCCTGGCCCATGCCAGGGGGTGGTCTGGCCGACCCTAGCACCCCCTCGGCCTCTCCTTCCGCCTATAAGATGCCATCGGGACGAAAACCCTAATTGCCTGATCAAAAATTCACGAAAGAGTCTGTAGCTACCGTCATCTCAATCCCTAGATCGGGAGAGATCTGAAGCTCTTCCCGGCACCCTGCCGGAGAGGGGAATTCACCCTGGAGGCCTTCTTCATCACCATGCAAGCCTCCGGTGTGATGCGTGAGTAGTTCATCCGTGGACTACAGATCCATGTAGTAGCTAGATGGCTGGTTCTCCTCCTTTGTGCTTTCATATTTAGATCTTGTGAGCTCCGTTCATGATCAAGATCATCTATTTGTAATACTGCATGTTGTGTTTGCAGGGATCCGATGGATACTGAGATGCTATTTCAGATTGATTATTGATTCTATCATGTCTTTGTTATTTGTGATCTTCCATGCTTTCCGTTGTTAGTAGCTATCTTGGCCAAGTAGATGCTAGCAACTCCAAGAGTTAGTATTTATGCTCGATAGTGGGTTCATGCCTCTGGTAATCTGGGGAAGTGACAGAAATCTCTAAGGTACTAGATGTGCTGTTGCTACTAGGGAGAAAACGACAATCCTTTGTTCATAGAACAATCGTATTGTTTACTTTACATGCAGTTCGTAAAGCAATAATCTATTGCTTGCAAATTAATACTTGAGGGGGTTCAGATGATAACCTGAAGGTGGATTATTAGTCATAGATGCAGTTGGATGGCGGTCTATGTATAATGTTGTAATGCCCAATCAAGTATCAAAGGAGTCAAGATGATTAGTATATGCATGTATTGCTTTCTCGATGTTTGTCAATTGCCCCGCTGTGATTTGTTCACCTAGCATGTTATCTATCTTAAGGAGAGCCACCTCTAGTGAACTATGGATCCCGGTCCTTGTCTTTTACATACAATCTATAAACTGTTTACTGCTTTGTGTTTACTTTCTGCAAACTTTTACTTCTTTCCATTCGATATGTTTAATCCTTTGTTTTCTGCAAAACACGGTGAGATTGACAACCTCATCGCAAGTTGGGGACAAAGTTCTGTGGTTGTGTTGTGCATGTCTCCACGTTGCTACTAGCACCGGTAGTGCGCCCTGCCAAGGCTTAGCTAGCAACACCTTTGGGGTCTTTCCTTGCTTCTACTGGTTCGATTAAACCTTGGTTTCATAACTGAGGGAAACTTGTTGATGTGCTCATCATACCTTCCTCTAGGGGTTCCCAATGAGCTCTACATCAAAATCACACCAGCATTTTTCTGGCGCCGACACTGAGCCATCAAGCATTTTTTCTGGGGCCGTTGGCGGGGAGTCAAGGACATCTTCACAAGGGGAGAGTCCCTCATAACCAATCTCTCTACTTTGTTATTTTTGTTTTGCTTAGTTTCTTTTTGTTTTGTTTGCTTGTTTCTTTATCAAAAACACACACAAAAATAGTTTTACTAGTTTGCTTTCTTATTTGAAAACACAAAAAAAATGATGACTACTCTTGAAAACACTAAGTTGTGTGACTTCACTAGCACCAACAACTATGATTTTATAAGCACACTTGTTGCTCCACCTGTGCCTGAAGATACTTTCTTTGAGATAAAACCTGCTTTACTCAATCTTGTTATGAGAGAACAATTTTCTGGTATTGGTAATGAAGATGATGCTTCCCATCTAAATAAGTTTGTTGAACTTTGTGAGATGCAAAAGCATAGGGATATAGATGGTGATATTATTAAGCTCAAATTGTTTCCTTTCTCTTTGAGAGGAAAAGCTAAAGAATGGTTGAACTCCTTAACTAAGAATAGTATTGATTCTTGGACTAAGTGCAAAGATGCTTTTATTGGAAAATACTATCCTCCTGCTAAGATTATATCTATGAGAAGTGAAATAATGAAGTTTAAACAATCTGATAATGAGCATGTTGCTCAAGCTTGGGAAAGAATGAAATCTTTGGTTAGAATTGTCCCACTCATGGACTGACTGCTTGGATGATCATCCAAACTTTTTATGCAGGATTGAACTATTCTTCAAGGAACCTATTGGATTCTGCTGCTGGAGGTACCTTTATGACCATCACTTTGGGTGCTACAACAAAACTTCTGGACAATATGATGGTTAATTATTCTGAATGGCATACTGAGAGAGCTCCACAAGGTAGGAAGGTAAATTCTGTTGAGGAAACTTCCTCCTTGAGTGATAAGATTGATATTATTATGTCTATTCTTGTTAATGGGAAAGCCCATATTGATCCAAATAATGTTCCTTTGGCTTCTTTAGTTGCTCAAGAAGAGCAAGTTGATGTGAACTTCATAAGAAATAACAACTTTGGCAATAATGCTTATAGGAGTAATTTTGGTAACAAAAATTATAAGCCATATCCTCCCAACAATTGTAATGCTTATGGAAATTCTTACAATAATAATAGGAGTGCTCCCTCTGAACTTGAAGTTATGCTTAAAGAGTTTATTAGTAAACAAACTGCTTTCAATAAAACTATTAAGGAAAAACTCTTTAATGCTAAAAGAAATATAGCATCTTTGGCTGAAGCTCAATCTTCTTTGAATAAAATGGCTGCTAAACCTGAAACTAATGATAATCCCTTTGCAGCTACTAATGCTATACAAGTAAGAATTGATGAAAATGTTAGACTATTAGCTGAATTACATGCTAAGTGGGAAAGAGAAGATGAAACTGCTAGAAATATTAGTGTTTCTACTCACCACCACTAGTGTTGAGGCTACTAATAGTTCTACTACTCTAGATGATAAATTTGATTTTGATCTTGATGGTTTCTATATCTCTAAAGTTATTAAGTTCCTACAAAAGCTTGCTAAAAGTCCTAATGCCAGTGCTATGAACATGGCCTTTACCAAACACATTACTGATGCTCTCATAAAGATTAAAGAAGAAAAGATGAAACATAAAGCTTCAATTCCTATAAAACAAGAAGATGGTTGGGAACCCATCATTAATATGAATGTGAATGACTTTGATTTCAAAGCTTTATGTGATCTTGATAGTAGTGTTTCCATTATGCCTAGAAGGATTTATGATATGCTTGATTTGCCTCCTCTTGCAGATTGTTATTTGAATGTCCCACTTGATGATAATGCTAAAAAGAAACTCATGGGGAGTCTTAATGATGTTCTTATTATGGTTAACAATGCCTATGTCCCTGTTGATTTCTATGTTTTGGATGTTGAATGCAATGCTTCTTGTCCTATTACTTTGGGAACACCTTTTCTTAGAACTGTTGGTGCCATTATTGATATGAAAGAAGGCACCATTAAATATCAACTCCCACTCAAGAAAGGTATAGAACACTTCCCTAAGAAGAGAGAGAAGATTTATTTTGCTTCTCCTATGAAAACAAAATTTGGTCTTAATGCTTCTTCATTTGAGAACACTTGATTCTTTTTCTTACTTCTTATGCCTAACTTAAAGGCGTCAAAGAAAAGTACTTACTGGGAGATAACCCAAAAGTTTTAGATGAGTCTTGGAAGTTATTACCTCTGTAATAACCTCTCCTTATCCCTTTTATTTGCTTTTTGTGCCAAGAGTAACCTCTAATGAGAGAGAAGTAATGATTGGGAAAGTTGTTGTCCTGAAACAGATTTCCGTGCTTCACCGTAAAAATTCGTGTAAAATCTCTGAACGTCTTTTTGAGGCGCGAATTTTTGTGCTTATGCCCCAGGTTGTTATCTAACTTTCTTTAGTTCAACACTTTTTGATTTGAGCAATAGAAGTCTTCAAAAAAATTCATCTTTACCTACTGGTCTGTTTTGACAGATTTCATAACTGGTTCGATTAAATCTTGGTTTCATAAGTGAGGGAAACTTGTTGATGTGCTCATCATACCTTCCTCTTGGGGTTCCCAACGAACTCTACATCAACATCGCACCAGCATTTTTCTGGCACCGACACTGAGCCATCAAATACGAGGGCCGCTCCTCATGCTACTCAAGTTTAGTCACTAGTAAGTTCTTGTCATCGTAAGTACATGTGTATCATAGAGAGGCGCCAACGGGGTACCCCTTTCCCAATGATAAGAAAGAATCCCCATATCAAAATGACAAGGCAAGCAGACAACGAGCATCTCAGCAATCTTCTTATTTACCATGGGAATATGGTGTTTTTTCTCTCTTTCCTCTTTTCATAAATTTTTTTCTTTTTCTCTTTTTTTTCAATATCTGACTCTCTTTTTTATAAGAAGAATGTTTCATAGACAGCTCATTATGGTTACGCTGCAGGTTTCCACCATGTCAGCATGGATTAGACCAGCGGCCCAGGCGTTTCTCTAACACATATACATAACTCCATGGACTTACAAGCTCCCCTTTCATTTCACACCGACAACATCCATAGACAAAAGAGCATGATATCAACTAGGTACAAAGTACAAGTGCAATGTTGAAAGCATTCCCCACGACAACATGGTTCTGCTAATCCCCAACAAATAAGTGCAAGCATATACAACATAGACGACACAATGGTTCAAGTTTATTAAGGGCAGGAAAAGTAAAGTGTGCCATCAAGTTCGTGAGAGCTTTAATCACTAGTTTTCTCATAACAAGTTTAATTCTGAAGGTAGATAAAAACATGAATATACTTGGAATAGTAAATGCTAATAGGTAGGTATGGTGGACTCTTTGGAATAACTTGGTTTAAGGAGTTGGATGCATGAGTGGAACTCATACTTGGTTGTGGAGGCTAGCAAAAGACTGGGAGAGACCAACTAAGAGAGCAATAATGGCCATAATCATGCAGAGCGACAAAACATCATTGATCAAAGCATAAAGTGATACTACAAGTTGAAAACTAAAGGATCATAAAGGCTATGGTGACATGGGATAGTCATAACATGGTGTGAGCATGCGCCAAGTCAACCCAAATAAAGCATCAAACGAGAATACCACAATACTATGCTTTAATACGCTAAAACAATGCATGATCCTTACAAGGCACATTAAGCAATCTCAATTGTTTATAACAAGTCATGCTACAGCAAAGAATACTAAGCATAAAGCCAAAACAATATCGAGCATGGCATGACAAAGCATAGGCCACAGTCAAAAACAAGCTCTCTTTACCACTTAAGCATGAACTTTCCTACTCTTTTCCAATCCAAACCAATGCATGAAAGAGGGGGTCCAACCAATTTATTCAGCAAACTAAGAAAACAAAGCAAACGAAAAACTGTGTATGAAACAATAAAAATGAAGTGTTTGGAAGAAACGTGGGATTTTTATTGATGAAGAAGGGGATGCCTTGGGCATCCCCAAGCTTTGACGCTTGTACTTCTTGGATATTTCTTGGGGTGACACATGTGGCATCCCCACGCTTGAGCTTTAGTCTATTCTTCATCTCATTACATCATTCTCTTCATACACCTGAAATTTTTCCTTCATACAAAACTTCACACAATCTTTATTAGCAACATTAGTGCACTCAAGATAATAAGTCTTTAGGTTCAGTTTCAACACCAATAAAACTTCCATTAAAACACAAGCTACTGTAGCACTTCCCTTAAAAAGCTCAATTCCCCAAAAGGAACCCAAAAAGGAATTAACAAGAAGCAAATGCAAATAATGGCAGAAATCTGTCAAAACATACCAGCAGGTAAAAACCAATTTTTTTGAAGACCTTCTGTTGCTCAAATCGAAAAGTGTTGTACTAACGAAAGTTAGATAACAACCTGGGGCAGAAGCACAAAGATTCATGCCTCAAAACGACGTATAGAGATTTTACACGAATTTTTACAGTGAAGAACAAAAATCTGTTTCGAGACAGCAACTTTCCCAATCATTACTTCTCTCTCATTAGAGGTTAATCTTGGCACAAAAAGCAAATAAAAAGGATAAGGAGAGGTTATTACAGAGGTAATAACTTCCAAGACTCAACTAAAACTTTTAGGTTTTCTCCCAATAAGTACTTTTCTTTAACGCCTTTAAATTAGGCATGATAGTTTGAGAAGATGCTCCCATAAGAAATATGAATTGAAGTAAAAGAGAGCATCAAGAAGAAAATTCAAAGCACACTTAAGTCTAATCCACTTCCTATGCATAGGAATCTTGTAAAGAAACAAGTCATGAAAGCTCAAAGCAATAAGCATAGTAAAGCAAAACATGTGCAACTTCAAGATTTTCAACATAAAGAGGGGAAACTTAATATTGTTGAGACACATAAAACCATGTTTCCCTCTCTCATAATAACTTTCAGTAGCAACATGAATAAAATTAACAATATAACTATCGCATAAAACATTCTTATCATGAGCCACATGCATATAATAATTATTACTCTCCACATAAGCATAGTCATTTTGATTAATTGTAGTGAGAGCAAATTCAACAAAATAGCTATCATTATTATTCTCATTACCATTATCAGCAAATATAGGAGGCATATTGTAATCATAATTAATTTTCTCCTCAATAGTAGGTGGACATAAAAATTCATATTCATCATTGTAATCATCATATATTGGAGGTTTGGTATCATCATAAGCAATAGAATAGCTATCTTCCAAAGCTAGGGAACTAAAAAGATCATTTTCATAAAAACTAGCTTCCCCAAGCTTAGACTTTTCCATAGCATTAGCAATAATGGTGTCCAAAGACTTCATACTAACAACATTGCTATTAGCATGCAAATAAAGTTCCATAGGTTTTTGAATTTTCTCTTCAAACACTTCATGTCCTAACTCAAGATAAATACTATAAAGCTCTCCAATTTTGTTGTTGTTTTCCATTAAGCCTAACTAGTGATAAATAAGAAACAAAAAGACAAAATTGCAGAATCTAAAGGAAATAACTATGAGCACTCACACCGGAGGATGTGAGTACCTTTTACCTTACCTCCCCGGCAATGGCGCCAGAAAATAGCTTCATGTCTACGCACTTCTATTCTTGTAGACAGTTGTTGGGCCTCCAAGTGCAGAGGTTTGTAGAACAGCAGCAAGTTTTCCCTTAAGTGGATCATCCAAGGTTTATCGAACTCAGGGAGGAAGTGGTCAAAGGTATCCCCTCTCAAGCAACCCTGCAATCAAGATACAAGAAGTCTCTTGTGTCCCCAACACACCCAATACACTTGTCAGGTGTATAGGTGCACTAGTTCGGCGAAGAGATAGTGAAATACAAGTGGTATGGATAATTATCAGTGGTAACGGTGCCAGAAAATAGCTTGCTGGGGTGTGGTTGACGTGGGAAAAGACTAAAGGCAAACTGAAATAAAGAAGGAAGCAAGCAAACATGTAACAGATCTAATTGCAAACGGTGTATCAATGCTTAGAAACAAGGCCTAGGGATCATACTTTCACTAGTGAACACTCTCATATAAATATATTCTTCTTTATGATACTACTCTTAACTACTCTCCGGTTGGACGCTCTAATCATTGGTAGGGCTATAACAGCACACCTCAAAGTTCATCTTTCCCATCTAGAAAACCCCACACTGTCACCATGAGCACTAGATGGTTCAAACAAAGACCACAATTTCATAAATACATCCAACTCCAAATATAACTCATAACAAGTATTTGTAATCTCTAGCCGAAGCGCCACCATCGTGTGCACACTGTTAACTTCACACACATGGGGAGAGCAGAGATCTATTAAAGCACTTGAGTAGCAAGGTAGATCTACTTGATTGCAAAGCTCATGATCACAATATGATCATGCATAGAGAGAGAGATGAACACATAGCTACCGGTAGAACCCTTAGCCTCGAGGAAGAACTACTCCCTCATCATCATGGGAATCAGCAACGACGATGGAGATGGTGGTGGAGATCGATGGAGATGGCTTTGGGGTAACTTCCCCGTCCCGGCAGGGTGCCGGAACAGAGGCTTTCTGTCCCTCGAATCTCCCCTTCGGTGGCGGCAGCGCAGTGGAACTTTTCGTGGCTAGAGGATGGATGATTCAGGGTTTTTGCATCGGGAAGATTTTATAGGCGAAGGGGCAAGGTCGGTGGACAGCCAGGGGGCCCACACCATGCCCTGGCGGTTCCTGGGGGACCCACGCCTAGGGGCGGTTTTGCCACCCTGTGGCCCCCCTTCGTCTCTCCTTCTGGCTCCGTGAATCTTCCGGGAAAATAACGACTTTGGCTTTTGTCCGGTCTAATTCCGAGAATATTCATTTTCTGACTTTCTGGAACCAAAAACAACAGAAAACAGGCAACTGGCACTATGGCTCTTGTTAATAGGTTAGTCCAAGAAATCATATGAAAAGTACCCCAAAGTATGGACAAAACATAAGAAAGTAGATAAAACCAAGCATGGAACATCAAAAATTATGGATACATTAGCAACGTATTAGCCATTGCATTTCCTCACCAAATCATTTGCTTGCTCCAAAGCACTTGGCCAATAAAATCCATGCCGGAAAGCCTTTGCCACTAATGCTCTTGAAGATGCATGGTGGCCACATTCTCCTTGGTGGATATCTTGGAGTATGTCAAGTCCTTCCTCCGGGTCAACGCATTGCTGCAGCACTGTGGTTACACTTCTCTTGTATAGTTCGGCATTGATAATGGTATAGGCCTTTTCTCTTCTCTGGATATGCCTTGAGAGTACCTCATCATCCGACAAGATTACCTCTTTCAGGTAGTCAAATATTGGCTTGTCCCAAGCGGGTATAGCTCGGACGGGAAAAGGTTCCTCATCAATTTCCATCACATCCACCGACATAACTCCTGTTGGGTTTAGCTAAGCAGTCCCCAGGTTTGCTGAGGCAATCCCCGGGTTTGCCAAAGCAGTCCTTGGGTTTGCTGAGGTGCCTCCCCAATCTATCTCCATTAGCGTAGCTTCTGACCCGGAGAAGGCCGGGATATAAATTGACTCGGATTCCAGCAATGGGGTAATAGATGGTTTTCTTAAGTGTTCCAAGGCAACATTTGGCGGGATTGGTTGTCGGGATGAGCCCAACTTAGACAGTATGTCGGCTGCCTCATTTTTGATCCGAGGTACATGGTGGAATTCACATCCCTCGAAGCATCCGCTTATCTTTTGCACATGAAATATGTAAAGGGCCATGTTGGCATCCTAGTTGCCAGATACTTGCTACACCACCAAATCCAAATCTCCAAAGCATTGTATCCGACGTATCCCCAGTTCTTTTGCCACTTTGAGGCCATGCACCAGTGCCTCATATTCTACGACATTATTCAAGGCGCTGAAGTGGATTTGGAGGACATATTTTAGTTGATCTTTCTTGGGCAAGGTAAGCACTACTCCGGCGCCCAGCCCTTCTTTCAGTTTTGATCCGTCAGAGTGCATTCGCCAATAATTAGAGTCTGGCGGAGGTGGTTCGTACTGCATCTCGGCCCAGTCCACAAATAAATCCACCACAGCTTGCGATTTGATCGCATCTTTTCTGTCAAACTGTGGTGCATATGGGGCTAGCTCAATTGCCCATTTTGCTATTCGGCCATTGGCATCCTTATTACTCATGATCTCTGATATGGGTGCCTCGCATATCACCTTGATGGGATGTTCCTCAAAGTAGTGTTTGAGTTTCTTGGCGGACATATACACGCCATACGCCATCTTTTGATAGTGAAGGTAGTTCTGTTTTGAAGCTGATAACATTTCACTCAAATAATACACCGGCCTTTGCACCGACTTTCCTTCTTCTTTGCGCTCCACTACAATTACTGCACTTACGACTCGGTTGGTCACGGCTACGTAGAGCAACATTGGCTCCTTGGATAGTGGTGCGGCTAAGATTGGTGCAGTAGACAACATCTTTTTAATTCTCGAAATACGCTATCCGCTTGTGGCATCCATGTAAATTTGTCCGCCTTTTTCATTAACTAGTAGAGGGGCAAGGCCTTCTCTCCCGGCCGACATATGAACCGGCTTAATGAGGCCAGGCAACCAGTGAACTTCTGTACATCGTTAAGGCATTTTAGTTCCATTCTCTCTATAGCCCATATTTTCGTCGGGTTAGCTTCAATACCTCGTCTGGACACCAGAAAACTGAGTAACTTCCCCGCGGGCACACCAAAAGTGCATTTCTCCAGGTTAAGCTTCATCCGGAACCGTCTCAAGTTCGCGAATGTCTGCCGGATGTCATCAAGGAGCGTATTGTTTCCCTTAGTTTTTATCACCACGTCATCCACATAAACTTGCACATTTCGACCTATTTGGTCATGTAAACATTTTTGCATTCATCGCTGGTACGTTACTCCAGCATTACGTAATCCAAAGGGAATAGTGCGATAGCAATAAGCCCCGTACGAGGTAATAAACGTAGTCTTTATTTGATCATCCGGATTTAGGGGTATCTTGTGGAAACAAGAATACGCATTGATGAATGACAACAGTTCACATCCAGCAGTCGAGTCTATGACTTGGTCTATTCTAGGGAGTGGGAACGGATCTTTAGGACATGCCTTATTCAGGTTCGTGTAATCAATGCACATGCGCCATACCACGGCCATGTTCGGATCATCTTTCTTCTTTTCCACAAGCATCGGATTAGAGAGCCAATCCGGATAGAGTACTTCCATGATAAACTCGGCTACAAGGAGCCTAGCTATCTCATCCCCAATGACTTTTCTTCTCTCCTCGGCGAAATGTCGGAGAGGTTGCTTCACCGGCTTAGCACCGAGTCTCACATTCAAAGAGTGCTCGGCCAACTCCCTCGGCACACCTTGCAAATCTTGTGTGGACCAAGCAAATATATCCCGATTCTCACGGAGGAAGCTGACAAGCTCGCTTTCCTATTTGCTGCTTAACCTGGCGCCAATGGTTACGGTGCGCTCTGGGAACTGATCATCGATTGGCACTTTCTTTGTATCCTTGATTGCTTGGAATGATACACTTCCATGCGGGTTGGTTAGGGCCGGCATATGTTGCTGCGCGGACTGAGCCAATGCTGCCACTTCCTGTATCCTCCTCTTTCCTGAGCTATCACGAGTCACTTGGCTAAGTTAGATCCGGCATAAGTGCACTCGATCGAACGCCTGAAGTCCCCTGATACGGTTATCACTCCCCTAGGTCCGAGCAGTTTCATGTTTAAGTAACTGATGTGAGTACTTGCCATGAACTTGTTCAGCGTGGGCCTCCCGAGCAATGCATGATAGGCGCTCTCCAGATTCACCACTTCGAACTCCAAATTTTCAGTCCGACAATTATCCCTTGTACCAAACAGCACATCAACCCAGACCTTACCTATTAGCTCACAGGAGATACCTGTCACAATGCCATGGAAGGTGGTCCTTGTAGCTTGCAGCATATTCTCTGATATCCCCAACTTGTGCATGGTATCCTTGTACATGATGTTAATGCTACTGTCGTTATCTATCAACACCTTGGAAAACCTCACATTAAGGTTTGGCCCGATGAACGTCGGATCCAAGACTAGTGCGTAGGTCCCTGGGCTAGGCATGAGCTTCGGGTGATCCTTGATACTCCACGTAATCTCCTGATCCGACCAAGGCATGTATCTCACTACTGCTGGCATTACCGCATTTACCTCCATATGCCGGCGCTGCAAGCTTTTCCAGTCAGTTTCTTCCGTGGTAAACACACAGTAGCTTTGGTGATGCTCCTTGTACTCGTTTCGTCCCTTATTTGTGTGGTAACCTTGGTCCTGTTGCTGGTTATTGTTTATCTGATGCACTGCATCCCTCCTTTCTTGGTTTTCATATCTCGGCGGAGGTGGAGGCAACATTAGTTGCTGTCCATTCCCCCTGTTAGTAATGGCTGCCGAGGTGCTTCATTCTTGGGTGCTTCGTTCCGAGGTGCCTGAGCATTCCCTAAACTACCCTATTCTAGCTTCCTCATCCACTCACACTGCTGAGTCATATGATTCCCCAGGCTATTCGGACTTGGCGTACGAAATTTGCAAGGTTGATCCAGCATAGACTCGAACATATACCTCGGACGATATTTTCGCTCCTGCCATTGCTTTTTCTGCTTCGGGGTCCAAGGCTTCTTCCCCTCACTCTTCTGTCCTCCAGATTTCTGGCGCTGGCTTGCGTCGGCATTGGGCTGATCTTGGTCAACCGCTGCCACCTACTGCGAGTTATACCTGTAATCCGGACACTCGTCCCTTCTCTTTCCTCGGAAATCGTTTCTCCTGGATGACCCGGAGCCATCTCGGTTGTAATACTCCTCGTTTGCCTCACTTGACATTAGCCGGGTTGAGTTGGGTCTCCCAAAGCGTACGAATCTGTGATCCGGATCGTCTCAGCCAAAGTGGTTGGCATGTCTCGCTGCAGCCTTTGCCACAACATACTTCCATATCTACAGCCTTGGGCGAACAACGCAATTGCTTGTGATTCAATTACCCCCTCGCATGAGTTGCGCACATTGCACCACCGATTCAGGAAATCTCGGTCTAGCTCATTCAGTCACTGCCAGCATAACGCTAGAGTCTGTGGCCTATTGGGCCTCTTGTAAGTGCTTGAGAAGTTGCTGACGAATAACTCCTCAAAGTCCAGCCAGCAGTTGACACTTCCTGGTGGCAAGTTATTTATCCAAACTCTCGCTGGCCCCTCTAACATTTGGGGCACATACCTCACTGCCCATCTCAAATTTCCGGTTGCAATCTTGACCGCTGTTGCGTAATCAATAAGCCAATCATCTGGTCTGGTGCTACCATCGTAGGTCCTTGTTCCTCTGACCAATTGAAAGTTCGGTACTGGCGGCTCCCTCATGATCCAAGGCCCAAAGCACGCCGGACCAGGTGGACCCTATACCTCGATCAACTCCGACCTAAAAATTCTATCCAGCTTCAGCCTTGCATCGTCTGGCTGCAAGTATCTGCTTTCTAGCCTTGATCTGATTACATGGTGCTCTGATCTTGGGTATCCATCGTTGACCATAACCGAATAACCATCAATGTATCTTTCCCAATCCGGATAAGCGTTTTGTTGTTGTGCTACTCGGCCTGCACTTCTTTCCTGCCGAGGTGCGTGTTGTTGCTACTGCTGCCGAGGTACGTTTTGCCTTGTTCCCGCCGGATCACACTGTCCGGCATTTCCATTGGAAGCGTTCCTTTGACCGGCATTGCCTTGGTCGCGGTTACCTTAGCCAGCTTCACCTCGGCTAGTACTATGGTGATCTTCATCAACTTGCACTGCTTTGCCTTTTCTAGCTCTCACCGGGTCATAGGGGACCATCTGTTTGTCTCTTCTCCCAGAGTTTACCACTTCTTCTCTCCTAGGGTTATGACCCGGAGATGATGCAGCTCTGCCGGACTTGGCCGGGTTATTTCTAGCCGAATGAACCACGTGTGATGCTCCTGGTGGTGCCGGGTTTGCCTTGTTCATTTCCTCATTTTGCTAGCAAGTGACCCTCAGCAAGTGGTTCACCCTCTCCTGTTGCCTTTCCCGGGCCTCTCCAGTTAGACCCTCTAACTTGGATGTAGCTGTGTTTGCCGCCATGAGGTTCTTTGTCAGGGTACTGTACCTCTCCAGCCCTCCTGTTACGATCGTGGCTGTCTGACCCAGCCTAGGCTCGTACTCCTTGTCAATCTCAGTAATTAGGTTTCTACCTCGTATTTTCACCCCATCTATGCGGTTTGCCTTTGCATATTCCCTCAAAGTGATTTCAAGGACTACTATAACTCCACTACCTTCTTCGTGCCAGCTAACATTTTCTGCCTAGTTTCCTCCAACTCAGCTTGTGCTTGAGCCGGGTCTACCACAGGAGCTATTGGTGTTGCTAGGCTATTGCTTGCTAGAGTATATTCTATGGCCTCTCTAGTGGAGGAAACCTAGATCTTGCCTTTTTTGGCGTGACTTCCGGCTCTGGCGCCGGGTCCTTGCTTGCTCCCGCATCTGGCGCAGCCATCATGACCTCAACGCTGCTAGCAGGGAAAGTGATACGCACACCACGAGCTGGACTGAGAGGCGGTTCGCCTCCCTCGACGACGTGCTGCGGATGAATGCAGGACTCGTCCACACCGACGTAGATCTTGTGCGCTCCAAGCTTGATGAAGACGTTGTTGAGTGGAGGAGGATGCCTGCCGAAGCTCCCTACGTTGTCGCTGACGTAGTCCAGCACACCAAAACACTAAACCAGGCCGGAAACGACGCGCTCGTCGGTCTTGGAGATGCTTCCTATCCGGATTCTCACCCCTACTAGCACCGCTAGCCCCATGGTGGGCGCCAACTATCGTGGTGGTGGCACGGCAGATGCCATGGATAGGCTAAAGATGGGGCCAATGAGCGTTAGGGGAATCCAGGGAGGGAAAACGTGGTGATTCCATGCACAGATGCTGTTGTATTTCCTCTACCAATGGTGGTTACAAGTGCTCCTGGAGCCGTTCGTGAGAAGGAGACAATGTCTCTTACTCCCCACAACTTAGCTCTAGAGTTCTACCTTAGATAGAGAAAATGATCGATCCCCTTCCATGGAGGCCCTGGTGCTCCTTATATAAGGGAGACCGGGTTAAAAAGTTAGGGCACACGTGGCAGCATATTCCCCGAATATGCCCCTTGGTTAAAGCTAGATGCTTCTTTATTCTCCTTAACGGTTCGTTCGGACTCTAGAGGTAACCCACTGTGTAAACCTTGCCTTTAAGCGTCAAATTGACATGGTCTATGTTAGCCGACATTGCCCATGTCATCTTGGTCACCCCTGCCCCGCTAGTCCTTCCCTCTGCTTTGTTTCGCTCACGCTACAGCTAGCAAAGGCCACCTTTTGACCAGCGGGAGATTCCTTCCTTCTCTTGGAAGCCAAATGATAGTCCGGCTAGCACATGGCTAACCCGGCTATGAGGGTACCTGCGTAATAGATAGGCAAATGTGGCCGACATATATTTTATGCCGGTCGGGTTAATGCTAGGGAGTTGCCCCACGTGCCGGGTTACTTCGTAAGTCGGCTTGCCTTGAGGAGACCCAGCATGCACTTGCTTTGACCATGCCGTACCTCGGCTAACTCGGCCTTTATACCCCGGCATGACCCTACCCGGGGGTATCCCCCCAACAACTGCCCAATATCTACAGAGTAAATAAAACAAAAATTACAATTCAACACAACCATGTGAACCCCAAGAGACTTTTGCTTACTAGGAGCTAAATGGGTTCGAGTGACCACCCTGTCCAAGAATAGAAGGGCGACTCCCAGTTGCAGCAGCTTCCACATCCACTACATCACAATTCAGTTGAAACATGCAAACCGAATCATACCTTTTCATCAACCCAATTAGCTGACTGTCACATGTTAGAGGAACCATGATGCCTCGTTCATCCATGAAGCTGAACTTTGCAGTCTGCTTCGGCCATATTTCATCATGATTACGTAGAGCAGCAACCATACCAGGGATAGTGCAGATCTACGCAGGCGCTTCTTCCATCGTGATACAATGGTGTCCATACCACTTGCCCTTTACCCTTGCTGATTTAGAGTCATACCTGAAGAGGGCTACCGTAATCAGGTAAGGGTGGTCCACGGAGATCCCACTTGACAGAAAAGTATGGATAAAATATGTTTGTTAGCGTTGGGCTAACAAACAATTTTAGGTTCAGTAGCCAGCTAGTAGTTATAATTAGTGCGAATAGCAAAGAGAAGGGTAGCTCACCCGCATGTAGCCAGAACTTCTTCTTCATTGGTAGTAGGATCTGCCATCCTCCGAGTTGCTCAGCTCGTCGGTGGCGGAGGCAGGCTAGAGCCTCGCAACGACAGCTACTGCATGCGCTATTGGAGCTCGAGATCAGCGAATGGGCGCAGAAACTAGGCGCGGCAACTTGGCACCGGAAGTCAAATGTCTGAAGGGATCGTTCTGCCTGGAGGGTGGATTCAATGCTGTCGGTGCTAGGGGAAAGGAGGGAATGGATTTGTGAAATTGGTCAACGCATCCAATCCACACAGTTCCTCGATTTGCCTAAGAGGTTGCCGCGTTGGCGCTCGCGTCACGGACAGATGACCGACATGTGGGTCCCGACCGTCTACTTCACGGGGCAGTTTAACGGAATGTTTAAATTTGGCAGGGGTGAGATGAGTTTGCCGCGAAATGGCCCCTCTCAGTAGTTGGCAGCCCAACTTTACGAAACACCACAATTACAGGCAACTTGGATACCGCGGTGCACTCGCCCAAGAACTTTCGGGCCGCAAATAAACAATCCCGATGTCATGGGCCCTAGGGCACCATGGGATGGCCGGCCAGGGGTGGGCCCCACCCCGTGCACATCCCAAGGCTGGCTGGGTGGGCCCCATGTGGCGGCTAGGCCTTGCCCCTTTGCCCTTCTCTCTTGCGGTTTTCCCTCATGGGTCCTTTTTCCCTAGGCAGTTGGCTCATTAGTGGAATACCCTTGCAAATTAGATTTTAATATTATATTTAATATTAATTACATTAATTAATATGTAAATACATATTACAAAATCCGATTTGACCCGAAGCACCTTTCATTTCCCTTTCGATTTCCTCCGAACGACTTTGGAACTATTCCGGTTCTCTCACGAAACTTTTATGGTTTTCTTTTCTCTTTCATATGGTGATTCCAACTTTAGAGATGATCTCTAACTCATCGTACCCTTAGGTGTATTTCCCCATGGCTCGGGAATGGCACAGACATGATCCCCTCAATGATGAATAGCGGGACCAGGATGCCCATAACGACCCCTATGCATTCCACGATGATAATGTGGTTTGAACCATAAAACTTCGAGTCCAATTCCTTTTGTTTCTCTGATATGACTTGTCCAAGATCTGATCATTGGTATCACATACCTTGTTCAATCTTTGTTACCGACAAGTTCTGTTTTACTTGTTACCGCGATATTACATCCCCGTGACCTAGCCACATGTTGCAATATTTATAGATGTAATCTCACCAAGTCGTCCGTATGTATCTTACCCGTCACGTGGGTGAACAAATCCCGCTCTTAACACATAATGCCTCTACCTGCCCCTCTCAATAACTGAACACATCTTTATGATCACCGTGTAACCGTGTGACGTTTGATGCTATCTAAGTATTCTCGGGTAACAGTGATTGATATGGTCTCACGGTCTTAGGAGAAGGAGACTATGTTCCTAACTATTACAACAATGAACTTTGTGACTTGATCGTGTCGCAATATTTGGGTAATTCCATCACATCATTCACCAATGGTATGACTTTATTGTCAGTTTGCTTTTTGTTTCATAGCACAATGATCAGGAAACCTGATCTGACCAATGAACTAGTTGAATAGAGGCTACTAGGGACTTGGTTTGTTTCATACCACACATCTACCAATGTTTCCATTTGAGATAGTTATAGCACAATATAAAACTATTAAAAACTAATTGAGATATGACAATAATAACCATTTATTATTTGCCTCCTTTCACCCAGACGTCCGCATCCTCTTCGGGAGCTTCGGCGCCAGAAGTACTACCGCGGAGCTCTACCGGTACTGCTGATGCCAGGCTGTGCCGCAGCATGGCACGAGGCCGAGTTTTTTTGGCTCGTCAGGCTCGCCGTCGAGGTGTCCGACGAAGTACGCGCCACCTCATTGATGTCGGTTCATGTTCTTGGCCTGCACCACTACAGCATCCATATGGTTCTGGTTTAACCCTTTGTTGAAGGGATCAGATTCTAGAAGAAATTCATCGTTGACAATATTAAGACAAGGCCTCTAATCCAGTACAACCCCTCCCCCTAAACTCTTACAAACTCTTGTATTTTTAAACACATGGATGACGCAGATTGCTTGACCCCTTCGTAGTTAGTATAGCCAGGTATATGTAACCCGGTACAAAATCCGTCTTTCTAATAAACATATTTGTACCTAGGGATGGCAATGGGGACCCGAAACCCGCAAACCCGTTGGGTACCCGCCTTAAACAAGGAGGGTTTGGTAAAAAATAGGCCCGCCAAGTCTAATGGGGCGGGGCTGGGGGTGGCAAACCCATACCCGTAGACCCGTAGACCCGTTCTAAGCCTTAATCATATCCCTAATAATCCTATGCCTAACCACACGTCACATGCGACCACGCACGCACACAGCATAAATCACATGCACGCGATGGAATATGGAGTCCCGGAGACAACACACACAAGCACACGCCCATTTCAGCCAACCCCATCCCCAATATCCCATCATTTTCTTCCTGCATGCGCCGCCGTCACTCTCGTCTTATGCGCTGGCGGGTACCCGTTGGGGCCCCGAACCCGGCTGGGTCATGGGTCTGGTAAACGATGAAACCCGACAAATTAAACGGAGCAGGTATGGGGCAGCCGGACCCAGCCCAGAACCCGGCGGGTGCCATCCCTATTTGTACCATTACATATGTTCGTAAAAGAAAAAAAGGTATGCATGTACGCCAGATCATCGCCGGCCATGGTCGTGGCCGCGAGGTGGTAGTGGTGATGGTCGGATCGGATCATCGCCGGCGACGGCAGTGTCCACGAGCTCTGCGAGCTGGCAGTGGTGGCAGTCGTATCCGAAAAGCCGATGACTCGGCCTGGCCAGCACATGCCTCGATAGGGCAAGGCTCATGGCGGCGGCGCGCAGACTTGGCGGCGGGGTGACGGGTAAGCTTGGCAGCGACCCATAGGACAGTTCGGATCCGAGTCTGGCTATCGGCCGGATAGTCCGGCGGTTTGTCCGGGCACTTGTCCGGCGTCTTGTCTGTCGTGTAGTACCCAACTACGAAGTTTTAACAGGAGCACCTGGGTGCAGCCGAACATGTTTCCGGACATGTTGACAAGTAAGAAAACTTGTCCCACGGTGAAAAAACTTGCCACAAAATATCCTTTTCAAACGTACTTACCTCTGGCCACTTGGCCGGCCGGTCGGCCGAAAAATTGGTGTCGGTGTCCAGCCTCTGTAAACAGACCGTCCGGCAGAAAAAAAAACTTGCCCGTACACATCTTCCGAAACTATTTCTATGGACGTATACTTTTCCATGACGGCCAATAACTTATATCCTATCGGTCTAAAAACTACACCTCAACATCATATAGTGAATCATCGAGAAATAAAGAACTAATGCAATCAGTATGACAAATAAATTTGTAAACACTGCACATTGGATAGTACCATTTCATATATAAGACAGAAAATTCAATGCTATTTGGAAAAAATTAACTGACTTTATCAAGTCAAATATTACTAAAGAGGTGGTAGCAGAAAAATTCAAAGGCCGGATAGACCGGCTTCTCGTGCACCGAACAGTCTGGCAGGACCGGACACACTGGCTTCTCGTGCGCCGGACAGTCTGGCAGCAGGGACGGCGGTTCTGACGATGCCCGGAGGCAGCGGCGGCGGCAGTGGTGATGACTATGGCTGGCGCGGAGACGAAGACGGGTCGACATTGTATATTTATACATGCCGGTCTGTATTCCTATACCCTGTTTGGATACGGGTTTGGATACAAGTTTGTATGAGTTTAGAGAGAGGGTGTTGTAGTGGACCAACTCAATCAATCGGCTATGCTTTTTGTATAGTTGTATGTTGTGTTACGCCTGGTCTGACTTTATTTAGGATGATGTGATTACAAGTGTTCGTGTAGGGTGCATCGAAAATTCGGCATGATTGTGTTTATGTTTGTGAAGCTGACTGTAGCAAGTGTAGTTGAGCCTGCAGGTATGATGCCAGAATGGCAGATCCATCTTCAGCCAAACACCGAACCCGATGCATGTCACTTACTCGCTTATAATCGACACCGGTGTCGTCAACTAAAAATGGGCATACAACCAACAACAAAGCACATTGACTTTATTAACTCTTATTGTTTGCAAGTTCAAATAGAAGCGCTCTGAGAAGTTTTTAGAAGAGTACCATTTATTTTACAATAGAGGTTAGTCTTGGTTATATTCAAGATGCAAGGGCCAGGACAGATTAGGAAAAGATGCTGCTAATATTGATCGAATCATTCAGTGTGTTCACCTAGGATCTCCTAAGTTCTGAAGACTGTACGACTATCTAGCTCTTTGGAAAGGCAACACGATGGATTGAATTCATCTCCACGTTATACAAATCTATTGGATAGTCTTTTTATCGTGTATTCTAAAGTGTCAAACAAAATTATTTACTGGTTCTACTATTCTCAAGACTAGCTATGAAGAACAAAAGACCTCTTTAGATAAACCTCCTTGCAATTTCGCAAACTTTGATGAATTATGTCAGTTATTGAATAATTTTCCTCGAAAGACATGTCATTCTTTCACCAATATGCACCATACGTGTCTCTCCTCCTTCATCCTCTTACGGTACTACATTCAGGTCATTCCTTACACCCGAAAGAATTCTGAATTGTAGAAAAACTAAAGATTGGCTTGGCTTGGGGTTAAAAATTTCTTGTCCGTCTTTTGAAAACCTGCTCGAGGTATGACTATATGTAGATACACGCTGATCAGCAGGAGACACGGAGGAAAAGGAAGAGCTTGCCTTAGTGGCTAGAGTGTGAAAGCAGAGCCAACAATTTCCTATCTTACTCTTGATGTTGTTGCAGAACGCGACGGGATATGAATGTTGCGATTTCTATATATTGTCATCCTATCATTGTCCTATTGTGGTGAGCCTAGAATGCGATGGAAGGTGATAGTAATGAGGAAGGCCACAACAACCATGCCACACGCTTTGATTTACCCAAATTGGATAAGGGTTTACCATAAGATGGTCAAAGAAGTGACAATAGCATAGCCAATAGCCATATGGAGGAAGCCGTTCCACAAATAAGAGGAAGGGCACACCTATTGTTAAAGAGATGGGGAAACACCACGAGCTCACAACCTCTCACACATTAATAAATTGACCGGTTCATTATTTTTATTTGCATTTTCTAGCCCGTAGCAACGCACGGGCATTCAGTTAGTTTATATAATAGTCTATTCACCCTCGCCTAGTCGATATCATGATATTTCAACCGACTTTGATTAGCAATGTGAAACATGCGCCTCCACCATTATAGGATGAAAATGGAGTACATACGCATTGGCAACACGCCTGCATGTTGCTCGATGTCTTTGGTGACATTAGAAAGACGTTGCTTAATCACGTTTACACCGACGCAGCCCTACGACCAAGCCTAACTCGAAAAGAGGTAGTAATTCCTACAACACTTATAAATTTCCACCGGGGTGTATTCTTCCCGTTGCCATCCTTGGCATTGGAGAAAACATGATCATTGAGATTGGAAAACATATTCCTCCAATGTCTTCGGTGACATCGGGAAGATATGGCCCTAGTCATATTTATGTTGTAGCCATTAAGATCTAGATACTACACCCAAACATGGTGCATGAAACAGATATACTCCCTCCTTCTAGAAATATAAGACGTTTTAGCTTTGTGAAACGAATGAAACATGGTGCATGAAACAGATATACTCCCTCCTTCTAAAAATATAAGACGTTTTAGCTTTGTGAAACGAATGTATCTAAACGTATTTTATGTATAGATTCGGAGTGAACCTATACATTAAAGACATATATATATACAATCGTTTCACAAAGCTAAAATATCTTATATTTCCTATAGATACAATCGTTTCACAAGGCTAAAATTTCTTATATTTTTGAACAGAGGGAGTAATTGACATTGTAA
The DNA here is from genome assembly GCA_910589775.1 of Avena eriantha. NCBI lineage: Eukaryota > Viridiplantae > Streptophyta > Magnoliopsida > Poales > Poaceae > Avena > Avena eriantha. The sequence goes on along the minus strand of OU342742.1, from coordinate 246,737,199 downwards.
GTCTATGTCCCACATCCGGTCCCTGACTGGAGGAGAAATCACCCCGAGCTAAGATGAGCTGCAGTAACCCAATAAGAAAGCTAGCCTACAATTATTGCTATACACTCCATGCACAACATTTCGTTTTTACCTTTTAAATATAGTGACATGCTTTGCCTTCATCATAGGTAGCGGTTTATTACTTATATGTCAATTTTCAGTTTTTGCATATGTTAAATACACGGTATGCACCGCTCATATGTGACCTTAGTGTATTCAAGTATTTTCCTTTCTTCTCATGAAAGCTTTGTATTTTCCATAGTTGAGTTAAAAGACCTTAATTATGGCATGTTGCTGAGTAATTGTGAGAAAATAGTAAAATCATTACCTTTGACATATGTTCGTGGACTAGAAATAACGTTTTGGAAGAATTTTTACAAAGATCAACGTCAAACGGTACAAACATCTACCATAAGGTGGATAAGGGCTGAGATTGCTCCCACACCCCCCTTTTATTCACCATGGACATCAATAAGTCAATCTACCCTTGTTCTTACCTTTTATCCTCTCTTCATTTTGGTTATTGCATAGAGTGTCCTTTTTTTGCTTTGTTAGTCTTTTGAACAAATATAGCTACTAAAAAGTCCTTATTGTCATACTGTGCAAATTTAGAATTGATATGTTATTGTTTTTACATAAATAAATAAATAAATTGATAAGGCTCCAACTTGAAGGGTGGCTCGACCTTCATAGATTCGAGGGGGTCTGGGGGAGGGAGTGAAGAACACGGTGAACATGCAAATGGAAATCGAAGGTACAAACACACATCACATACAAATTGGTTTGCTCTCGTTGGCCGGAACCACCAATCCAGTAGAATCCACACGGAAGATACACACTAGAGTTCCATGGAGGAAAGATTGGCAAGCAAGAGGATAGAATCCTATTGTGTAGAGGTTGCAAGTGATAGAGACCCAAAGGGAGATATCAATTGCAATAGAGTGCACATAGCAAAGATCCAAATACTTGAAGAGCACCTTAAACATCTTATAGATTAAATCTATAGGCCCTGTTACCCTAGAAGGGTCTTCTCCACAAGAAGAGTGATGAGAGAAAAACTCTATCTTTTCATCTTAGCTTTGTCTAGGGAATAAGGGAGATCCCTATGGGCTACTTATAGTGTAAAGGCATAAGCAGTAGGTAGGAAAAGATAAGGTGGTTGGGTAAGTGTAAGATAAATGGCACATGGCCCTTTCTAGCACACAGTTTGTGGTAGTACCACTGGTCCTTGCGGTAATACCATTGCAAATATTCTTCACGCATCGTTGCGGTGGCGGTAGTACAGCTAGCGTTGACGGTAGTATCGTTGTTTCTGTCGAGGTTGGCCGTTGACCTGGGTGTGGCGGTAGTACCATTGCAGGTACCGCTTGACATGATCCGAGAGGGTCCGAAGCGGTAGTGGCAGCGGTAGTTGTAGTGGTAATAGTTTCTTCCTCCTCCTCCTTCAAGCTTCCGTCTTATCAGGCTTGATTCTTCAAACTTCCTCCCTTGTCTCTGTACTTGTCGATGTGAACCTTGCATAGTTATAGGTTGGAGTATGAAGTAGTATACCATTAACTAGGATAGGAAGTGGACTCTCATAGAGGATAGGATTCACCTTTGAAATCCATGACAACTTGGCATGTGTTGGAGAATAGGACACGGTGTTGGATGTAGAGAGGACTGTAGGCCATTTCACATCATAATTAGTGTTGCAATGTTTAGCATTTTGCTATCTTCATGCATATTTTTAGTCTTGGTTTACTTGCTAAAGAGTCTATTTGGGTGGATAAGTTCAAGGAAATATATTTATGTTAGGCCTTACCTAAGGCGTGATCCATTCTACTTCATTTAATGTCAAGTATATTTAATTTTGAACTGTCAATTGTGCTCCCATACAACACCATATAGGATTTTTCTAGTGCGCGTCTCCGTGACGTTTCCTTCCAGTGGGAGACACGCCTAGTGTTTCTGCATAGCCACGAAAAGAACGCTCACCCTAGAGTTCCTACATCAACCATAAAAAGACACTGCATGTCAAACACCCATTTAGCTGACTTTCCGAAATTAGTTGCTACGGTACTATTAGTTGGCTAGTCCATCAACTAGCAGATTGCCAAGGTGAAATCACCATGTTTTTCATTCAGCAACCATGTTGTTTTTAGTTATAATATTTAAGGTGTTTGACATATTATCTAGGTGCAATTGCTAGGTTTAATATGCGTACTTTTCATGTTATTCAGTTACTAGATTATATAGTGTAATTATTAGATTAGCTCAGTGACATTACCAGATTCAATATGAGTATTTGCCATATTAACTTAGAGCCATTGCCAAAATATACAGGGGAGATTACCAGGTTCAGTACTACTTGCTTATTGTTGACCGAATTATTTAGGTGTCATTTCCACATTTAATACTGCTTACTTCCCGTATTATTTTTACTTGCTAAATTATGGTGTAATTACCGGTGACATTGCCAGGTTCAATACGACTTACTTACCTTATTATTTTCATATACCAAATTAATGTGATTATCGGGTTATCAACCTAAAAATATTAGGCTCTAACACTCATACCCATCAAACCAAATAGCGAGGGCACGATCTCACACCCACTTCATGGAGGAAATTGACATTAGTGAAGGGAAGGGAAGCAAGTTAGATGCATTCATCCTATTATTGTTCGCGTGGTGGGAAACACAGTGTGGAGGTTCTCGACAATGCAGGTATTCTAGTTAGATTAATCTTTTAATTTTTATATGTTAAAATGTTGTCAAATGTCCCATAGGTTATACTTTATCATAAATATGTGCTTTGCTAGGCAATGTTAGTTCAATAAATTGTTCAAAAAAAATCTACTTTATGTGCTTTAAAATATTACTTTCCGGCATTTTCCTAAATTGCAAGGTTATGAGAAAAGTCTAATAATGTTTCTGTTTTCACAGGCCTCAAAGAAGGGTCCATGTGTTTTTCAAAAAGGAAGTTGAGAACCTGACCTCTGCATCCAAAAGAGCAAATAAAGTTTATTTATATTTTATTCAACAGAAATCAGATAAGAGCATAAATCGAACAACCTGGAGCTACCACGCAACACTTATAAATCTGACAACATTTAGATGTCGATGGTGACCCGAATAGTCAGACATGATTGATTATTATAACGGCTAAAATCCACATTTTGTTTTCCTAATGTTCATCTAATTGGTGCCTCGACACATCGGGACGCATATGATTACGAGATATACTAAGAATTGATCGCCCCTGTGATGAATGTTGCCTAATTACAAGGTAGGATAAAAGGCACTGACCGTACATTACAAAGCACTGCAGGATAACGCGACAAGAAAGATTGTGCTTGTTTTGACTGCTTACTTATTACTGGTTACTGCACGAGGTTAAACACCTCAGCCCATCATAGGTATCTTCCCATTTCTTTTGTTGGTGATCGTTCACTCCAAGCTAGATTTTTGTGGTTGGTCTATATATACTTGTGTCGTCCCAGACTAGGGTAAGGTCAGGTGCATACCAAGTTGCAATGGCTTCTCCCTTGTTACTGTGTATCCTCCTGATTGTATGCAGCTACAGTTACATTGTTGCAGGCGCCGGTCCAAACAGCTTCGTCGTAGTGTCAACCAGCAGCTCATTTCAGCCAAAAGATGTCTGCTCCACAGCCACTGGTACGTCATGTACACCAATTGAACTTGGTGTTTCCACGTAATTCTACAAGTATAACACTTGGATGATGTTGCAATAATGTTTCAGTGACGCCGCGGCCGGACCGCGCCACCGTGCCGCTCGTGCACAGGCACGGGCCGTGCGCACCGTCGCCGTCCACCGTCAAGACATCTTTCGCTCAGGTGCTCCACAGAAGCCGCGCCCGCGCGGACTACATCATGAACAGAGCGTCCAGGAGAAGGACCACGCAGACGCAGGAGGATAGCAAGGTGAGCATCCCCGCGTACCTGGGCGACTCCGTGGACTCGCAAGAGTACGTCGTCAAGGTGGGGCTCGGCACGCCGCCCGTGGAGCAGGTCGTCCTGATGGACACCGGAAGCGACCTGTCGTGGGTGCAGTGCAAGCCGTGCAACTCCAGCTTCTGCTACCCTCAGAAGGACCCCTTGTATGACCCTAGCAAGTCGTCTACGTACGCTCCGATCCCCTGCGGCTCCGGCCTGTGCAAGACACTCCAGTCCGACCGTTTCGGCAATGGCTGCACCAACAATGGCACGCAGTGCGGGTACCGAGTGGAGTACGGGGGCGGATCCAAGACGACCGGCGTGTACAGCAACGACGCCCTCACGCTGGCGCCTGGCGTCGTAATCAACGACTTCCATTTCGGGTGCGGCTACCACCAGGGTGGCCCGAACGACAAGTACGACGGCCTCCTTGGTCTGGGCGGCTCGCCGGAGTCGCTGCCGGTCCAGACGTCCAAAGCTTACGGCGGCGCTTTCTCCTATTGCCTCCCGGCGGTGAGCAGCGACGCCGGATTCCTCGCCCTTGGAGCGCCGAGCAACACCTCGGGCTTCGCGTTCACGCGGATGACCCCCTTCATGCACGAGTCCACGTTCTACGTGGTGAGGCTCACCGGCATCAGCATCGGCGGGAAGCAGCTCAGCATCCCGAGGAAGGTGTTCGAGGGCGGCATGATCGTAGACTGCGGCAACATCATCACGCACCTACCCGAGACGGCCTACGAGAAACTCACGTCGGCGTTCCGGGCGGCCATGGCGGCGTATCCGCGCTTGCCAGACAAATATGACACATGCTACAACTTCACAGGATACAGCAACGTCACCTTGCCGAGGGTCGCTCTGACGTTCAGCGGCGGCGTGACGGTCGACCTGGACGTGCCAAACGGGGTTCTGTTGGATGACTGTCTGGCCTTCACCGAATCCGGGCCAGATGATTACGTCGGGATCATCGGCAATGTCAACCAGCGTACCATGGAGATGCTGTACGACGTTGGGGTTGGTAGACTTGGATTCCGGTCCGGTGCCTGCTGACTCCTCGAGGTATATATAGCACAACCTCGAGCTAAGTGTTCAGAAAAAGGCGGTTTCTGAGAACAAATAAGTTCGGTTTTGCTCCACGGTGGCGGCTCATGTCGTGAATGCTATTTCCCCTTTTGTCCTATTTTTTTCTTGTCAATGTTCGTGGGTTGTTTGGTTAGACTTACTTTTGTGTTTTGTACATCCCAAATGCTAAAAAACATCTGGATGCTAGCTGTCACGTTCCAGCACTAGCTCCATGGCCATCCGATCGTTTCGGAACAAGTCGATCAAGTGTGCCTCCTATCCCCGTCCCGACGCTGCAGAGCGGCTTGCGCAACCACTCCAACATGTTTCACTTACCTCTAGTCGACCCTGCTCCTTCCCACCACCCAGGCCCAGCCACCTCTTCTCCTCTCTGACCCGGCCACTCCAGCCCGTCGCCCTGCCCCTAGGCACCGACTCCTTCGACCTCTCCTACCAGCCTGACGCCGGATCCTCCCAGCCACCATCGCTGCGGGCCAAGGCCCTCGACCCTGCCGACTCTTTCGGGAAGAAGACGTCGATGGATGACCTCATGATGCGCCAGATCTACGTCACCTGGCAAGGGGAGCCGCTCTGCTCCGCGGCCTCCTTCGACCGCAACTCCGCCAACCCCTTCTAGCTGACCAGCTCTACGCTGCTGAGTTGCTCACCTGGGCTTTCAAGCGGCGGCGTTCCTCTATGGCTATGTTAACGCCGAGACCAAGGAGGTGCTCGTCGACTTCATCAACGAGCCGCATCGGCACAACAACGAGGATGTGCTCCAGCTGATGTGAGATGGCGATTAGGGAGGCCCACGTGGATGCCATCGCTTATATTTTATTCTGTGGCTACTATGTCAGGAAATGGGTGATTCATGCGCCCAATCTCACGCATTTAACGATTTTGTTATGAAAACAATTATGGATAGATCCTTAAGAAATTGGCATCTCTGTATTTGGCTGTCATCAATTTTTGGGACCGACAACAAATTCCCCAAGTTTCTTTCAAAGATTGTTCAAAGTTAGGAAGCTAATGACCATCACCCAGCATGCACGAGTAAATGTTTATGCCCCCAGATGCTTAATTCATCTTCCGAGCCTCTAGTTTTCCTTCCATGGGAAAACGAGTTTTCTACTTTTTTGTCATATTGGCACTTTGATGTAGCCCGACCTACTGTCGTTACCACATCAATATCTTTAACTTATGTCAAGTCGTCATGGACTTCAAAGGTGAATCCATTCCTCTATGCAAGCTCACTTACTACCCTATTGAATGGTATACTACTTTCATACTCCGTTCGATATTCATGATAGGTTCATACCGACAAGTACGGAGGCAAGGGACGAAGCTCGAAGCACCAAGCTCGACAAGACAGAGGCTTGGAAGAGGAGACGGGAGAAGCAGCCACTGAAGCCCGGAGTCTCCGGCCCTCAAGCCCAGAGTCTCTGGCCTCCAACACCGGAGTCTCCGGCTAGGACTCCGGACTTGCCCCATGAGCGTTCAGTACACCCCTACAGAGACAAGCCCAGGGAGTAGCGACCACACCAGAGTCTTCGGCCACCCCGGTGTCTCCGGCCCTCTACACCGGAGTCTTCGGCCCTCCGCACCGAAGTCTCCGCCCCTAGGACTCCGGCCACTGCCTGGAGCTCTCTGTCCGCCACCCCGGAGTCTACACCGGAGAGCGTCGTCGACCCCGGAGTCTCTGTCCCCTGCACCCTGGAGTCTCCGGCCTAAGTGAATGGTCTTGTGTGTTGCCAGCTGGGGCTTCGGCCCATGTACCCATCTAATCCATTCCAATCCCTAGATTTATCCCTAAACTACCCCTTATTATGTGGTCGGCCTATATATAGTGCCCCCCACCCCCTCATGTATCACTTAGACATAGATGATAGACTAAAGACAACTCCCTTTGTGGAATCTCTATTTTTGCCTCATCCCTTTTGCCAAGGGGACTGACTATCGTCACCAACCTCGTTGGAGTTTGCATCGCACATCCATCGTTGTAAAAGGCCTACGTTTGTGAGTGCGTGAGTGTAGTTGTCAAGACCCTCTCCATGGTGTTCTTCCGTCTCAGCTTGGGATCGAAGGGAGCACATTGACCGATCTTTCCTTGCGAGGATTCTATCGAACCAGTGGCCGTCAGCGGGAGCAATTGGCCTTGTATCGTGTGAGTTTTGTGTGTGTTCATTGTGTTCTCTGCGAGGTGTGTGTTCGCTTCCGCTACCTTCTCCCTTTCCCCTCGTTTTCCCATTGATTTGATCATGAGATCCGTGGTGATCGGGCCACCCTTGAGGTCACCCCTTATCATCTGGTATCAGCAGCTTTTGGTTGCCATGGATTTCTCCTAGATTTGGTATTTTTCCCATAAATTCAAAAATTCCACCAAAAATATCCCCAATTCGTGTTTTGGACCGATCTGTGATTTGAGTGAGTTTTGGTAGGTTTTGATCCATGGATTACTTGCTAAACTTGTTGATCTACCTTCCCCTGCGTTTTCATAGCCTAATTCCTTGATTTCCCCCATCAATTTGAGGTTTTGATTTGAGTTTTTCCACCCAAAACGCGCCCCTGTCGAGTTCTTGACGAACAACAGACCCTGACCCGGAGTCTCCGTCCCCGAAGCCCGGAGTCTCTGCCCCCCTACAGACAGCAAATCAGTTTCACGGTTTTGAGCATAACTTTTGTATTCGAATTAAGATTTTGGTGTTCTTTAGCTTGTTTCGAAGAGGAGATGGAGCTCTACATCATCATCCAAGTGGTTCATGCTACCTACTCCATTTAATTCCGTTAGCAAGGAGGAATCCAACAATAAAGGGTGAAGATCAGCGACGAAAGGTATAAAAATTTCACGACTTCTCTCCACTTGCATTCCTTTATGAGCCACACTATCTTTGCGACCAACAAACACCTATTGAGACTAGTTCCTCCTATGATTGCTTGGGCTATACACATTTTATACCTTGTAGAATTTCGAGCAAAAGTTGTGAGCATGCTATCTCATATAGTTATCTTGTATAGTTCTTGGCACAAGGAAGAGGCAAGTGAAAAGGAAAAGAAAAGGAGAGAAAAATAGAACAAAAAAGGAAAAGAAAAGGAAAAGAAAAGGAAAGAAACAAGTGCCTCATAGAATAGGAAGTGCAATCTCTATGAACATCATATAGGTGGTACTTATTATGCATATCTTGTAGCCCACCAATTTTATTGCAATTGAACTAGCGTCTCTCCTTGCACTTGTGCGACACGAGCTTATAGTCTTCGCTAGGTAATCATTTGGTTCTTAGCTCACTTTCTCCGTCGCACAAGTCCCGTTTATCCCACCATGTGTGTTTCCTTGTACATAATTCATATCTTGTGGATTGACTTGTTTTGCTTTGTGATCATCGTGGTTCTATACCCTCTATTACAATATCTTGATTTTAGATTGTTCTTGGACATGCCACCTTCCATACATATCCACAATAAGCTTTGTGTGTGTGTTTTTTAGTGGTTAGTTGGTTTTGGTGTTCCGCGTGAACTTCACTTTACTTGGTTTTGATTGATCTCAAGTGTGTCCACTTGCATGATACTATCTTCCAAGGTAAAGTAAGGTTCGATGTTGCATCCCTAACCCCTCTACCACTTCCATATATACCACTTGGTCTTGTGAATCATGTCTAGGGACCCCGGAACCAAGGATGATATCTATGAAGAATCCATGATGAGCCATAATGACTACGACTCCACAAGTATAAAGGACATGATGGAGCATTACACCGACAATGGCTCTGCATGCTTTGAGGACCTAGAGCAGTACAACTATGATGACTCCACATGCATGGAAGACATGGAGCACGTCATCAACTATGGATCCTCAAGCATGGAGGAATTGGAGCTCTACATCGATAATGGCTCCTCGTGCATGGAGCACTACACCAACAATGGCTCCACATGCTTGGGTGATATGGAGTACTACAACAACAATGACTCCCCAAGCATGGACGACTTCAAGAACGATAAAAACCTCAAGAGTGCTAAGGTCCACCATCAAATGGACAATTTCCAAAGAGCCCTCAACAACTTCAAGAAGGACATGGACGACAACTTCGCCAAGAACATGAGCATCATCACCAAACTTAATGAGTTTACCTCAAGAAGGCACCACACACACAAGAAGAGTGCCAAGGAAAAGGAGCATCGTCGCGAGCGTCATGTGGATGACTAAGTGTGCCACCTACATCAACCTTTGGCAAGGCACACCAATGACCTCCATCCACACCATCAAAAGGCACATTCTACTACTAGTGCCACCACCAAGATGGCACCAAGAGAAAGCCTTCCTCCACGCCATCAAGCTTCAACACCAAGACTTGACGTCCTAGATGACGCATGCAACTTCATGGATGAGGAGGATGAAGACCTCTACTTCACCAAGTTGGATGAGTACGTCAAGAGGATGTCTACACAAGCCAAGATGGCCACGGAAAAGGATGAGAAAGCTCCACGCCAAGAGTCTACACTTCAAGATGGAGGAAGCCAAGGCCACATATGTGATAAAGTCGATCCGAGCACCGCTCTCGACAACAACATGAGCCAACTTCCACCACTACTACAACATGGAGACAAGACGGTCGAGCATGGGATTTTCCCGTCGACCATGGAGGCGAGCGATGACCATCATATGGCATCCAACCTTGAAGGCGATAGAGTTGAGAATGGTGAGCATGGGATTTTCCCTTCACCAAAGGAGGTGCATGGAGTTGAGCACATCGAGCCTATCCCTATATGCTTGAGTGATGATGCGGTACCAATCCCATGTGAGTATGAGAGCCACTGAGCCCACTTGAGTGAGATCAAGAGTGAGATGAGTGACTCCACCATATGTGAGATTGAGTGCTTCCACTTGGAGGGCATGAGTGATACACCGAGTGAGTTGAGAGTGGTAGTTGATAGGTCATGTGAGGCCATTTTTGATTTCTAACGACTTAACCTCTACCTCTAGTGTGTTTTCTCATGTATGCTAGGTTCCATGGATGAAGATGACGACATCCCCATATTGGATGAAGAAGTCGCCCACATAGAGGCCAACACTACCAAAACACCCATTTCATATGAGAGGTATGAACAAGGTAAAAATAAGGGTGTTAATGATGCCATGATCCCACTAGTGGACATGATGATTTTGATGGGTTCGTAGCATGGAAAACAAAAAATTTCTACCGCAAGAACGAACAAAACCCAGATCTAATCTAGATAAAAGCCAAGATCTAATCTATTAGACATGTGCAACGAGATAGATATGTACTAACCCTCGTAGATCCGAAAGCGTTACGAGATTAGATCTCGTGGTTGATGTAGTCAATCACTTGCCGATCTCAAGATCGTGTGGACGATCCTTCCGGCGCCGCGTTCCGGCAGCGCTTCCGCAGTCGGTCACACGTACGGAGTCGAAGCAGACCTTCCTCTCCTCGTTCCAGCGAGCAGCGGAGGTAGTAGATCTTCTCCACGGAATCCCAGCAGCACGACGACGTGGTGGTGGTGGTGGAGTAGAGAATTCTGCAGGGCTTCGCCTATGCCTGTGCAGAAGAAAGGAGGAGGAGAGAGGCGGCGGAGATTTGGAGTTGTGGAGGAGGGCTTGGAGGTGGCGCCCCCACCCCTCTATTTAAAGGGGGAGGCGCCATGGGAGGGGGAGTCCTAGTAGGACTCCCCTCCCTCCTATGGCCGGCGGATTGGGGAGGGGGGAGGAGTCATCCTCCCCCACGACTCCTTGTCTTGCCCCATCAGGACTCCTTGATCCCTTTCTTGGTTTTCAAGCAAACTCCAAGAAATCTTCCAAAACCTTCCGGAACATTCCGAAACCTTCTAGAATCCTCATACAAATACTCCGGAACATTTCCTAACTCAGAAAATGATCCCCAATATATGAATCTTATTCTCCGGACAATTCCGGATCTCCTCGTGATGTCCCGGATCGAATCCGAGACTCTGAACAACATTCGGTCTCCAACACACATTCCATATCTACTTAAAACAACTTCGAACCTTAAGTGTGTCACCCTACGGTTCGTGAATATGCAGACATGATGGAGACACCTCTCCGATCAATAACCATCAGCGGGATCTGGAGATCTATAACGGCTCCCACATACTCAACGATGACTTTGTGATCGATAGAACCATTAGCATACAAAACCAATTCCCTTTGTCACGCGATACTATACTTATCCGAGGTTTGATCGTCGGTATCTCCATACCTAGTTCTACCTCGTTACTGATAAGTACTCTTTACTCGTTCCATGTTATGTCATCCCTTGTGACCCAGTCACATGCTTGCAAGCTAATTAGATGGCATTCCACCGAGAGGGCCCATAGCATATCTATCCGTCATATGGATGGACAAATCCCAATCTTGGTCCATGCGCTTCAACACATACTTTCAGAATACCCAATGACACCTTTATGACCACCCAGTTACGAAGCGGTGTTTGATGTCATCAAAGTACCCATCCGGTGATGGTGATTAACATAACCTCATGGTCGAAGGATTAGGTTACTATGTATTTTAAAGCTTATAGCAAACAAACTTAATGACTTGATCTTATGCTATGCTTACTACGGGTGTGTGTCTATCACATCATTCTCCTAATGATATGATCTTGTTATTAACGACATCCAATGTCCATGATCAGGAAACCATGATCATCCATTAATCAACAAGCTAGTTTAACAAGAGGCTTACTAGGGACTCTTTTATGTTTACAAAACACACAAGTATTAATGTTTCCGGTTAATACAATTATAGCATGGGATGTAAACATTTATCATAAACATAAAGATATAATAATAACCACTTTAGTATTGCCTCTTGGGCATATCTCCAACAGATTTGTGATGATTGGCATGATATGGATGATAATTGTGACATTACATATGACTCATTGATATTTCCATGTGATACTTTGCCTTTGCATAATGTTCAACATGTGAAATTATTTGATTGTGATGATGTTGCCATAGATATGCCATGCTCTAAATGTTACATTGATGATATCATTGCTTACACTTTGTTGAGAAATTGCTCTTTCTAATGTTTTGCTTGCAATGATGATCAAAATGGTACCCATCAGACCATGCTTTGTCATGGATGTTTTACAATTTCTCCCGTTGCTAGAAATAATATGGATGATTACTCATTCACTTGTTTTGCTTGCAACAATAATTATCATATGTTTTCTATTGAGATGGCCCCCATAGCTTTTTCAAATTCTAGAGATTTTGGTAAATGCCATGATAAGCATGCTTCCTGCTTGCATACTCACCATGCACATAAATCACACTTGATTTACACTCATGGTGATGTGCACAAGAAGAGATACGTCATGATGGATGATGTGTTTCTCTAGCATGCACACATGTTCTTCCTTTTGTGTATGATATGTGTAGGTACCCGCACTATAATGTTAACCTCGGTTGAGCACGAGTTAACAAAAAGAGCTCAATAGAGCATTCCCCAAGTGATTTCAAGATCGAACCCAACTATGATACCTTTTGCATGCTTCACATCTTTCATGTTGAAAAATTGTTCTTTCCTATGGGTTTCTTGCAAGCATGTTGATGGTATTCTTTCACCTTGTGTCAATCATGTTTCTTTACTATTGGATATTGATGCTTTGTGTGTTGCAACAAAAATGTTGAACAATTTCTATTTCTGATGTTTTGTGTGCAAACATAATGCCATTATGAGCATGTATTGTCATGAGAACTTCCAAGTATCTCGTATAGTTGTTGCAACAAACATAAGGAACGATTGCTCTTTCATATGGTTTGTTTGCAAACATGTTGCTTTTGCTTCCGCTTGCGATACTCCAATGTGCACGACCTTTGCTTATGATGATTTGTTAATGGCGTCCAACATATTGAAAAATTTCTCTTTCCAATGGTTAGTTTGCATACATAATGATGTTGTTTTGGATATCTTTCCTCATGTGTTTTTTGCCGAATTCTCCTATTCTTGCATCAAATATGTTGATCAATATTTTAGTCAATTGCTTTGAGTGCCACACTAAGACGTTATATGGAGTTTTTGAGTTCCGACATTTGGATGATGTTCAAGCGATTTCCATGCACTTTGACCTTGCATATGCCTCCCATTTGCTATACTTGAGTTGTGTTAATAGTGTTGTGAACAAGAATGGACATGCCACAAATGACATGCTCCTCTATCACGCACGAACATATTTTGCTTGGTCTTTGTTGTGTGAAGGTACAATTACATACACGTCAACCTCCACCAACCATGAGTTGATAAGACGAACCGTAGAGAGTTACCTATGGCTGCCCTTAAACGAGCTATCTCTACATCATAAGGTGACTTAATTCTAATTGAGGACTCATGCTATAATATTCATGAATTGGCTACTCTTTGAATGTTGCTTCGCTTTTGTTGTGAGCTTTGCAGGCTTCATGGAAGGTGAAGGAACATTGAAGTGTTGTCAACTCAATCTTCCCGAGGACGACTAGATGGTGAACCCCAGGATCAAGAAAGTCTCTCGACCGCTTATATTTTGTGATGAGCATGTAGAGTCGAGGATGACTCTTTTTGAAGGGGGAGCTGATGTAGCCTGACCTACGGTCGTTACCACATCAAGGTCTCCAACTTATGTCAAGTCATCATGGACTCCAAAGGTGAATCTGTTCCTCTATGCAAGCCCACTTACTACCCTATTGAATAGTATACTACTTCATACTCCGTTCCATATTCATGATAGGTTCATACCAACAAGTACTGAGGCAAGGGAGCAAGCCCGGAGCACCAAGCCTGACAAGACAAAGGCTTGGAAGAGGAGATGGAAGAAGCAGCCATTGAAGCCCGGAGTCTCCAGCCCTCAAGCCTGGAGTCTCCAGCTAGGACTCCGGACTTTCCCCAGGAGCGTTCAGTACACCCCTCCGGAGACAAGCCTGAAGAGAGGCGACCACACCAGAGTCTCCAGCCCTCTACACCGGAGTCTCCGGCCCCCCGCACTAGAGTCTTCACCCCTAGGACTCCAGACAGGATGACAAGCTTTCAAAAAAGTAAATCCAGAGGAGGAATGAATGGTAGCCATCATCATCATGATATTTTCTGTTTATATATATAGTTGTCAGTGCAACATTTCCACGATATCATTATGATCAATTAATGTTCCGATTCGTTGATTATGACTCGGCTGCTGCCTGGAGCTCTCTGTCCGCCACCCTGGAGTCTCCGGCCACCCACGTTGTCTCCAGCCTAAGTGAATGCTCCTACGCGCCGCCAGCTGGGCCTTCAGCCCATGTACCCCTCTAGTCCGTTCCAGACCCTAGATTTATCCCCAAACTACCCCTTGTTATGTGTTTGGCCTATATATAGTGCCCCCAGCCCCTCATGTATCCCTTAGGCATAGATGATAGACTAAAGACAACCCCCTTTGTGGAATCTCTAGTTTTGCATCATCCCCTTTACCAAGGGGACCGATTATCATCGCAACCCTCGTTGGAGTTTGCATCGCGCATCCATCATTTTACAAGGCATATGTTTGCGAGTGCGTGAGTGTAGTTGTCAAGACCCTCTCCAAGGTGTTCTTCCCTCTCCGGTTGGGATTGAAGGGAGCATGTTGACCGATCTTTCCTTGCAAGGATTCTATCGGACCGGTGGCCGCTGAAATGGATCGTATGGGAACCTAGAGGAGGGTGAATAGGTGCTACTTCAAATTTTAATGCTTTTCCAATTTTAGGCTTAACACAAAAGGTAAATTCTCTAGATAACTATTTAGAAGAATTTCCCTATATGCAAACCTACCTACTAGCGAGTAAGAGGCGAGTGGAAAGAGGAACGAGTGAACCGTAGTGAAGCACGCAGAGACACAGGATTTGTTTTACCGTAGTTCCTTCCTTGTTAATGGAAGTACATCTGTGTTGGAGGGGTGGGCGGTACTAAGACCACCATGCCACAATAGGCCTCACCCTGTTCTCTGATGGATCCCGCCACCAAAGGCCTGATCCACCTTTCCACTATAGGAACCCTTCGAGGCGGGTACCAGCGCCTTTACACAACTAGTGGGGCACAACTCCACAACCAAATTGGAGGCTCCCGTAATGACAACAAGCTGCCACAAGAACAATTTATCAATAACAAAATACAAGATCTAGATATTAGTAAGAATACTAGATCGGGGATTTCTCCAAATGAATGGAGAGGAGTTGATGCGCTTGATTCGTGATGGAGATGAAGATAGTCTCCTCCTTCAATTCCCCCAAAGATCGAAGCCTTCGGGTGGTTGAAGTGGGAGATCTAGAGAGAGCTCTTGCAAAGGGTCTGACAATTTCCGAATGAATCAACAGTTCTGCTCGATGAGGATGAAGGGGCTTTTATACCCCCTTTCCAAACCAATCCGTTGGAGACTTTGGGGGCCGGATTATCCGGCCCAAGTGAGGGCCGGATTATCCGGCCCAAGTGAGGGCCGGATTATCCAGCCTAGGGAAAACTCCGCCCCAGACTCGGATTATCCGGTAGAAAATCCGCCTACGGATAGAAGCTCGCGTAGGCTGGCCCTTGACACCTTCTCCTGGGGATCAGATTATCCGGCCCTAGGGGAGGGCCGGATTATCCGGCTGGGGGGAAAATCCACCCCAGCCACGGAATATCTGGGGAAAATTCCGCCCCCAGACAGAAGCTCGCGCAGACGCTCTCTTGGGTGATTCCCCTATGGCCGGATTATCCGGCCCAACATGAAGGCCGGATTATCTGGTCCAGGGAGACAATACGCCCTAGAGCCGGACTGTCAGGGGGGAAATCCGCCCCCAGATAGAAGCTCGCTTGTAGCCAGCCCTGGCCAAGATGGTCCGGCCGGATTATCCGGCCCATGATGGGGCGGATAATCCGGTCCCCCGAACACTCAAAACTTTCCTGCAACACTTAGTGCACATTAGAAATTCCAGGGTATTGTTATCTAACACACAAAACATAGGGAACCATGAAATGTTCTTTCAATCTCCCCCTTTTTAGTGTTAGATGGGAATACTAGGATTTACAAGAAAGTTCACAAGACCACCAACAATAAATACATAAAAGAGACTCCCCCTCAATGTGTGCATACTAGAAATTTGTATTTGAATACAAATGCACACAAATAAGTATGAGTCTATTCCATTGAAATATAAACAACATAATCATACCACCGAGATAGAGAGAGGCGTCCTTGATATAGCCACTATTATCGATGTGATAACCATTATAAGCGCCTTTCTCGAGATAGATAACCAACATTAGGATATGATAGATGAATCCATAGGCGTAATCCACGAGATAAATCCAGAAATCCACAAACACAAAGTTTCATACAAACCACAAACCACAAATTAAAGTTCAACGCTAAATGGGCACAAGCGAGAAAACGATGAATGAAAAAGTGCAAATGCTTGTGCCCGACCCATGCAAATCCTCAGAGAGCTAATAGAACAACTTATCCCCCTTTGGCATCGAGATGCCAAAAAGGAAGAAGAGCTAAAAATGATCAATAAGATCCAAATAAATCCAACTCTTCTCATGGAAGAGGGCGGTGGCTGAAGCCACCTTGTTGGAGTGTATGGTTTGACACCATGAAGATATATCTTGAGTTCATGACCAATACTCATCAAAATGATATTAAGAGAAATGATTTGACTTGCTTTCAGCATTATGGGGGGATGGTTAGCCCAATCAATTAGGACCACACTCCCCTATATCCATGCCCACACCTAGACCAAATAAGACTGAGATGTATGAGTGAGTGCATGGGTAATCAAGACAAGCTCCTTGAATCAACAATATTTAGCTCATTCCTCAAGTAGCAAAACCTTGCTTCATCAAGTGGCTTTGTGAAAATATCAGCAAGTTGGTTCTTCGTGCTCACAAAAGATAGATCAATATCGCCTCGGGCAACATGGTCCCTAATAAAATGATTCTGAATCTCAATATGCTTTGTCCTTGTGTGATGTACCAGATTGTACGCAATTTTGATTGCACTTTCATTATGCATAAAAGAGGCACTTTGTCACAATTGACACCGTATTCCTTTAAATTTTGCCTCATCCATAATAATTGAGTGCAGGCACTAGCAGCATCAACATATTCAGCTTCGGCGGTGGAGAGAGAGATACAATTCTGCTTTTTAGAAGACTAACAAACTAGAGATCTTCCCAAAAACTGACAAGCACCAAAAGTTTATTTCCAATCGTCCTTATCACCGTCCTAATCTGAATCAGTATAACCACATAGAGAGAAATTGGAGCCGTTGGGATACCATAGACCAAAGTTAGGGGAATGAACCAAATATCGGAAGATCCTCTTGACCGCCACTAAGTGGCTTTCTTTAGGAGCTGCTTGATACCTTGCACACACACCCACACTCAACACAATATCGGGTCTAGATGCGCAGAGGTAAAGAAGAGAGCCGATCATGGACCGGTATACCTTTTGGTCCACATCTTTACCGTGGGGGTTAAGTTCAAGGTGACATTTTGTTTGCATCGGAGTGGTGATGCCATTAAGATCCGTCATCTTGAATCTCTTGAGCATGTCTTGGATGTATTTAGCTTGATTGATGAAGGTTCCTTATCTAAGTTGCTTGATCTCGAATCCAAGAAAGAACCGTAACTCCCCCATCATAGACATCTCAAACCTGTCAGTCATAAGCTTTGAAAACTCATCATTAAAAGCTTTATTAGTAGAACCAAAGATGATGTCGTCTACATATAGTTGGCATACGAAGAGCTCCCCCTTAACCTTCTTAGTAAAAAGAGTGGGATCGATTTGCCCAACTTCGAAGCCACGGTTTAGCAAAAGCTCTTTAAGGTGCTCATACCACGCACGTGGGGCTTGTTTAAGGCCATAGAGTGCCTTATCAAGTTTGTAGACATGGTTCGGGAAGATAGGATCCTCAAATCCTGGGGGTTGCTTTACATATACTAGCTCGTGTAGAGGACCATTAAGAAAAGCACTCTTAACGTCCATTTGCTGCAATTTAAAATTATTATGGGCAGCATAAGCAAGAAGGATACGGATGGACTCAAGACGAGCCACAGGAGCATAGGTCTCGTCGAAGTCAATGCCCTCAACTTGGGAATAGCCTTGTGCCACAAGTCTCGCCTTGTTCCTTACAACAATGCCATTCTCATCTTGCTTGTTTTTAAATATCCATTTAGTTTTGATAACATTGCGGCAATCCTTGGGCTTCTCCACTAGTTTCCAGACCTTGTTGCGCTCAAAGTTATTCAACTCTTCATGCATAGCAACAACCCAGTCTAGATCTTCGAGAGCTCCAAACACCTTCTTAGGTTCCACCATTGAGATGTGAGCTTGATGCTCACCAAAACTTGCCAATTCCCTTCTTGTGGAAACCCTTCATCAAAGATCACCTACAACTTAAGGGTATGACCCCTTAACTCAAGGTTCCGATCAACATGAGCCTTGTGACGAAGTTCAATAAGCTTGTTGTCTCTCGGTGGAATATTTTCATCACTTGAGTCTTTGTTGGAATCATTTTCTTGACCTTGATTTGAAGTCTGATTATCAGTAGTAGGAGATGACGAAACATGCCCTTGAGGTGGGTCAGAGACCGAACAGGAGGCTGCTAATCAACAGGAGATTCATGGCCAGATATTCCGGCCGAGGGTGAGGCTGGATAATTTGGCCTAGGAGAGCTTGATGCAATATCAACGGGTTGCCTGGAACTTGCTTGAATTGGCGAGGGGCCAGATAATCCGGGGTCAGCCGGAAAATCCGGCCTGGAGCTTGCTATTGTTTCTTCGGTATGATGAGCAGATTGGTCATCGGGGGAGAGGTGGCCGGATAATCCGGTGTCGACCGAATAACCCAGCCTGGAGCATCCAGGAGCATGTTGACCTTCAGCAATTGGTGGAGTTGGTGTAGAAGTTACTCCCGTGGTTGGAGCATGTTGAGTATGTGTAGATGAGGGCTCTTCATGAGTAGAGCATTGTCCTTCCCGATCTGCCACAAGGGGTTCCTCAATGGGGCGGAAAAATCCCACGCCCATTCTTCTTATAGCATCTTGGGGTATTTCAACATCTGCATCACAAACATCAACTTGCCCCGCACCAGAGCCGTCATTTTCCTCGAACACCACACTACAAGATTCTACAACAGTTCTGGAGAGCTTATTGTAGACTCTATAAGTGTGGGATTCGGCACCATACCCAACAAAAATACCTTCTAAAGCCTTAGACTCAAATTTAGATAAACGAACTCCCTTGATGAGAAAGAAACACTTACACCCAAATACCCGAAAGTATGAGATGTTTGGCTTGTTACCAGTAAGTATTTCATACGGAGTCTTGTCCAAGATTTTACGGAGGGGATAAGACATCAATATTCCGATGTGTACACCCCTCAACAAAATGGTGTTGACGAGAGGAAGAACCGGACTCTAATGGATATGGCATCTTGGGGTATTTCAACATCTGCATCACAAACATCAACTTGCCCCGCACCGGAGCCGTCATTTTCCTCGAACACCACTCTACAAGATTCTACAACAGTTCCGGAGAGCTTATTGTAGACTCTATAAGTGTGGGATTCGGCACCATACCCAACAAAAATACCTTCTAAAGCCTTAGACTCAAATTTAGATAAACGAACTCCCTTGATGAGAAAGAAACACTTACACCCAAATACCCGAAAGTATGAGATGTTTGGCTTGTTACCGGTAAGTATTTCATACGGAGTCTTGTCCAAGATTTTACGGAGGTATAACCGGTTGGATGAATGAAAAGCGGTGGAGATTGCTTTAGCCCAGAAGTTATATGGAGACTTTAATTCGGCTAGCATAGACCTTGCCATATCCACTAGAGTCCGGTTCTTCCTCTCGGCAACACCATTTTGTTGAGGGGTGTACGCAGCGGAATATTGATGTCTTATCCCCTCTTCATTTAGGAACTCATTTAAGGTGTAGTTCTTGAACTCGGAGCCGTTATCACTTCTTATTGCAGAATAGGGATGTTGTGTGGACGTTGAACCTCGTTGGCAAAGTCGATGACCGTTTGTTGAGTCTCGCTCTTCAACTTGAAGAAATAGACCCAAGTGTATCTTGAGTAATCATCAACAATCACAAGGCAGTACTTCTTCCCACCGAGGCTTGCATGAGATGGAGGTCCAAAGAGGTCCACATGAAGGAGCTCTAAGATCCTTTTTGACGAGATAATAGTATTCCTTCGATGAGGAGAGTCATGCATTTTCCCTTCAACACAAGCCCTGCAAACACGATCTTTGTCAAAGGAGACATTTCTTTTAGTCCAAGGATGTGGCCACCCTTGTGGAGACTTTGCAAAGTTCTCATATTGACGTGGGCTAGTCGGCGATGCCATAACCAACCCGCGTCAGCCTTTCCGAAAAGACACATCGGGCCTGTAGTGGTTTTCCCCAAAAAGTCCACCACGTACAGGTCATTTTCGACATATCCCACGAAAGCAACTTTTAGAGACTTGATCCACAAGAGTACCACCAAATCAGCATCAATAAAGACTGCAAAGCCCATCTTACCAAGGGCACGAACTGAAAGTAAATTGTAACCGAGGGTCTCAACAAGCATGACATCCACGAGAGAGACACATTGAGCCAGCACAACTTTGCCGAGACCCAATACCTCAGATTGAACTTGTCACCGTAGGAGACGATTATATGATCATGATTTTTCCGCATCTCTGTGATGATCTCCTTGCTTTCGGTCATATGACTCGTGCATCCGCTATCGAGTACCCATTTAGACCCACCGGAAGCACAGCCCTGCAAGAAAGTTACTTTTTGCTTTTAGGTACCCATTTTTAATTGGTCCTCTCACGTTAGTGACAAGGGTCTTGGGAACCCAAATATACCAAGTAATGTAACAATCATAAGGACCTACATAACTAGCATAAACATCACCATAATGATCGCAATATAATTCAAAGTTAGGATTGTTAGCCCCTGCAAAACCATCATAATTAGACTTGTCATTGGTGATGGTGCTAGTCTTTGGTTGAGTAGTCTTGCTGTTCTTCTTATTGTTCTTCTTGTTCTTTGTCTTGGGAATATAACCAAGACCCTCTTTTCTATTGTTTGTTCTTTGCTTGCTAAGTATCTCATCTAGAACTTCTTTACCTTTGTATTGAGATCCTTTTGCAAGTTCTTCTTTTCCATAAGATGATGTGGAGGTGTTGGGCACATCATACTTTCTCAATTGATTTTGGAGCTGATCATGAGACTCATTTAGAGTAGAGTGTTCACTCTCCAATGCCTTGTGAGCAATATCAAGTTTCTCAAACTTCTCCGAGAGTCTGGCATGAGCAGCCCCAAATTCAATCTTTTCCTTCTTTACTTTCTTTACCTTGGCAAGAGCGTTGTCACGTTCTTTGATGAGCTGAGCCGGAACTTCATCATGTGACTCCTCGATGGATTTGAGTCTCTCTTCCAGAGATACCCGAGCTTCCTCTTCTTCTTCCAAGGCATTCTTCAAGGAAGCTATCTCCAAGGCATCTTCTCTTTCAATTCTGCCCTTTTCTTCAAGGAGATCTTCGGCTTGGGCAAGTTGACTCATAAGAGCATCAAAATGAAGTTTGTGCTCACCTTGCAAGTTACTGAAAAAGTTGTCCAAAGCAATAACTTCTTCTTTCATTTTGAGGCTAGTATGAACATCCATATCCATATTTATCTTAGTCTTAGGGAATGAAGAACTAGAAGTTGATACCTAGGACCCTCTTGCCATAAGACAAGTGACGTTGTTGTTGATGACGTTTTCGTTTGGCGAGTCGAAGAGAGATGATGGAGTCAATGTGGTAGGTATAGCAGCCACATAACGAGAACTATCTTCATCCTCTTCATCTTCCCTTGTAGAGGAGTATTATTCCCTTGCCACCAAGACAATCTTGGGCTACTTCTTGTAAGGGCCATTATTTTTGATAAATGGTTTCTTCTTAGGTGCCTTGGATTTTTCTTTAAGGATGAGCCTGCCACCATTGTCTTCTCTATTTTGATATGGACACTCAGCCACAAAGTGATGCCTATCTCCACAATTGTAGCATGTTCTCAGTTTTGGGCCACTTTCTCTTCTTCCACTTGACCCATTCTTGCGCTCGAGTTCTGACTTGGCCTTGGCAGGATCCTTCCCAAAGTTCCTTGTGTAAAACGCCATGTACTCACCATGAGCACGTTTGACTTCATCGGGGCAGTCCATGGAGGCACTCTCGAAAGCTCTTTCGTCCTCATGTTGCTCAACAACATTAGCCTTTAGAGCAACATTGACCCCCTTTTGCATTCCAATGGCACGGGCATAGGCATCTTCCGCGTTCTTTGCAGCAACCTTCAATGATGCCATTTCTTGCATGACTTCATTGGACGTCATTTGATGGTAGTTGTGTCTACCTTGCAAGCTCTTCAAGTCTGTTGGCTCAAAAGGCATTAGAGCACTCACGTATTTCCTTTTTATCCAAGCATCAACAATGTGAGTGGCTCCATGCTTTCTAAATGTTGTTGCAATGCCCTTGAGTCTTCTATACATGTCTTCATGGTTTTGACCATCCAACATGTAAAATCCTTCAGCTTCATTACTAAGGGCATCATATCTATTCCTTCTCATGCTTTCATTTCCAATAAAGAGATCGGTGAGAGCATCCCAATCTTCTTTAGTTGTGTTGAGATGTTCAATGTGGGGCATGTCCTTGGGACCCACTCCAAGCTTTATCATGTGAAGGGCCGTAGCATTCAGTTGGCTATCCACAACTTCTCTTCTTGGCAGGTTGGTGTGATCTCCAATATGAAGACCCTCTTCGATAATTCTCCAAAGTTCAATAGAAGAGTTGCAAACATGAGACTTCATTAAGAATTGCCATTGATTAAATGAAGATGCAGTAAGCTTGGGTGGATCACCCCTATTGTTTATATGAGGATGAGGGATAGGTGGGTCGAGGGAATATAAGTGATGAACCTCACTATATTCCTCCTTACCACTTCCCTTCTTGGAGGTGGAACCATTATGTTTTTCACCTACCACTTCATCTTCCTTGGATCCGGTGTTAGCCTTATCCTTGGATGAGGGAGTGGCGGCCTTAGAGGAGGATGGAGATGGGGCTACGGATGATGTGAGGCGAGCAATCATCTGATGCATCTCCTCCATCTTGGTCTCAGAGGATTTCAACAAGGTTGTTTCCAACGTCTTGAGGTTATCCATTGTGACCTTATCCACAGCCTGATTTCCATTCTCCTTGGTACCCATACTTCTCTTAGGCGGTTAAGCCTGAATAAAGAGTCGAGGCTCTGATACCAATTGAATGGATTGTATGGGCACCTAGAGGGGGGTGAATAGGTGGTACTTCAAATTTTAATGCTTTTTCAATTTTAGGCTTAACACAAAAGGTAAATTCTCTATATAACTATTTAGAAGAATTTCCCTATATGCAAACCTATCTACTAGCGAGTAAGAGGCGAGTGGAAAGAGGAACGAGTGAACTATAGTGAAGCACGCGGAGACACAGAATTTGTTTTACCGTAGTTCCTTCCTTGTTAAGGGAAGTATATCTGTGTTGGAGGGGTGGGCGGTACTAAGACCACCACGCCACAATAGGCCTCACCCTGTTCTCCGATGGATCCCGCCACCAAAGGCATGATCCACCTTTCCACTATAGGAACCCTTTGAGGCGGGTACCGGCGCCTTTACACAACTAGTGGGGAACAACTACACAACCAAATTGGAGGCTCCCGTAATGACAACAAGCTGCCACAAGAATAAGTTATCAATAACAAAATACAAGATCTAGATATTAGTAAGAATACTAGATCGGGGATTTCTCCAAATGAATGGAGAGGAGTTGATGCGCTTGATTCGTGATGGCGATGAAGATAGTCTCCTGCTTCAATTCCCCCAAAGATCGAAGCCTTCGAGTGGTCTGACAATTTTCGAATGAATCAAGAGTTCTGCTCGATGAGGATGAAGGGGATTTTATACCTCCTTTCCAAACCAAGCCGTTGGAGCCTTTGGGGGACGGATTATTCGGCATGGGGAAACTCCGCCCCAGACTCGCATTATCCGGCAGAAAATCCGCCTACGGACAGAAGCTCACGTAGGCTGGCCCTTGACACCTTCTCCTAGGGACCGGATTATCTGGCCCTAGGGGAGGGCCGGATTATCCGGCTGGGGGGAAAATCCGCCCCAGCCACGGAATATCTTGGGAAAATTCCACCCCCAGACAGAAGCTCGCGCAGACGCTCTCTTGGGTGATTCCCCTATGGCCAGATTATCCAGCCCAACATGAAGGCCGGATTATCTGGTCCAGGGAGAAAATCTGCCCTAGAGCTGGACTGTCCGGGGGAAAATCCGCCCCCAGACAGAAGCTCGCGCGCAGCCAGCCCTGGCCAAGATGGTCCGTACGGATTATCCGACCCATGATGGGGGCAGATAATCGGGTCCCCCAAACACTCAAAACTTTCCTGCAACACTTAGTGCACATTAGAAATTCCATGGTATTGTTATCTAACACACAAAACATAGGGAACCATGAAATGTTCTTTCAGCCACCGACGGGAGAAATTGTCATTGCATCGTGTGATTTTTGCGTGTGTTCATTGTGTTCTTCGCAAGGTGTGTGTACGCGTTCGCTACCTTCTCCCTTCCCTTCTCTTTCCCATCAATTTGACCATGAGATCCGTGAAGATCAGGCCACCCTTGAGGTTACCCCTTATCACACTTCTTCTTTTTGTTCGTTTGCTCATGTGAACCATATCAAGATGCATGTTGTTGTGGATCAATCATCGATACATCCAAATCCACATAACATAGCTTGCGTCCAACAATCACAGTTCACTTGCATACTGCTTTCTTCACCGAATCCAAATCCAAGTTGTCCATTTACTTGTTCATTTTCGGTATTGTCCTTGATCCATGGACCTTTACTACTTGTGTACGTAGTTAGGATGCCTGACATGTTGTGTTGTTGCTTCAGCATCTTGCTGCGAGCTCCTGATGGAGCTGCAGTTGGCCAGGGAATTAATGGCGCTAGTTGTGGTTCGTTGGTCGGTCCAGTCACATCCAATGTATTTAACATCTTTTGAACTGGTTCCATAGCATGAGACGATCCCTTAGCAGCCTGCTCCTCTGGCATTAGCAGCACGACCATTCAACTAGTCAGTGAGCTCGACGTCACTTGTACATGCTACTGAAATCTCATTCTCTGTAACGAATGCAATCTTAACTTCGAAAATAGTCAGGCTGGACTGCTAGCCAACACAGGGGATAGCTTCATCTTTCTGTCCGGTGGCCAAATGCGGGAGACCTATTCCTTGGGAACAAGTCGATGACAATGTCCCTGGACCTCAGCCTACGAGGGTAATCTGTGCCTAAATTGATTTTGAACCATTCAGTTCTAGGCATGTAAAGCAAATCCTCATCTGTTACTACTAAAATGGTAGGAGTGTGCCACTTCATCTAAGTTGCTTATACTCGTAAATCAAGTTGCTTATACTATTAAGTAAGTTGTTTAGACACATTAGTCTAAATTGCATACTAATCCCTTTTTATATACAATCATCTAACTTAGTGGGAACTCGGGATTTGTAGCAACCTAATTTTATTATCTTGGTATATCATCATAAATAGGTTTTCTTCTCGATCTAACCAAGTTGTTTTGTATCAACATGTGTACCTTAGATTTTTGCTATTTTTATTAACCTCTTTTCTTATTAGTTGGTTTCTCATTTTGATTAAGTTGCTCTATCATCATAACTAAGTTGTTTTCTCAATCTAACCAAGTTGTTTTTGTGTAATCAGGCTTTATCTTAGACTTTTTTCCTATTTTTTATCAACCTCTTTGCTTATTAGTTGGTTTATAATTTTGATTAAGTTGCTCTATCATCATAACTAAGTTGTTTTCTCAATCTAACCAAGTCATTTTTGTGTAATCAGGCTTTACCTTAGACTTCTTTCCTATTATTTTATCAACGGCTTTGCTTATTAGTTGGTTTTTAATTTTGATTAAGTTGCTCTGTCACCATGACTAAGTTGCCTTTATCAATATAACCAAGTTTTTTTTGTGTAATCGTGCTTATCTTAGACTTTTTTCTATTGTTTCTAAGACGACGGTTAGTTGTGTTTTCGTAGTTATCAACCTGCTCTTACATATAACTAAGTTGATTTCTACGTATGCCTAAGGTTATCTACTGAATCTTACCTAGTTGTTTTCATCATCGTGCTTACCTAGTAAGTTTACCTATTTATCAACTTGCTTTTTAGCTGGCTACTGATTTAATTAAGTTGTTTCATCAATATGCTTAAGTTGGCTACTAAATTTTAATTAAGTTGCTTCTCCATATCATTCTTTCTTAAATTTTGCTGGTTATCAACCTTCTCTTAAATTTGAAATAAGCTGCTTTATTACTATGCGTGAAGTTGTCTATTGAATGTTACTAAGTTGTTTTTCTCATTGTGCTTATCTAGGTTTACCTATTTATTAACTTGCTTTGTAGTTGGCTATTGATTTAATTAAGTTTCTTAATCAATATGATTAAGTTGGCTACTAAATTTTAATTAAGTTGCTTCTCCATATGGAATAAGCAGCCCCAGCCAGCAAGGCAGTGATTGTGTTTTAGTAATAAGCGGGGTCGATATTTGCATGCGCGTAGGCACAACGGTTTTGTTTATGGACAACGGTAGCTTTAATGCTCCCAGGGGTGCTTCCATGATCTACTCGTTGCACTTGACGGAATGTACATAAGATCTACTTTCTGTTTCTATTTTGACCTAGGTTAGTAATTTTTTATGGAGGTGGTACTCAATTGGCAAGGGAGAGACTAGGAGATGCAAACACTTGTGATTTTCTTGTTGGAACTTGGAAGCACGAGGGTATCTTGTAATCGGTTTATTTTGATTCACATCTTGTCGTGGTATTGCTGATGAGTACGCCATGGAGGGGTCCTCACAGTGCGTGTTTAGAGATGTGGGGTAAGGCGGAGAGTTGGCGGGTACGAGGTAACACAACTTACCCAGGTTCAAGTTCCACAACAGTGGCGGAACTCTACTCCTGCTATAAATCACTATAATGGCAATACGACGAGTTATAGAGATAAGTTCGCTGTGCGAGGTATTGCATGTTGTACATAGCAATCTAAGAGGTTGTCTGCCCTAAAGGCTCCCACAGGCCGGCTTATAAAGGCGCCAAGACCTAGGGTTTATAGGGAAAGGTCCTTGCCGGACAAGGTAAAGAGTCCTACACTAATGCGAACTAGTCTTTCATGTCTTGCGCTCCAAGGCTCCGAGTATGTCGGTGACTCCTGTGTAGCCTTCCTTTATCTGGCATGGGCCTCCCTTTTGGATCCGTCTAACTGGGCCACCCAGCAGGGCATAGGCCTTGCTACCAACTATGGGCCATCCGGGTTAGGCGGATTGGTGACATGCTATGAGGATACCCATATAGCATATCCCCAACAGTAGCCCCTGAAGGACTTTGAAATCGCCGTCTTGCCCATTGATCTTTGAACATCCCGTCTGAGTGATGCCAGCAATTCATCAAGCAATATCTCAAAGGTCTCCCAAAGAACCATGCAATCCTCTCCGGCTTTGCAATGTAGCCAGAGATTCCTTCAGTCTTCATTTCCAGAGTCGGGCAGTCTCCGTCTTTGATGGAATCTTCGGACGTGACCCTTCACTACAACTGTTAGGCAGATGACTAGGGTGCAGCCTACGCTACCTCGAAACTCACATAAACAGGGAATTAATCATCAGCTATTTTCACGCGCGTGAAATCCGAAACGGCGGAGTGGCAAAAGATGGAGGACGAGGCGAAATTACCGCGTACGTTAACTTCCACGTCGGCAACGTTCCATCCATTAGATTCCATTACACGAATCTTGACGCGGGGCCTATATATTTTCACTATGGTCAATTTATTTCTATTTTACCCGCATTCGCATTCCAGTCTTCGTCTTCCTCCAGCCGCGTGACCATTCGATCTCTTCTGCGAAAACCCTAGCCAGATCCCTTCTTTCCTCCACCTTCTCCCCATCGTAATGGCCTCCAGCAGCTCCATCCCTGCAACGGTGGCGACCCCCGAGGCTACCTCCGAGCCATCTCAAGGAGTGACTGTCCCACCAGAGGGGGTGGTCGTCTCTGTCAACGCCGTGGTGGAAACCACCGGTGACGACCAAGAACGAGCGGCACCCGAAGCCGCTGAAGAAGAAACGACTCCCATAAGGGGGTGGGGAGAGGCTCTGATCTTTCCGCCGAAGATCTGCAGGAGCTGATCACCGAGGGATATCTCCCCATGGCGAAGGAGTTGGTCTGGTGGGCAGCACTGGCCGGCGAGGTGGTCCCTTCGCCCCAAGCCAGGGAGAAGGTGTACCTCAAATCTCAGCTGGTATGTGGCATAAGCCAGTCTCCGACTTCTTCTTGGATGTCCTCCGGCACTTCCAGGTACTCCCCCACAATCTCTCTCCCAACAGCATTGTAGTCCTTAGCAACTTCGTAGATCTGTGCGAAGGATTCCTAGGCATAAAACATAGGTTAGATATGTTCGTGTACTTCTTTACCGTCAAGAGAGAGTCTGTAGAGTCCAAGGACGAATTGCGGATCTATGGAACCATTAGCTTCAAGATCCGGCCTAGCCAGCGCTTCCCCGACATCATTGGTCATGAGTCCTACAAGAACTAGCATCGCACGTATTTCTACGGGCCAGATATTCCTCTGCCTGACCACCTTGAGACTTATCCTGACTTTGCCAATGGAGCTGCCACCGAAGTGCCCGCGTGGCCGACCCTAGCCTCCCTTCCCTCTAGCGACAAAGCTAATCGTGCCGTAAGGCGGATTGAATGGCTCGTAGACGGAGGCCCAACAGGCTTGGATCTGGCCATGTGCTGGTTCGTTAGGCAGATCCAGCCTCTACAGCACCGCGCCGAGTTGATGTGTAAATACACTCAAGACAGGAGGGATCCATGGAAATTTCGCGGGATAACTTCTCTACTGACTCCGTCAAACTCCGGCTTAAGGACATCGTCAAGGTGAAGGACAAGAAGCGAGGCTTCAAGATCACCTACGACATGTTCGATTGCGGCACATGCCTAGAGGTAGCTTTTGTTTCCTTTGTTGCTCATTACATGCTTTAAGGTTTCTCCGACTTCAAGTTGTCAATCTAACACTCCTCTGTATCCCAGCTGGTGACCTTGGCGGCGGATCAAATGGCCTCCCGGGTCTATGATCCCAAGTTGAAGGATATCCAGGTGGTGTCCGACGACGACGCCTCCAAGGATCAACCAGCTCTGGCAGCGCGAAAGCGGAGGAGCTCCACCTCTAACGCTGTTGCCGAGGCCAAGAAGAAGAAATCAGAGAGTGGAGTCTCCAAACGATCCACTGCCACCTTAGAGGCGGAGAAGAAGAAATCCACCGGCATTCCCCTCACCAAGGCTCCTACCGTGGAGTAAGTATTTTCATTCTCCGTCTTGTATTTTTTAGCTCATACCTTTTTTCAACTCTTGTACTTAAACTTTGTATGTTTCAGGAGGAAAGCCGGTGTTAGTTTGAAGCGATCCTCCAGGTGGCCAGGAAAGCCGGTGTTAGTTTGAAGCCATCAACTGTTTTGAAGACGCAACAGGTGGCTAGGGCATCCTCCACACCTCCGGCTTCAACAACTCTTTTGGCCGCGACTCCTCTGATGTTGTACCTAGATGATCTCATAGCTTAGGCGGATACTATTTATAACAACGCTGGGACCTTCCATGATTCCTATGCTCATATGGCCAACAATCTTAAGCTTATTTCCATCGTAAGTCTTTTGAACTTCACTTTGCTTACTTTGCGTAGTATATCCCTTTGTAACCCTCGAGCTCTTAGGTGGATAAGCATAGTTTAATGGCCTAAGTGCTCCAAAGAACTTTTTAAGAATAGAACTTGATAGTGTAGCCCCCGAGCATCTAGGTGGAAGCTTAGTAAAATTCCTGCTAGATGCTCTAAGAATAGCATACTTGTTGATTGAAAACTTGTGTTGTAGCCCCCGAGCGTGTAGTTGAAACCATATAGTTCTGACTAGATGCTCTAGAGAAACTAAAAATGATTGCTTGTTTGCAGAATGAGAATAGGCGGAAGATCATGGCCAATGAAAGGTTTGCTGCATTGCGGAAGGAGCTGGACCTTGAATAGGGTAAAACAGCCTTCCTGAAGCAACAGATCAAAAATAGCCAGAGTCTGTTTCTTGTAACAGCTCCTTTCTTTTCTTCATGGACATGACTCTGCAGTCTTCTTATAATACTTTCTGATTTCTGCCTTATAGAAGCCATTGCCAAGGCCAAGAGCCTCGTCGAGCAATCCAAGCATATCCAGGAGCTCGATGATGAGAATAAAATTCTGAAGAAGGACCTGGCCGAAGCCATCAAAGGCCATGAGGCAGCAATGAAGGTGCTGCAAGAATCTGCCGACTCCAAGATGCAACGCCTGAAAGACGAGATTGCACAACTCAAGGAACAGAACCATGCTGCCAAAGAGCAGAACACTAGGAACCTCGAGGTGTACAAGACAGTCCAGAAGGAGTGGGATGCGTTGGCGGATTCATGCTCACAAGCAGAGACGAGCATCTTTGGTAACCTTTCTCCGTCTTGGCAATTTCTGTATTTCAGATGATTCTTTGATTGTTTTGAACTCATGGTCCTTGTTTCTATCATAAACCATAGCCCCTATTGGCTTAGAAAACTTGGGTGAAGGTGCTCCAAACCTCAAGGAACGCATGATTCTTTCTGGTAACTCCGTCAGCACCGCCATTGCTCAGGCCAAGGAGATAGCCTAGCCTCTAGGGATTAACATCAAGGCGGCAGATTCAGCGGCCAAGTACGCGGAGATCCTGCACCGAGCTCCTGAGAAGGTCAAAGACTAGAAGGTCTCTTGCGTCCGGGCTGGTGGTAGGATGTCGCTATCTTTGGTAAAGGCGCACTACGACAACGCCGACATGGACTTGGTGACCTCCGGCTTTCCCAAGCTGGATGAGGAAGGGAGGGAAATTGATAGCGATGCTATTTGGAATTCCCTTGCCGGCTTCGACACCAGGGTTGCCAGGATGGTCAACGCAGATGTCTGCGAGCCTATCGAGATCCTTGATGAAGACATGGCGTCGTATGAGTCTAGCCCATCTCCCTCCGAGTTTGATGAGCTCTCCCGACCTGGCTCCCCTGATGATGCATCCACGAAGCCCCCTGCAGCAGAGCCATGAAAAACAATGTTTGTATTAAATGTATCTCTACAATGTGTATGCGGAAAAAACTTATGTTTTGCTAAGGCAGAAAATCTTGTACTCAAGTTTTCCTGCTACTTATCTATTTCCAGCATGTGTATATTTTTTAAGCAAGTGTTGGCTTATCCATTATTCTGGTTCGTATGTTTGACCTTTTGTGAGACGGAAGACTCGCAGCACAGAACTATGCTCTCAGGTGATGATGTTTCATAGCACCGTCAAGAACCTAAGAACAAAATCGCCGGCTTTGAGTGCTGAGAAGTCACTGATGGCTCTGTGTATGGCGCCTAGAAAAGTGTTGGTGCGTGGTTGATGTAGAGCTTGTTGGGAACCCCAAGAGGAAGGTATGATGAGCACAGCAGCAAGTTTCCCTCAGTTACGAAACCAAGGTTTAATCTAACCAGTAGGAGCAAGGAAACACCCCAAAGGTGTTGCTAGCTGAGCTTGGGCAGGGCGCACTAATGGTGCTAGTACCAACGTGGAGACCTGCACAACACAACCACAGAATTTTGTCCCCAACTTGCGATGAGGTTGTCAATCTCACCGTGTTTTGCGGAAAACAAAGGATTAAATGTATCGAATGGAAAGAAGTAAAAGATTGTAGATTGTATGTAAAAGACAAGGACCGGGATCCATAGTTCACTAGAGGTGGCTCTCCTTAAGATAGATAACATGCTGGGTGAAAAAATTACAGTGGGGCAATTGACAAACATCGAGAAAGCAATACATGCATATACTAATAATCTTGACGCCTTTGAGATTCCATTGGGCATTACAACATTATACATAGAGCGCCATCCAACTGCATCTATGACTAATAATCCACCTTCAGGTTATCATCCGAACCCCCTCTAGTATTAAGTTGCAAGCAACAGATTATTGCTTTACGAACTGCATGTAAAGTAAACAATACGATTGTTCTATGAACAAAGGATTGTTGTTTTCTCCCTAGTAGCAACAGCACATCTAGTACCTTAGAGATTTCTGTCACTTCCCCAGATTACCAGAGGCGTGAACCCACTATCGAGCATAAATACTAACTCTTGGAGTTGCTAGCATCTACTTACCCAAGATAGCTACTAACAACGGATAGCATGCAAGATCACAAATAACAAAGACATGATAGAATCAATAATCAATCTGAAATAGCATCTCAGTATCCATCGGATCCCCGCAAACACAACATGCAGAATTACAAATAGATGATCTTGATCATGAACGGAGCTCACAAGATCTAAACATGAAACCACAAAGGAGGAGAACCAGCCATCTAGCTACTACATGGATCTGTAGTCCAAGGATGAACTACTCACGCATCACACCGGAGGCTTGCATGGTAATGAAGAAGGCCTCCAGGGTGAATTCCCCTCTCCAGCAGGGTGCCGGGAAGAGCTTCAGATCCCTCCCGATCTAGGGATGGAGATGACGGCGGCTACAGACTCTTTCGTGGATTTTTGATCCGGCCCTTAGGGTTTTCGTCCCGAGGGCATCTTATAGGCGGAAGGGGAGACCGAGGGGGTGCCAGGGGCCACCACACCACCCCCTAGCGCGGGCCAAGCCTGGCCGCGCGGCCAGGTGGTGTGGCCGGCCTCTGGCCCCTCTCTGGTATTCTGGCATCTGATGACTTCCGGAAAAATAGGCACTTTGGCTTTTGTCCCGTCCAATTCCGAGAATATTCATTTTCTGACTTTCCTGGAACCAAAAACAGCAGAAAACAGGCAGCTGGCACTGTGGCTCTTGTTAATAGGTTAGTCCAAAAAATCATATGAAAAGTACTCCAAAGTTGGAACAAAACACAAGAAAGTGGATAAAACCAAGCATGGAACATCAAAAATTATAGATACATTTGCAATGTATCAGTCACTACTCCGGAATCCACATAAAAACTTTAGAAAACGTGTAGACCAGAAAACTTAAGCTAACGCCCATAGGCGGAATTTTCACAAGTGCAAATGCAAACTTGCGCATAAAAGGGTTTACATGATCCAAAAATAAACAACTAAAGGAGGTAAAAGACTCAAAGAATATGAGTGAACCAACTTTATTTCATTGATCATATAAGAAACTTATTACATAATATAAATGTGCTAAGTGTAAAAGGGACGTAGATGTGCTATGTTCCATGGCCAATCTGTCTCCGCGTAATCATCATCGGAGTCACGTTGCTTGCGCTTGCGATTTTTTGGCCTATCTTTCAACTCGCGGATATCAACGAGGTAATAGGAACCATTTAGCAATGCTTTGCTTATGACGAATGGTGCTTCCCATGGCGGGGATAATTTATGTGATTTGTCCTGCTTGAGTCTAAGCACTAGATCCCCTTCTTTAAACGAGCGATGCTTTACACGACGACTATGGTAGCCATGTAGCTTCTGCTGGTAGATGGCGGATGTATGGCATGCGAGCATGTGCTCTTCTTCAAGTAGGTCCACAGATAGGCGTCTGGATTCTTCAGCGTCATCCTCCTTGTAGGAGGAAACTCTTGGTGCATCGTGGAGGATGTCGGATGGGAGGATTGCTTCTGATCCATAGATCATGAAGAAAGGAGTCAAGCCAGTGGATCTTTTGGGTGTTGTTCATAAACTCCACAAGACAGATGGTAACTCCTCCGCTCAGGCTTCAGCTCCTCTACGTAGTGGTGCCTCTAAGCGTGGCTTGATTCCGTGCAAAATTAATCCATTGGCCCTTTCAACTTGCCCATTTGACTGTGGGTGTGCCACAGATGCTAGGTCAAGGCGGATGCCTTTCTCATGACAGTACTCCTCAACTTCTCCGAGAGATAAATTTCTGCCATTTTCGGTGAAGATGCTATGTGGGGGACCAAATCTCACCACTAGATCCTAGACAAATTTTAGGGTTGTTTTCCCATCAAGCTTTCTAATGGGTTTAGCTCCAATACATTTTGTGAACTTATCCACTGCTATTAGCAAGTGTGTGAATCCACAGGGTGCTGTCTACAAAGGTCCCACCATGTCCAGCCCCCAGACTGCAAACGACCAAGTTATTGGTATTGTTCGCAATTCTTCAGCTGGAACACTTGGTTGTCTTGCAAAGGACTGACACCCAAGACATGTTTGTACAACCTTGTCGGTGTCCTCCTTAGCAGTTATCCAGTAGAATCCTTGTCGTAAGGCTTTAGCCACCAACGACCGGGGAGAGGCGTGATGCCCGCAATCTCTGAGATGTATTTCTCTAAGGATTTCAATACCTTGCTGCTGGGAGATGCATCGAAGGAAAACTTACGTGGTACTTCTTTTGTATAGCTGGCCATCAATGATGACGTAGCCTTTTGCTCTACGTACTATTTGTCGGCTTTCGACTTCGTCGGTAGGCAAAGTTCCGTCTTGTAGATAATCCATTAACGACTTCGTCCAAGCCGGAGAGGTCAAGGTTACTGTGTTAACAAATGAATCCACTCTATCCGGGTTGTCGGGGTCCACTCCCTTCATGGATGGAGTCCGTAAATGTTTTAGGAAAACGCCTGGCGGAATTGGTCGACGAGCTGATCCAAGCTTTGACAGCAGATCTGCCGCCTCATTCTCCTCCCTTTTGACGTACTTGACTTCGTAGCCGTCGAAGCACTTGGCTATTTCGTCTACTTCATCTCGATATGCCGCCATCATAGGGTTCCGCGCATTCCACGTGCTAGCTACTTGTTGGGAAACCAAGTCAGAATCTCCACAGCAATCTATGCGCTTGATGCCAATATCCTTGGCTACGCAAAGTCCGTGAATGAGGGCCTCATACTCTGCCATGTTATTGTTAGCGTTGAAGTGGATCTACATGACGTATTGCAACTTCTCTCCTATTGGTGATTGTAATAATTACCAGCCCCCGAGTCATTGAGTAGCTTTGATCCGTCAAAGTGCATGACCCAATATTCTGGCTCTGGTACAGGAGTGTCTTCTGGCAGTCCTGTCCAATCTGCAAGAAAAAAAATCCTCCAATTCTTGCGATTTGATAGCGTCGCGTCTCTTGTAGGCGATTTCAAAGGCGGCAAGTTCAATGCCCCACTTTGCCACTCTCCCTGTAGCGTCGCTGTTATTGATAATGTCAGACAGTGGAGCCTTCCTCACTACTTTGATAGGGTGCTCCTGGAAATAATTCCTTAGCTTACATGAAGCAAGGAAAACTCCATAAGCTATCTTTTGGTAGTACGGGTAACACTGCTTTGATTCCGTCAAGACCTTGCTCACATAGTAAACAGGTCGCTGAACTCTATATTCATGCATTGGTTCCTTGCGCTCTACCACAATGACGATGTTGATTATCGATTGGTTGCCACCATGTAAACAAACATAGGCTCCCTTGACACTAGCGCTGCAAGTATAGGTGGGGAGGAGAGTATTCTCTTCAACTCCTGGAGTGCTGCGTCAGCTTCGTCCGTCCATGTGAATTTGTTCGCCTTCTTGAGTAGCTTGTAGAGTGGCATAGACGTCTCACCAAGTCCGCTGATGAACCGGCTTACTACTGCAACACAGCCTATGAGCCTTTGTATGTCCTTCAAGCATGTCGGGCATTTGATGTCGAGGATGGCCTTGATTTTCCCCGGGTTCACCTTGATTTCGCGATCCGAAACGATAAAGCCCAACAGTTTATCGGATGGTACCCCGAAGACGCACTTCTTGGGGTTCAACATCATGTTGTATTTCCGGAGGCCATCGAAGGTTTCCTGCAAATCAGCGATAAGATCATTTGATTTCTTTGACATTACCGCGATGTCGTCCATGTAAGCATGTATGGTGCGACCTATTTGGTCGTGTAGGCAATGTTGCATTCTCCGCTGGTAAGTAGCACCGGCATTTTTTAACCCAAAGGGCATTGTGATGTAGCAATACGTGCCATAGGGTGTGGTGAACGAAGTGGCCAGTTGGTCCGACTTTTGCATCTGGATCTGGTGGTATCCTGAGTAGGCATCAACAAAACACAGAAGTTCCGAGCCATCTGTCGAGTCAATGACTTGGTCAATGCGAGGCAAAGCAAACGGATCCTTTAGACATGCTTTGTTCAAGCTGGTATAATCAACGCACATTCTTAATTCATTGGTTCCCTTTTTGGGGACAGGTACATGATTTGCCACCCATCGGGTGTGAATAACTTCTCAGATAAAGCCAGCCTTAAGTAACCTAGCTATTTCTTTGCCTATAGCCTTCATATTTCATCACCAAAGCGTCGTAGAGGTTGCCTCACCGGTTTGGCATTAGGATCAATATTCAAGCTGTGCTCGGCAAGTTCCCTAGGTACACCTTTCATGTTGGCAGGTTGCCAGGCAAAGATGTTCCTATTCTCATGGAGGAACTCGACGAGCGCGCTTTCCTATTTGGGATCTAGGTCCGTGCCAATGGCGGTGGTCTTGGAGGAATCTCCTTCGACAAGCTCCACCTGCTTGTACTTGATGGCGGCCTTGAAGGCAGGTTCGACAGCAGTGATCTGCTTCTTCGAAGCCGGCATCTCCGAGGCATCGACCTAGGTCTAGATCTTTTTGAACTCCTCACTATAGAGGACTACTTCAGCGAAGTCAGCTTCACTAAGCTCGCACTCTCATGCCTTGGTGAATCTTCTGTCAACGGTGATGACGCCATTTGGTCCGAGAATCTTGAGTTTGCTGTAGACAAAGCATGGCCTTGCGAGGAAGGAGTAGAAGATGTCGCGTCCAAAGATGACGTGGTACATGCTCTTGAAAGGCACCACTTCAAAGGTCATGCGTTCTTGGTGGTAATTGTTAACATCGCCAAAAGAGACCGGAAGGGTGATGTAGCCCAGGGAATTTGCTTGTTGGCCAGGGACAACCCCATGGAACACGGTGTTGCTCTTCCTTAGCTGGGTCTCCATCAAGTTCATCTTGTGCAGTGTATCCAAGTACATGATGTTGATGCTGCTTCCACTGTCCACGAGGCACTTGGTGAACTCTATACCGTCAATCAACGGGTTGATGACCATGGCATACTGGTTCTCTGTTGGGATAAGAGATGGGTGATCCTTCCTATCCCAAGTAATTGGAACTTCCGACCACCTAACATGCTGGGGAACCGAAGGGAGGGTAGCCATCGGTATCCTCAGAGAGGTTTTCTGGGCCCGGATAGTGGGGGTGCCAAGGAAGGTGTGGTAACATGGAGCCTTATTTTTGAAGGGATTTTTCCCTTTATCCTCTCCCTTGTAGAAAGATTAGGGGTCCACATCCTCATCCATATCACTTGATTCCTTGGGGTCTTCCTCCTTCTTCTTCCCTTTGCCCTTTCCGAGAGGTCTGTTCTTCCGACTTTGCTTCTAGCCGGACTCAGTGTCTTCCTTGAGATTGTTGGCGAATTTGCATTGGCGGTTGGTGTGGGTGGCCTTGTCATTTGCATCAAGGTGTACGAAACACGACATATCGTGGTACTCTTCATACGTTTGGGGAACGTGGGGCACTGAGGGTGTAGTGCCACTCCTCTGCTGGCCACTGCTACTCCCCCCCTCCCCCCCCCCCTAACCACGTCCACGTTGTCCGCCTCCGCATGTGCTAGTGAACATTGTGGCGACCATGTTGGCCACTTGATTTTCTTCGGGTGGATTCTTCCGCTTGTTATTGTTGTTCTTCCTGGCCTAGGTAGGGATTGCTATTGCCGGCAACGATCCATGCACGTCCTCATCAGCAGCGGCGAACTCGCTAGCCATGGCGATCATTGCGTTGAGGTTGAGCTTGTTGTTGTCTTGCTTGCGCTTTAACGTATGCCGGAGCAAAGTTCCCTTTTATAGACCATCGATGAAGGTGGTCATAGCGGTCTATTCGTGTACCCTTGCGCAGGAATTTTTTATATCCAGCCAACGAGAGAGGTAGGCACGAGAGGTTTCATCCTTTTCTTGCACACACTGATGCAGGTCTCCGACAGTGCAGGGACGCTTGTACCTACCCTCAAATTCTCGGTGAACGCTTCATGCATGTCCAACCAATTGCATATTTATTTCTCCGGCAAGTCGTCGATCCATTGTCGGGCGGTGCCGGTCAGCATGAGTGGGAGGTACTTGACATCGACATTGGGGTTTCCCCCTACGATGTGGATCACTTCGCTGTAGTCCTGCAACCATGTTGCTGCCCTGGCAGTGCTATTGTATGGTTTGATGGTCTTGTCTATCCGGAGGCCCTTGGGGTAAGTTGTGGCCCGTATCACTAGTCCAAAACAGCGTGGCCCAAGGTATGGGAGCTCCTGAGCTTCTTGGATCTTGTCCAACCATGTACGCTCATCATACGGCTCTGGTTGCTTCCCTTTTCCGTCATAGGGAGGGGAGTTGTGTACTCCTCCATGATGGCTACTAGGTTGCGACGGTGGCGGTAGAGGCAGTGGGTTAGCCCTCTTGCTGTGCCCCTCCTGCAATTCCTCACGCCTGTCACGGTTACTTTTTGGATGTGGCGGCTCCTTGTGGGACCTTCTCCTATGTCCTTCAATGTCGTTGTTCTCTCCGCCATGCTAGGGCTGCTCACCCTGGTCGCGTATAACAATGTCGGCCTGGGGACGCCTTGGCGGTGGCATGCTTGTGCGGTGGCGCGGCTCTGGTTCCTCGTGACGCCGAGATGGTGGTGGAGGTGGTGACCAGTGGGGACGAGCCTTTTCTCCATGGTTAGAGGATATGAGGATGGCTTCAGTCCTGTTGCGTGCCTCCCTCCGTCTTTGCTCTATAGAGCATGTATGTGATCCCTCGTCACGGGGAGATTTGGGCCTTCTGCGGTAGTTCAGGGTCGACTGGCAAAGCTCCGGGTTGGACTCCAGCCTCTACGAGGCGGCCTTCTCTTGTTGCTTGCATGCCTTGGCGACAAGGTCGTACACCTGAGCAACTGCTTCTAGTGACCTATCCTCTTCCAGGAGGGGCTTGGCGATGGCAATGTTGAGGGCAAGAGTTGGCATGACCTACCTTCCCTCTGTATCAATGTAAGGGGTGGCTTTTGTCGGCTTAGACCCTTCATACCCCAACCTTCGTCGAACGTCAGGATCTTCGATGACATGAGATAGCACTTTCTTTGCCTTTTGCTTTAATAGAAATTGCTTGTACTCAGCCTCCATAGCTCTTGCCACCTTCATGGATTGCTGCGCCTTAGCCATGTCTTCGTCTAGCTTAGCACCTTGCTCCGCGATGCACTGGGCCTCTGCCAAGATTTCCACGCGTTTTTCATCAAGCTCCGTAATGCTCCGGATATGGGCGATGGTGATTGGCTCAACAACAAGTGCGATGTAGATTGCTTTGTCGGCGGGAGTGGCCAGTGGGTTGCTAGCTACTGACGTTGATGATGGCATTAGCGGCTGATTTGATTGTTGGGCCGTACAAGGGGCCGTGGTGAGTTCCTGCACCGGTAGCGGGCAGATAACTGGAGGAGGCATAGCTTTGGCCGGAGCCGGAGGCTCGGTGGCTTTCTTTGCTGCTGCTACTCTAGTGACCGCTGGCATGGGCGAAGCTCTCTCACGTTCCGGTTCCTATCCGTCTTCTTCCATCACGCTCCCAATGGCGACTAGCACCTGGTGGGAAGTGTTGGTCTTTTCGGCACGCTCCTCCTTCTCGATCTCCTGCTCGATCTCCCTCATAACAGCATCATATTCCTCCGAGTTAGCGTCTGAGCCATCACCATCCATACTGATGTCAGTGTAAAGCGCGTCAAGGATGGAGTCGGCTTTGGTGTTGACGATGGCGGATGTGGAGGGTGATGGAGGCAGGCCATTGCTGTTGTTTCCTCCTTCGGCTATGATAGTGATTGCCATTATGGCCTCTTCATTAGCATTCGTGTATTCGTTGACGATGGCAACCATCTCACCAAGGGTGAGAGGGCCTGCGGCCTGCCGCCTTCGGAGGGTATGCCGGAGGAGTGTTCCGGGTGTGAGCCCTTCCATGAAGTGGTATATGAGCTCGTCGGCGTGGTCACCCTCTAGGGTTTCCCTCACCCTCATCCATCTAGCGAGGTATTCGTGGGGAGGTTCTCCATCCCTTTGAATGCATCTAGCCAGATCGAAGATGGTGACGACGCCGACAAAGTGTGACATGCGCATCTCTAACGCTCGAGGAAGCCAAGCGGATTTGCGGGGTCCTTCCATCTTTATATCCTGCATAGGGGCGGTTTGGGTGGGCTTTGAAATTTCCTAATCCGAGCCACCATACTCCAAGGAGAGGTATGGCCCAGATCCTTCCACGAACGTGTCCTGCTCATAGGTGGTCCGTGCGGGGCTTGACGAGTTTCCGACTTCCTGGGAGCTAGGACCCGAGTCAGTTTTGCCGATGAAGATGTGGATGTCTCCGAAGGGGATGACGGAGCAGCACGTGGGGTTCGTCTTCGCCAGCACCCAGAACTCATCTGGAGGGACGATCGGGACGTTGTCGGAGAAGAGAACACGACCGATGGCTACGGTATCGCCGATTCCCGCGAAGAGATTGGACCTCGCCCAGTGTAGAGCTCGAAGCGCCTCTTGCCCCACTGTGGGCTCCAACTGTCATGGTATTGCCGACGAATACGCCATGGAGGGGTCCTCAGAGTGCGTGTTTAGAGACGTGGGGTAAGGCGGAGAGTTGGCGGGTACGAGGTAACACAGCTTACCCCAGTTCAAGTCCCACAACGGTGGTGGAACTCTACTCCTGCTATAAAGCACTATAATGGCAATACGCCGAGTTGCAGAGATAGGTTCGCTGTGCGAGGTGTTGCACGTTGTACGTAGCAATCTAAGAGGTTGCTTGTCCTAAAGGCTCCCACAGGTCAGCTTATAAAGGCGCCAAGACCTAGGGTTTACAGGGAAAGGTCCTTGCTGGACAAGGTAAAGAGTCCTACACTAATACGAAGTAGTCTTCCGTGTCTTGCACTCCAAGGCTCCGAGTATGTCGATGACTCCTATGTATCCTTCCTTTATTCGGCATGGGCCTCCCTTCTAGATCCATCTAACTGGGCCGCCCAGTACGCCATAGGCCTTGCTACCAACTATGGGCCACCCAGCTTAGGCGGATTGGTGGCATGCTATGAGGATACCCATATAGCATATCCCCAACACAGCCTGTCTCGTTTGTGTATTCTACTAGGAGGGAAAATGTTGAGGGAAAACCTCTAGGGTGGCCCGATCTTTCACGATTCCCTTTCAAATTGAGGATGGAGTGTGGGGAGAGGAGGGGAGGATGAACACGACGAATGCACGCACGAAGAACGCGATGAACACACACACAAAAAACCATGATACACACCTATAGCTCACGCCGGCGGTGACCGGTCCGGCGCAATCCCTAGGATCGGCGTCGGGCAGAGGACTCTCTCTCGAACCGGCACGGCGAGATGGGAGACTCGGTGAGATCTTGACGTCTAGGCAAAGGGACTCCGATGCCTAGGCCTTGTACAACGCGGAGGCACGATGCAAACTCCAACGAGGTTTGGGGATATTGGTGCTCCTTGGTCAAGGAGCATGAGGCAAGAATTAGATAGATCCACAAGGGTTTCCACTAATTCCAATATCATGCCTAGGGTTTACAATGGAGGTGGGGGTCTATATATAGGCCAGCCACTTAAACAGGGGTACTTTAGGAATAAAAGACAAGTTCTGGACGCACTAAGGGGTACATGGGCCGAAGGCCCAAAGGCCTTTTCATGCGTGGCGACGGTCGGACCGGAGACTCCGGTGTGGTGGACCGGAGACTCCGGTCTAGGCCGGAGATTCTGGTGTAGTCTCCGGACCGGCCTCCAGAGGAGCCTTCAGATTGTCCTAGGGCCTGGTGCAGGGGGTCAGACCGGAGAAAGGGCCGGAGTCTCCGGTGTCTTCAGGCCGGAGACTTTGGCAGGCCGGAGACTCCGGTGTGCGTAGACCAGAGACTCCGGTCTGAGCAGCTCCAGCGGCATTTGCTTCACTTTCTGCTCCTTGTTCTCCATCCTTGGGTGCTTGGTGATGTGTCGAAGCTTCGTACCTGATGATGCATAGGGTATTTGCATGAAGTAGCACACCATCAAAGGAGGTATCAAATTGGCATGAGGAGAGGAGCGAGTTCACCTTAGCTTGGAGGTGTTTAGCTCGGGCACGAGTCATGGGTCCACTTGGGGGACTTGTTGGTGTAGATGTAGAAGCGTCCATAGGACAGGCTGCATTAGCTCCCCCCCCCTTGGGAAAGAGTCGTCCTCGACTCTTCATGGATATCATCTTGAACATCTCCATGGTAGGGTGAGAGATCCTTGACATTGAATGTATTGCTTGCAAGGTACTTGGAGGTCGGTATGTCGATGATGTAGGCGCTGTTGTTGATTCTTTTGAGGACCTTGAAGGGACCATCTCCTCTTGGCTTGAGCTTGGAGTCACGTTCCTTGGGGAAGCGGTCTTTTCTTAGGTGTATCCATACAAGGTCACCTTCTTCAAAGATCATCTCCTTCTTGTCCTTGTTTAACCTTGAAGCTTGGCGAAGGACTTGTTGTTCGATAGTAGCTCTTGTTTCTTCATGAAGTTTCTTCATAGCTTGTGCGCGTTTCTCGACGTCCATGTTTGTGCGCTCATGGAGAGGTAGTGGTAGGATGCCGAGCGCGGTGAGGGGCTCGAAACCATAGACGATCATGAATGGACTCATCTTGGTTGTTGAGTGCTTGGCACGGTTGTAGGCGAACTCAGCGTGTGGGATGCATTCCTCCCAATCCTTCAAGTTCTTCTTGATCAACACATGAAGGAGAGTTCCGAGGCTTCGGTTGACAACTTCGGTTTAGCCATCAGTTTGAGGATGCGATGCGGATGAAAAGAGGAGCTTGAAACCGAGCTT
This sequence comes from Avena eriantha, assembly GCA_910589775.1. Lineage (NCBI taxonomy): Eukaryota > Viridiplantae > Streptophyta > Magnoliopsida > Poales > Poaceae > Avena > Avena eriantha. The sequence continues at coordinate 246,694,217 of OU342742.1, read as the reverse complement.
GGCCATGAGGGTCTTCCATAAGTAGCTCATGAATTTGACGTCGCGGTCGGAGACGATTGTCCTTGGCACACCGTGAAGACGGATGATTTCCCTAAAAAACAGATTTGCAACATGTGAAGCATCGTCGGTCTTATGGCACGGTATGAAGTGTGCCATTTTGGAAGAACGATCCACAACAACAAATATAGAATCATGACCATGCTTAGATCTAGGCAATCCTAACACGAAATCCATGCTAATGTCGGACCAAGGGGTATGAGGAATAGGCAATGGCATATAAATACCATAAGGGTTAGCTTGCGACTTAGCTTGAACACATGTCGTGCATCGTTGAACGTAGCGCTCCACGTCACGCTTCATCTTGGGCCAAAAGTAGTGATTGGAGAGCATGTCCAAAGTCTTATCACGGCCAAAGTGACCCATGAGGCCTCCACCATGAGATTCTTGGAGAAGCAAAAGTTGAAGCGACGACTTCGGGATGCATAGCTTGTTTTATTTAAATAGAAAGCCCTTATGCAAATAGAAATCATCAACTCCTTTATCATTGGAGAATTTTGCGAAAATTGGTTCAAAGAATGGGTTGGAAGCATACAAAGATTTTATTTCCTCTAGACCCAACACGTTGATTTCAAGTCTTGTAAGAAGGCTTGTATGTTTGCGAGACAATGCGTCCGCAACTACATTATCTTTGCCCTTCTTATACTTGACAATGTATGGAAAAGACTCCATGAACTCAACCCACTTAGCGTGTCTCTTGCTCAAGTTAGCTTGGCCTTTGAGATATTTCAACGACTCGTGGTCGAAATGTATGATAAATTCTTTGGGCCAAAGGTAGTGTTGCCAAACTTGAAGGACACGAACGAAGGCAAAAAGCTCTTTGTCATAAATCAGATAGTTAAGGCGAGCACCATCAAGTTTCTCGCTATGGTAGGCTATAGGACGTCCGTTTTGCATAAGGACTCTTCCAATGCCAATACCAGTAGCATCACACTCGATCTCAAAAGTTTTTGTGAAATCCAGTAAAGCAAGAAGAGGTGCTTCGGTGAGCCTCTTTTTAAGTTCATCAAAAGCTTTTTGTTGTGCTTTGCCCCACACGAAGGTGACATTCTTTTTGGTCAATTCATTAAGGGGGCAAGCAATGGTTGAAATGTCTTTCACAAAGCAACGATAGAAACCGGCCAACCCATGAAAACTTTGGAGTTCACTCACATTTGTTGGGGTGGGCCAATCTCGTATGTCCTTTACCTTGGAAACATCAACTTCAATTCCCTTCGAAGAAACGACAAATCCAAGAAAAATCAACTTGTCTTTAGCAAAAGTGCACTTGGGAAGAATAGCATAAAGCTTTTCATGTCGAAGGATTTGTAAAACTTCTTTGACATGTGTTATATGGTCCTCAAGTGATTTGCTATAAACAAGAATATCATCGAAATAGACAACGACACTTTTTCCAATGAGAGAACACAAGATGTGATTCATAAGGCGCATGAAGGTGGATGGGGCATTTGATAAACCAAAGGGCATAACCAACCATTCACAGAGACCAAGTTTGGTCTTGAAGGCGGTTTTCCACTCATCACCTTCAGCCATGCGTATTTGATGGTAACCACTACGAAGATCAATTTTCGAAAAAATAGTGGCTCCACACAACTCATCAAGCATGTCATCAAGACGTGGTATGGGATGTCGATAACGCACGGTGATAGCATTGATTGGACCAGTCCATGCAAAACCGTAACGTATCATCCGTCTTTGGGACAAGAATCACTGGTACGACACTTGGACTAGTGCTAACTTGGATCAAACCTTTGGAGACGAGTTTGTTGATTTGACGTTCGATCTCCTTCGTCTCCTCCGGGTTCGTGCGGTAAGCGGTGCGGTTGGGAAGTGGTGCCCTAGGGATGAGGTCAATGCGATGTTCGATACCGCGAAGAGGAGGTAGTCCATGTGGAAGCTCTTCGGGGAACACATCCTTGAATTCCTACAAAACATTCATCAAAGATGGAGGAACATTGTTTAATTCATTAGTTCCTTGCGCTAGTCCCTTGCAAAGGTGGACATAGTGCAAGATGGATGGGTTGTTCCGAACATCTCTCATCTCACTTTTGGTGGCAAGGAGAACACTCTTATTTTTTTCACTCGAGTTTAGCTTGTGGATCTCACTCACTATGAGGTGGTTCTCTCTCTCACCGTTCTTCTCACAAGTAGGTGTTGTGCTTTGCGCCCTCGCTAAAGCCTTTGCATTGTCCGCAATTATTTGGCTAGGAGTCATCGGTTGCAAAACACATGTTTTGTTGAGCCATTTGAAGGTGTATACATTGGTGTGACCATCATGTTGAGCAGCCTTGTCAAATTGCCATGGTCGACCAAGAAGCATGTGGCAAACTGTCATAGGAACCACATCACACTCCACCGTATCTTTGTAAGGACCAATGGCGAAGGAGACCGATACGGTATGCTTGATCTTCACGGACCCTTGGTCACTTAGCCATTGAACGTGGTAGGGGTGCTTGTGCGGATGGAGGGTGAGGTTGAGCATCTCACACAACTCGGTGCTAGCAAGGTTGTGGCAACTCCCTCTGTCAATGATCACCTTGGTAGATTTGCCATTGATGCCGGCTTGTGTTTGGAAGATATTGGAGCGTTGGTCTTCATGCTCTTGTGCTTGAGTGGTCAAGATCCTTGTGACGACAAGCGATGGACTTGCATCATGTTCACACATGAGGAGTTCTTGATCATCTTCCACTTGTTGCCTTGCCATTGCTTCCTTGACACGGGCATCAAACTCATCTTCACTCAAGTACTCTTCGTCGCCATTGTCATGGATGAACAATACTTTCTTGTTTCCACATTCGGCCAACTTGTGTCCTTTGCCTCCACACTTGTAGCATTCATCATTGAAAGGTGTATCACCCTTTGCTTGTTTGCCACTTGGGGGGCAGTTTTCCTTGAGGAAGTGTGGGCTTGAAGGAAGGCTTGGAAGTACTTGAGGAGCTTCCATTGAAAGTTGTTGGTGTAGCGGTTGAAGCTTGCTTGTAGGTGAAGTACGTCTTGGGCTTGTTGTACTTGATATCCTCTTGCACTTGACGTTCAGCCTTTGTTGCGATGTGCACAAGCTCAACCATGGAGTTGTATGTTTGGAACTCGATGATGCGCTTGATTGGGTTATTCAAGCCAATAAGGAAACGTGCCATTGTTTTCTCCATGCATTCATCAATGTTGGCACGAATCAAGTTTAGTTCCATTTCCTTGAAGTACTCTTCCACGGTCTTTCTCCCTTGACGAAGCGGTTGAAGGTTGTTGAAGAGGTCACGCGTGTAGTGCGCGGGGACGAACCGGGATCTCATGTGAGCCTTCATGTCATGCCAAGTTGTGATTGGCGGTTCTTGTCTTGCATCACGAGCAACTTGAACTTGTTCCCACCAAAGGTTGGCGTAATCATCAAACTCAAGCGAAGCCATGGCGACCATCTTCTCGTTGCTATAGTTGTGCATGCGGAAGATCTTGTCGACTTTGAGTGCCCACGAGAGGTATTCTTCAGGGTTATTGGATCCGGTGAACTTGGGCATCGTGAACTTGAGCTTGCCAAAATTTTCTTCATCGTTGCGGTCATTGCGACGAGCTTGGTGACCTTGTTGATGATCTTGTAGTTGGGGAGGTGGAACTTGGTTCTCGCGACCTTGTTGTGGAGCTTGCTCTTGATATTGATGTTGAGGAGCTTGCTCTTGCTCTTGGCGCGGTTGTTGACGTGGTTGAGGCGCTTGGGCCTCATGGTGGTGAGGGTGTGGAGCCTCTTGACGCGGTTGACGACGAGGAGGAGGCTCAATCCTCGGTTGGTGATGTTGGTTAGGCACATTGGCCTCACGGCGAAGAACATGTTCATGAGCCTCTTGACGTGGTGGGCGTCGCTCAACTTGTATCACTTGATGCTCCAAGTTTTGTTGATGTGGAGGAGGCGCCTCGTGATGACCATGGTGTCAGTACAGACGTTCATGACGTTGATGACAAGGAGGAGGATCTTGGAGAGCTTCACGTCAATGACGAGCTTGATTCTCCAAATTGGAGTCATCACTTGTTGTGTCAAGTATGCGTCGCAGTCGATGGTGGTAGACTTGCTGTTGCACTTGCGGTTGCGCTTGCGGTTCCTCTTGTGGTTGCGCTTGTTGGATCACTAGTGCCCTTGTGTGACAACGGTGTGCTTCTTGCCTTGCTCGTGGCCTTGAAGAGAGGTCACCATCATAGCTTGATGTTGCTGCGTGCCGTGGTGAAGGTACATAGTTCGAAGAGGTTCCATCTTCAACCACGGGGGTGCTATTGCGTCTTGGAGCACTTGGAGGTAGATCTTGTTGCGGAGGTGCATGACGACGCGAAGAACTTGAAGAGCTTGAAGCACGTGAACGTGGTCTTGCCATTCCGTCGATGAGGCGTCAAATATTGTCGTTTGTTTCGGCCACGGAGCATTGAAGCAACTCATTTTGGTGGCCGAAGTTGTGATGCATTGCTTGCATTTGCCTTTCGAGGCCATCAAAGCGGTTGTCGATGTTCTTGAACTCGGCTTGCGTCTCGCCAAATTGTTCATCTTGTCGCATCTCAAGGGCTTGGCAATGTTCACGGAACTCTTGTCGAACGATGAAGTGACTTGCGCGTGTCATGTACTATCCTTGATCTTCTTCTTGGGGAGGTGGTAGGATCGGCTCACCGTGCCTATCCATCATGCAAGACACACAAGTATTGTATATGGAAGTGGAATATAGTGGTGTTAGCCTTGTACCTCACCTTGGGGATTGCACCAAACTTGAATCCACAAGTGAGAGCTATAAGCGTGCAAAGTGGAAATGCAAAGAAAACTCACACTAAAAAAAGAACTAACTCTCAAAAGCTTGTTGGTGGTAGGTTAGGATTGTGGAATGCCAAAGAACCAACCAAAAGAAAAGGAATAGTGAAAAGTGGGTAAAATCCAACAAAACTCAAGTCAAAGGCGAAGGTCAAGAACTCAAAAGGGTGACGGGAACCTATGACTATATACACACACGTGGAGAAACTTGGGATTGCCACGACTATGAAAATGAGCAAACAAAATGTCCTAACGAAGACTAAGCTCGTTGTCATGCCAATACAAGAAGAGACTGTGGCTCGTTTGCAAAGAAGAAAAATGGGCAACGGATTTGTGCACTTGTCTTGGGCGCTCTTTTTTCTCTCTTGCTTACAAGCTTTGAGACTCTCTTTGGCAATGGGAGACTATTTTTCTTTTGCTTTTTCTTTGTATGTTTTTCTTTATTTCTTTTTTTTGCTCTCCCTTGATGCTACCTAGTCACACTTGATATTGCTCTTGCACTCTCACTATCCAAGGACAAATGCACAATGCTCAAGCAAACACAAGATGAGCCACTCTCATAGGATAGGTACACACAAAGGAAGATAGGGGTTAACAAGGTGACGCATGTTATACCTTCTTTGATGATGAACTTGGCGTCGGTGGTGCGGGATGATGTTCGTGGGCCATGGTGTCCATGAGCGCGGGGGTTGTCGATGCGGAAGCTTGTTGCTAGTTGACGACACGCACACGGGCACAAACAAACAAGAAGAAATTAGCCAATGCAAGATTAGAGGCAAAACTGTCAAAATCAGGCGTCAGGCCGGAGACTCCGGTGCAGGTCGGAGACTCCTGTGTGGGTAGGCCGGAGACTCTGGTGTAGGCCGGAGACTCTGGTGTAGGCCGGAGACTCCGGTGTGTAGGCCAGAGACTCCGGTCTAGAGTCAGATCGCGAACTGCTCGTGTTCTTGAGCAGAAATCCACGCCTTGGGTCCTCAAATCCGCGAAAAATTGGCCAAATTGGGCTGGGAAAACGCAGGATAAAGCTGGACCAACACCTAAGACAAGGTTTGGTCGGATCAAAACCACAAATAACACTCCAAATCAAGAGATCGATCCAAAGGCAAATATGGACTATTTTTTGGGGATTTTCGAATTTTTGGTGGATAGAAGAAAAATTTGTGGGGGAAATCGTGAGCAACAAAGCTCTTGATACCAATATGTTGAGGGAAAACCTCTAGGGTGGCCCGATCTTTCACGATTCCCTTTCAAATCGAGGATGGAGTGTGGGGAGAGGAGGGGAGGATGAACACGAGGAACGCACACACGAAGAACGCGATGAACACACACACAGAAAACCATATACACACCTATAGCTCACGTCGGCGGTGACCGGTCGGGCGCAATCCCTAGGATCGGTGTCGGGCGAAGGACTCTCTCTCGAACCAGCACGGCTAGATGGGAGACTCGTTGAGATCTTGACGTCTAGGCAAAGGGACTCCGATGCCTAGGCCTTGTACAACGCGGAGGCACGATGCAAACTCCAACGAGGTTTGGGGATATTGGTGCTCCTTGGTCAAGGAGCATGAGGCAAGAATTAGATAGATCCACAAGGTTTTCCACTAATTCCAATATCATGCCTAGGGTTTACAATGGAGGTGGGGGTCTATATATAGGCCAGCCACTTAAACAGGGGTACTTTAGGAATAAAAGACAAGTTCTGGACGGACTAAGGGGTACATGGGCCGAAGGCCCAAAGGCCTTTTCATGCCTGGCGACGGTCGGACCGGAGACTCCGGTGTGGTGGACCGGAGACTCCGGTCTAGGCCGGAGATTCCGGTGTAGTCTCCGGACCAACCTCCGGAGGGGCCTTCAGATTGTCCCAGGGCCTGGTGCAGGGGGTCAGACCAGAGAAAGGGTCAGAGTCTCCAGTGTCTTCAGGCCAGAGACTTTGGCAAGCCAGAGACTCTGGTGTGCGCAGACCAGAGACTCCGGTCTGAGCAGCTCCAGCGGCGTTTGCTTCACGTTCTGCTCCTTGTTCTCCATCCTTGGGTGCTTGGTGATGTGTCGAAGCTTCGTACCTGATGATGCATAGGGTAGTTGCATGAAGTAGCACACCATCCAAGGAGGTATCAAATTGGCACGAGGAGAGGAGCGAGTTCACCTTAGCTTGGAGGATTTTAGCTCGGGCACGAGTCATGGGTCCACTTGGGGGGCTTGTTGGTGTAGATGTAGAAGCGTCCGTAGGACGGGCTGCATCAGAAAAGAGAGGTGACGGGATAGAACATGCCAAGGAAGCTGGGAACTGGTCTTAGGTCATGTGCATACACACCCCATGGAGATCGGTGTTCTCTTTTTTGGGTGAGTGCTGCGTTGGACAAAGGAGCACCCGGGTGCTCGCTAGCCAGGTCCTTTGTACATTGACTTATAAGTAAGTCAGAAAAATAGCAACAATATGTGTTTTGGATTTGGTTTTTAGCTTTTATCATCATTTTTGCGGACGCGCAAAGTTATATATATATATAGAAATAACAAGTTTACAGGTATGGACCGGCGGGTCTTTACAAGATGGTCGACGGGTGCACTATCTCCAAAAAAATCACAACCCTGCGACACATGCCTTCTTCTAGAGAAAAGCCTCACTAGAACTGGCAGAGTAGAGGTGAAGAGCCAAAGAGGGCACGACATCAAAACCCCTTATTTTGTGCTCAAGCCAGATCTTCCATGTCATGAGAAGGACAAGGGAATCTAAACCTTTGTGTGAATGCTTGTCTAGCCAAAGCCTCGCTTGCATCCACCAGTCAGCAAGGGCAGTCATGTTAGGAGCTAGCTCGCATGCCCACATTTTCCCAATACTTGAGTCCATATTGTCATCAAATGGGAGCAGGTGACAACAAGGTGATATGCCGAGTCTTGAGTTGATTGGCCAAGGGGGAAAGCAGCATGGCTGGCAAGCCCATGGCGCATCCTTCGATCAGCCATCTAGAGACGGTGATGTAATGGAATCCAGGCATGAAGCTTGCTTTTCCCGGAGCCCACACCTTCCAAAGAACCTTGCCGCATGGGAACACCTCCAACCCAAGGAAGAGGGCCTTATAGGTCGAGGCGGTGGTATAGATCCCTTCAGGCGTCATTCCCAAACCAAACGGTCGTTGTCGCTATTTAGGGGCGGCAGGGCATGAAGCTGATCGAACAACATAAGGAACTCCAAGAGCACCGGGATGGTGAGAACACCGGCAATGTGACCAATCCACGCGTTGTTGATGAGGGCTTGACTAACAGAGCAGGATGCAATTGCATATACATCGATGGCTACAAAGAGATGTGGCATGATGAGTTGCACTAATTGGTCTCCAATCCACTTATCACACCATAACTTGGCTAGTTGAACATTGCCCACAACTATCATGGTTGAAGGCGAGATGAAGCCCTTGAGAATGGGGTCATTGGTATTGGGAAGCTCGGGTTAACAACTACATTGATCGAACAGCAGCCAAGCCCATCGAAGGAGTAAGGCCCAACCCAAAATCTTTATGTTGGAAATGCCTAAGCCACCAAAAGACACCGACCTTCAGATTGTATATATCACAGGTCAGCTGGATTGATTGGGTAAAGATTTGGTAATAAGGTCAGCTAGAAAGAAATGACGTGATTTCAAAAGCATGCTAAATAAGATGTATTACAGACCCATCTTGACTATTGAGGAGAACGTTGCAAATGGTTGTGGAGATAGAATGTAACACACTGATTGGGAAGCGCTGTGTGAGTATTGGAGCTTGGATTCCACCAAGTAGAAAGCTTGAAAGAATGCGGGAAATCGTGCCAATCAAACAAATTTCTGTCATACTTCTGGATTAAGGAGTTTTGCCAGGGCGAGATACACAGAGGTGGGTAGCATCTAAGTTGTCTACTTATACTTGGTATCCATTTTCTGAATGTTTACATAGGTTTTATCTTCATATCGTCCTATATCTGAATGTGTGCATTTATGATTAAGAGAAAGATCATAATCATCCAATTAAAAGAGCTAAATTGTATAGATCCACACACATGACCAAAGACAACGTACATGTTGATGAAGTGGCTGAGAGAAATATTGTAAGTTATTTGTCGTGGAAATGGCCATGGCAGTCGCTGCCACTGGCAGCGATTGAGTGTTTCATGAGGAAGAGTTGGCGACCATCTGCGGTGCGAGATGGGGGTGGATGCACATGGGTTTACCCAGGTTCGGCCCCCCGGAGGGTAAATACCTACTCCTGCTAGATTAGATTATGAGAGAGCGAGTTATAGGGGTGGCGAGCTCGGCGGCTAGGCAGCGAGTCGCTGGAGGGGGTGTATGATGGAATGTAAGGTTCCTAGATACCCTAGGGAGGTTTATATATGAAGCACCTCGCTAGGGTTTACAAGCCGTCCCCAAACAAGATAAGGATCCGGAGACTTTTGACCTAGTCCGATTGGGCTTCTGCTACGCTTCTGGGGTTCTAGTCGCTAGTCGCTGGGCCTTTCCTTTCTTCACAGTCCAGTCGCTATCTTTCAGACGCACTCGTAGGCCCTTTGGCCCAATCGGAACATTCTGCTGGGCATACCCCCTTTGGCATATCCCCATCAGTAGTCCCCGAGGACATCATTGATGCAGGCGCAGGCGTCCTTTTGGTGTTCGGAGTAGGCGAGCCCAATTTGGGCGTCCAGTCGAGTCGGTGATGGACTCTATTAGAACCGAGGAGAATTTCTCCATAGATCCATTCGTCATTTCAATGAACATCATTGCCGCCCAGTCATCGTTTCAGCGAGAGGAGAGACTGGCGGGTGGCGAGTGGACCACAGGAGTTGGACCGTCAAACCCGGTCAAACTATCCGTTGGAATTTCGAACGGTAACTATGGCACAATCACCGTAGGTAACAGATACCCCGATTTTGGCGGGTGACGTTTCCCATATAAGGGGAGTGACGGATCAGCTACGCAATCCTTCTTCGCATTCTTCATTCTTCCCCATTTGTTCTTCCTTCCTGCGTCCTCCCGACTTACTCTCCCTGCGTCGCGCGATCCCCATCTTACTTGATGGCACCTCCCAAGGGCTCATGGGGGAAATCCAAGTGCACCACGGCCCAACTGAGATCCTTCGAGGACGCCGGGGTGCTCTGCAAGGGGAATTGGCGGGTTCCCCCCTCCTCCGAGACCGAGCCGAAACTGTGACCCGGCGAGTTCATCTGCTTCACCAGTCATCTTGAGAGGGGCTTAGGGTTCCCCATCTTGCTCTTCTTCCGCCGCTTCTGCGCGTACTACGCGATAAAGCCCTCAGATCTTGGTCCACATAGCATCGAGCAGCTGGCGATCTTCGTCGCCTTCTGCGAATGCTCCCTTGGCTGCAGGCCATATTTCCCGTTGTGGCTGGAGCTCTTCCACGGCCGCATCGGGCGCGAGGCGTCCAACGGCTTGATGCTGGCCGCAGGCGGGGTCACCTTCCAATTGAAGCCGAAGGCTGACTTTGTCAAGCTCCTCCTGCCGAAGAAGGCCGCCAGCGAGTGGAAGAAGAGATGGTTCTACGTCAAGGAAGCCACTCCCTCTAGCGAGGTATCTCTTCCCGAGTTCGTCGCTGAGAGGAGCCAGCCCTGTCGGTTGGCGCCGAAGAAGCACCCTGAAGATCAGTCGATTGCCGTCGTAGAAATGATGGATCAGATCCAGAAGCTGAAGGACCAGGGGTTGATTCCGATCAACCTCTACAATTGTTGGCTCGGGCGGCGCCTGGTTCCGCTGGCGTCTCGTCCGCACTGGATGTACGAGTACAGCGGGAAGCATGACCCGTCTCGAACCATCAAGGAGTCATGGGAGGCCGATGACTACAAGGCTGTTGGGTCCGCAGCATAGAAAACAAAAAATTTCCTACGGTGTGAACTACACGCCAAGATCTATCTACTAGGAACAAAGCAACGGGTGGACATACATCCAACGAGAACTTACCCTCGTAGACAATGAGCTTTGTTAACGAGTAGGAATTCGTGGTTGATGTAGTCGTACACTTGCCGATCTCAAGATCGTGAGGAAGTCCAGCAGGTCCGGCTCCAGCACGTCCATCAGATCCAGCTCCAGCAGCACCAAGTCCAGCACCGCAAAGCAGCGGTGCATCCGTGATCGCACAAACGTCCGGTACCCCGACAACCTCCGTCCCTCGCTCCAGCAAAGCAGCGGAAGCAGCAACTCCTTTCCCGATAAATCCACCAGGAACATGTATCTCGCTAATCCGAGACCATGGGGGAATAATACTAGAGGGGGAGAGAGATCCTTCACAAGGAGGTGTGAGTGAGAAGTGAGGAGAGGGGGGCCTTTTATAGGAGGAGGCGGGTGCCCCTCCTTCATGGCCGGCGCATGGAGGAGGTGACCCTTCACCTCCTCCATTCATGTGCTGGTAACCCCTCCACATTAAAATGCCCCTTCACATTCTCTTTTAAAGTCTCCACTTTAAATGCATTAAATTTCTCCAAATTTAATGCTCTCTCATTTAATAAAACTCTTTTATTATTTTTTATTCAGAATTTTGTTAATTACTTTAATTAACAAACATTCACATAAAACCCCCTACAACATTTCAATATTATATGCAAAACCAATTTCAGCAATTTCACCCGAAACAGTTTCAGTGTCTATTGAAATAATTCCAGCGCTTTCTTAAATCTTTATCTGAAAACATATTTGCTCCAAATGGTGTCGGTATCCCTTAAGTGTGTCACCCTATGGTTCGCGAATAATGCAGACATGATCGAGACCCCCTTCCGATCAATAATCAGCAGCGGGACCTGGAGATCCGTACTGACTCCTACACATTCAACGATGACTTCTGTGATCGTGAGAACCTTTAACGCTTGTAACTAAATCCCTTTGTCTTGCGATATATTACATGTCCGAGATTCGATCATCGGTATCTCCATACCTAGTTTGATCCCGTTACCGACATGCACTCTTTTCTCGTTCTCGTGATATAACATTCTAGTGATCACATCACTTGCTTGCAAGCTATTTCAATGTGATATCACCGAGAGGGCCCAGAGTATATCTATCCGTCATCGGGATTGAAAAAATCCACTCTTGATCCATGAGCCTCAACATAACACCTTCGTAGCACTGAACCCATCTTTATAGTCACCCTGTTACGGTGTGACGTTTGATGTTATCAAGATACTCTTCCGGTGTTAGCAATTAACATGATCTCATGGTCTAAGGACTAAGATTACTTCGTATGATGTTATAGCAATATAAACATAATGACTTGATTGTAATGCTATACTTCGGATGAATGTTCATCACATCATTCCACCAATGGTGTGACCTTGTTATTAACAACATCCAATGTCCATGATCAGGAAACCTTGATCATCTTGTTAATCAACAAGCTAGTCTATAAGAGAGGCATAACTAGGAACCCTTTTTGTTTATTAAACACACATGTATTGATGTTTCCGATTAATACAATTCTAGCATGCAAAATAAACATTTATCATAAACATGGAATAAGATAATAACCACTTTATTATTGCCTCTCGGGCATATTCCTTTCAGTCTCCCACTTGCACTAGAGTCAATAATCTAGTTTGAAAAACTTTGCGTATTGAACACCTATGGCTTTCTGGTGTTGCAAATACGCGATTGCTAGTGGTTAACATAATCTCCAGATCTGACAGTTTCAGGCCCGTGTGTATTTGCATGTCTTTGCGTCTCTACGCATCACTCATTCTCAAATGAGTTGGCATTGTATAAATTTGGTCCTTTGGTGAGACCTTTAGTTCGTTCGGCTCAAAATATGTTAATATTATTGTCACACAATATATCTTCATAGTATTAGCCCACTTTGAACCACACCTAGTTTGATAACAAACTACTTAACGCAAATGCCCTCCTATGCTGCTACTATAGCAGTCATATACTTAGCCTTTTTTGTTGTAGTATCCGTCACAATGTCTCAACTTTGGAACTCATCCAAATCCATCATGGAACATCCTTTCCATTACATTGTGCCACCCATAGTCTAAATTGAGATAAATTTAATTTGTATCTTGTGACAAAACTAGTATCAATGTAACACTTTACAATGAACTACCTTTAACTATTTGTCACTTATACATGATATATTCTTAGTTCTTCCAAAGCTCATAAGAATATCTTTACTATTGTCCAATGATCATCTTATGAATCATTCTGGTATATGCTCATAACATTTAGAGCATAGGGCATTCCGGATATATACATATCATGGTATAATCGATAAAAAAATTCATGTGATTTTACTCACCAAGTGTTGAAACACTTGAATCTTGATACAATCCTTTCCATGTAGCAAGAACCTTTCTTGTTGTTTCCATATTGAACCCTTTCAATATCTCATATTGAACCCTTTCAATATCTTATATATGTATGTCTGGCACAACCATATTAGCGCCTTAATCTATCCATATAGATATTGATGCCTAATATTCTGGGTTTGCCCAAGTCTTTCATCGAAATCTTATTTTAATGAAATCCTTAACTTGTGTCAATTCAAGATACATCATTTCGAATCAACAATATGTCCTCTACATAATGTATTAGAAATATGTCTTAGCGCTCCCACTTAATTTCTTGCAAATGCAAGCATCTTCATCATCTCCGATGAATTTAAACTCTTTTAATAGTTTCATCATGGTGAAGATTCCAACTCCGCTATGCTTACTTCAACTATTGAAGTTTGCATGCCCTTTTAGCACCCTTTGAATTAACAAAACCCTTCGGACCATGTCATGTACACGTCCTAGGTTACCGTTCTATTAGAAGAACCTTGTTTTGTTTATTCAACTACCATATACCAAATTATATATAGTGGTTGCTACATTAATCCGTCAAGACTATATATCGCTATGAAAGATCAAATCTTGTCATAGTCAACTCCTTGAACATTGTCATAAACTTCTTTCCGACATGTTGACTATTTCATAGATGTTAAACATCCATGTCTTATTTCTTTATAGATCCAAACACGACCAATAGGCTTCACGCCTTTCCGGAAGGTCTTCCAAGTTTAGAAACTTGATTTCTCGTGTATGGATACTATCACGGATTCTATGACTTCTCGTCATTTTATGGAGTCAGGGCCCATCATCGCTTCTTTGCATGTAGTCGGTTCATCAATGTCAAAACAATAATGACTTGCTTATCAAATCTTACTATTTGATTCTTACTGACCCACACGGTTCTATAGGAACTCTAATCTCCGAGATCGCACCTTTTGTAATCACGAGAGCCATGAGCATTGTGGCCACCACCGAGACACTTTCCGGCGCTACGCTACTTAGCACATATAGCTAAGGTTCAACAACCTTATCAAAGTTCTATTGTCCTCCCACTTAACTTTTCACGAAAAAGTTCCTTCTCAAGAAACTTGACGTTCCAAGTAACAAACTCTTTTGTCCTCGGTGTTATGGAGAAATTCCCAACAAATTCTTTGGGATAACCTACAAAGACGTGTTTATCCGACTTTGGTTGTAAACATTTTACTTATGCATAGCATACCAAAATTTAAGGAAAGACAATTCGGGTTTTATCCCAAACCATAACTCATATGGTGTCATTTCAACGGATCACGATGGTGCTCTTTTCAGTGTAAAAGAGGTAGTCTCTAAAGCTTCAATCCTTAAAACATAATGGCAGTTTTATAAATGACACCTTTGATCTTACCATGTCAAACATAGTTTGATTTCATCTCTCGAATATGCCATACTCCCATGGTTTATTTGGAAAACACAAATCATGGAACAATTCCTCAAATCTTAGGTGTTTTGCTAAACCTGTAACTCAAATATCTTCCTTTATGATCAAATCATAAACTCTTTTATTTTCTTGTTACAATGATTTTCAACTTCATCTTGAAAGTCTTTGAACAACTTTCAAATGTTTCATACTTCTTCCTTATTAAGTAAATATACAGATATATTCACTCAAATTTTTGAAGAAAGCATATGAAGCAAAAAGATCCATCGCATATGGCTACACATAATGGACTATGCACATCAGCATGCACAATTTCCAATAAGCTAGTCATCCGTTCCTCTCTGGCCTATGGACGGAGTTTCAATTATCTCGAGGAAAGTCTCACATGCGTCAATTGATCAAAATCAAAGACTCCAAAAATCCATCAACATGGAGTTTCTTCATGTTTACTTTCAAATATAATTTAAATGTCACTTCATAAGTGATCTTTCAATCGCGACATTTTAGCAATAGTGTTTATGGATGTGATTTCTCCAACTAGACTTGTAAAAGTTCATCCATCCTTTATGGAATACGGTAATTATTTGAACAGCCATTGTTCTCATAATACCGGAACAGAATAACAATTATTTAAACAAATCTTGAAGGCTTGGTTTGATGGCAACAAAAAACACAATAACACTTTATTTGTTTTCGATGAACATCATCACTCATTCTCTTGCTAGTTACTTAGGCCATTGTAGTTCATGAATTGCGTTGTCATGTATGACACTTCATACCAACCAATTTGGTATCCAATACCGGTATCCAATACCTAAGAACCACATTGTTTAACAAGCAAGGAATACCGCCATAACATGTATATCTTCTATATACCCAAGTTGGACATCTACAACCTTTTATTTTCTGCCAAATATTTTATAGATTCTCTTTCAGCAATTCCTTTTCTTTTAAAAGAATCTATCAACATCAATAGTGGTGTCATCAACATGACACATGGTACAAAGCGTATATAGTCAAATACTAATACCTTTGGACTTGCACTTTGAAGTGGATCACCATCATCAAATGTTTGGCATTCTTTCAAAAATCCATTCTTTAGTAATCTATTAGTGTAGTAAACATTTTACTTACATATTCTATTCATCCTTATCATGAAAACTTTCATGATCAAGCTACTATAGCTTATAAGGAAGAATCACGAGTATAATATCAGTTCCCAAAACCTTTTTGGTAGATTAGGACGCTTAGCATCTCCAACCTTCACAAATTCTCATACAATATGAGAACATGTATTTTGCTAAATTATACTCTATCATAATGCAACCAAAAACATTGTTTCAGATATCACAATATCTTTCACACATGATGGTTTCTGAAACAATTTTGAGCTCCAATATAATCTTGATATTAAAACAACTTTTTGAATATCAATAATCATGGAGGCAAACATGATACTTTAGATACTAACATTGGAATTCTTACTCTTGATTTAATACTACTTATTAAAATTCATGGAGTAAATAGAGTTTGCTGAAAGTTTGCAATAGGACTTATAAACTTTAAATTGACATTCAAAACAATATGATACCAGTTCGTAAAGTAAATATCCAGAATTCTATAGTTCTATTATCTCAAATAAAAACTAAGCATAAGGTAGAAAACGAATGCCAATGACTACAACAAACTATGCAAATTCACTTTGATTTAATTTATGACAAATTTGGTTTGACTAATCCAAATTAGAAATGAACTCCCACTCAAAAACGACATCCCTCGTGCCTTTTTGGTGATTACATGAACCAAATCCACTACACCAAGTCCGATCATCACATGAGTTGATGTAGCTTCAAAGGCGAGCATCTTGGGCATCATATCAACTATATGACTCATGCTTAACCTTTCGGTCCGAGTTCCGAGGCCATGTCTGTACATGCTAGGCTCGCCAAGTAAGAACCTTACTACTCGCATGTGTAAAACTGTCTTACACCCATTTGTATGAAAGCGTAGATTCGAGTACACCCGATCATCACGTGATGTCTCGAAACACGATCCACATAACGGTGCATACTCAAGGAAGAACACATTTTTATCTTGATATCTAAATGAGGGATCATCTTACAATGCTACAGAAAGCGCCAAACTAGCAGTATAAGATGCTAACATCTAATGTGTAAAGTGAGATGATATGGTCCATGCATTTTATCTCTATCATTTGCATCGTGGTATGATCTCTATCATTCCTTTGTGTGTAAGGCCAAGGTCTATGGAACTTACACGTTGAGTGAGTTGTAAGAGTATCTATCATACATCTACTTACAACAATACCATATCAAGACACTAGCCCAGCAACGATCTAAACTAGACGCATCTAATTTATCAATTGCAAGTTTTACGTGGCTTAGGGCTTTCGGAGATAGAACCATTCTCACCTACGAACATGAACCACAACGAGGATAACTAAGTTATTAGCAACTCGTTGTAAATCAGATATTGACTATAGTAGGAGAGACAGACACCCGCCAGCCACTTATGCAAAACAAGTTGCATGTCAGTCGTGGAACCGGTCTCATGTACGATGACATGTAAGGTTGGTCCGGGCCGCTTCATCCCACTATGCCACCAATATCCAAAATACATAGAAGATGCAATAACATGATCATCACCGCCCACATACTCTTATGTGTTCTACCCGTGCAAATCACCTACGCATAGATCAGGCTCTAATACCACTGTTGGGTCCGTAGCATAGAAAACAAAAAAATTCCTACGGTGTGAACTACACGCCAGATCTATCTACTAGGTACAAAGCAACGGGTGGACATACATCCAACGAGAACTTACCCTCGTAGACAACGAGCTTTGTTTACGAGTAGAAACTCGTGGATGATGTAGTCGTACACTTGCCGATCTCAAGATCGTGAGGAAGTCCAGCAGGTCCGGCTCCAGCACGTCCATCAGATCCAGCTCCAGCAGCACCAAGTCCAGCACCGCAAAGCAGCGCTGCATCCGTGATCTCACACACGTCCGGTACCCCGACAACCTCCGTCCCTCGCTCCAGCAAAGCAGCGGAAGAAGCAACTCCTTTCCAGATAAAGCCACCGGGAACATGTATCTCGCTAATCCGAGACCATGGGGGAATAATACTAGAGGGGGAGAGAGATCCTTCACAAGGAGGTGTGAGTGAGAAGTGAGGAGAGGGGGGCCTTTTATAGGAGGAGGGGGTGCCCCTCCTTCATGGCCGGCGCATGGAGGAGGTGACCCTTCACCTCCTCCATTCATGTGGTGGTAACCCCTCCACATTAAAATGCCCCTTCACATTCTCTTTTAAAGTCTCCACTTTAAATGCATTAAATTTCTCCAAATTTAATGCTCTCTCATTTAATAAAACTCTTTTATTATTTTTATCCAGAATTTTGTTAATTACTTTAATTAACAAACATTCACATAAAACCCCCTGCAACATTTCAATATTACATGCAGAACCAATTTCAGCAATTTCACCCGAAACAGTTTCGGTGTCTATTGAAATAATTCTAGCTCTTTCTTAAATCTTTATCTGAAAACATATTTGCTCCAAATGGTGTCGGTATCCCTTAAGTGTGTCACCCTACGGTTCGCGAATAATGCAGACATGATCGAGACCCCTCTCCGATCAATAATCAGCAGCGGGACCTGGAGATCTGTACTGACTCCTACACATTCAACGATGACTTCTGTGATCGTGAGAACCTTTAACGCTTGTAACTAAATCCCTTTGTCTTGCGATATATTACATGTCCAAGATTCGATCATCGGTATCTCCATACCTAGTTTGATCTCGTTACCGACATGCACTCTTTTCTCGTTCCCGTGATATAACATTCTAGTGATCACATCACTTGCTTGCAAGCTATTTCAATGTGATATCACCGAGAGGGCCCAGAGTATATCTATCCGTCATCGGGATTGACAAATTCTACTCTTGATCCATGAGCCTCAACATAACACCTTTGTAGCACTGAACCCATCTTTATAGCCACCCTGTTACGGTGTGACGTTTGATGTTATCAAGATACTCTTCCGGTGTTAGCAATTAACATGATCTCATGGTCTAAGGACTAAGATTACTTCATATGATGTTATAGCAATATAAACATAATGACTTGATTGTAATGCTATACTTCGGATGAATGTTCATCACATCATTCCACCAATGGTGTGACCTTGTTATTAACAACATCCAATGTCCATGATCAAGAAACCTTGATCATCTTGTTAATCAATAAGCTAGTCTATAAGAGAGGCATAACTAGGAACCCTTTTTGTTTATTAAACACACATGTGTTGATGTTTCCGATCAATACAATTCTAGCATGCAAAATAAACATTTATCATAAACATGGAATAAGATAATAACCACTTTATTATTGCCCCTCGGGCATATTCCCTTCAAAGGTTGCCCTGAAAAAGATTACCGATGCGGAGTTCACCGGTGTGGCGGTCGGGGTCGCCCCGTACACTCCCGTGAAGAACGAAGCCGCCACGGTAAGTTCTCTTTCCAATCGCTGCGTTCGTACTTCAATTTTAGTCTTCTCGCTTGGTGTTTTTGACTCATGGTGGTTCTCAGCTTTTTCAGGTACTGGAGGGTTGGCTTCCTCCGCTTGACGAAGAGGTTCCCCAAGAACTTGAGGAGGACTCCGTGGGGGATCCTTCCGACCGCGACGGGGAAGAATAAGAAGCCCCTCCCCCAGCGCCTGTGGCTCGCAAGACCCGGATGCAGAGGCAGTGAGAGGTCAAAGCGAATCGTAGCCTAGACGAGCTCGAAGAAGGCGACAAGGTCGCCCAAGAGCAAACGTCCCGGCGTACTGCTACGCCGTCGAAGCCCCCACGCCGGCCCATGTCACCAGCAAAAAGGCCCGCGTCACCGGTCAGGTCGTCAGTGGTGTTTGAGTCAGACGACGACTCCGACGGCGAAGGATCTCCCAAAGTCTCGCACAAGGCCCCAAGGGACGCTGTCCCAACGAAGGGGTTGGAGGGCGAGGACACGGAGGTGGTCGTAGAGGTTCCCCTGGCGGCGATCGCGCCGATGATCTCGGGGGTTCCAAGCCAAGAAGCAGCTGAGGCGACAGTGCCCAAGTCGCCACAGTCGTCGAAGGTGGCGGCGTCGGAGCCAGAGATCCCGGCAACTGCAACTTCATCGTCAAGGAAGCCCACGGTTTCGTGGGCTTCGGACGTCTTCGAGAGGAGGCTCAGCCGCAAGCTGGGTCCCGAGTTGGACAAGCCCGCCCATATTAGTACCGGGTTTCGCGTCCTTCTAGTCGCCAAGTAAGTTGTGCTTCCTTGTCCCAATTCGCCTTGAGTCCTTTGTGTTGTTGTTGTGCTGATTGAAGGGGCTCGTGCAGGTAGGGCACTAAGAAGATTGGTCGCCCTTCGGTGGCTAAGATTCCACTGGCCACTTGCGTGGGGGAGGGCGATCTTCCCAAGAAGCGGAAAGCCTCCAAAGATGTGGCGGCCGCCGAAGTTGCGAAGAAGCAGAAGGGGGCGCTGACGACGCTGCGTTGGGGGAAGCGCCACGGAGCCAGCTGCTGCGCCAGTCGCCAAAGAGGTGGCGGCGATGCGATCGGAGCCAACCTTGGCTGCGTCCGTGCCGGAGGCGGCGGTCTCCGCAACCAGCGCCCCTGCCAGGGCGTCTATGACGTTCCCTCGTTTTATGGCGAAGGGGTTTCCAGGTGTTGTGGACACACAATCTCCACAGAGCCCGGAAATCGTGGATGCGGACATTGTGTCCTGCCGCGGGTGCACCTCCTTCACGGTCCCGTCGACTGACGCCGGGGAACTTCACAAGATGCTCGGCGCTGATATTCAGGTATGTCCAGTCCCCGAATTCCTAGTCACTGAATTTCAGCGGCTAGGAATTGTTTTCCTTTTCCTTCTTTCTCAAGTCCCCGAGCTTCTAGTCGCTGAATTTCAGCGGCTGGGAGCTGGACTTTGGTTTTCTTCCTTCTCCAGTCCCCGAGTTCCTAGTCGCTGAATTTCAGTGGCTGGGAACTGGGTTTTGTTCTGTCCAATGCTTAGTTGAGTTCTTTGTTTACAGGGGTTGCAAAGGGAGTCAACTGATCAGCAGGCTATGAGAGAGCGCTTGGAGCGTGACTTGCGCGAAGCGTAGGAGGTGAACCGGCGGCTTCAGGAGACTATTGGTGAGTGTCTGTTCGGCTTTATTCTTCCTTTCCTAGTGTGAGCTGGTTGTGTGCAATACTCTGATATCTTTGCTTGCAGATGGTTTCCCGGCTGAGATCTGCAAGGCCCGTGAGGGGTATGTCCTACTCGCCGAACTAGACGCGACGAATGGGTGAATAGCCTCTCTGGTCAAGGACTTGGAAGAGGCTAAGGCGGCCTCAATTTCTTCGGAGGAACGGGCAAAGGCTGCCGTCGCCGCGGCTGAAGAGAAACACAAGGCCACAGACTCCATCATCGTGGGGCTGCATAACGAGCAGACTGCCTTGGAGAAGCACGTCAAGGAGAACTGCCGCAAAATTCTTGGTAAGTCTCTGTCTTTGCTTTAGATTTTTGTCGGGTCCCCGCTTTGGGGGTTTCATTGTTTTACTGACATCTGACTTTGTAGTTGTGGTAGGCCAAAGTGACCCGGTGGTGCAAACTTACACCGCCTCGCAGTGCGTGACTGCCATGGTGAATGCGGCCACGGCCTTGGCGTTGTGTGTCCAGGCGGCTCTTCAGGGCATGTCTCCTACTGAAGTCATCCCTGGGGGGCTTACGGAGGTGTGGCGCTATCTGGAGGAGGTGCCCGCTGTTGTGGAGTGGATGACATGCTCGACGTTCAGACGCGAGGCCGCCACGGCGTTGAGCTTGGGTCTCGCGCATTTCTCCAACGACTTCGATCTTGACGATGTGACGAGTGGCTATCCGTCGGCGACCGGCACGGTGGAGATGTCGGAGGTGCTGAAGCTGACCGCGAGGGCCACTCCTTATGCCGATCGTGTCTTGGCGATGGGGGATCTGCTGCCGTATCAGGAGACGGTGTTGGCGCCTGGCGACCCCGAGCCGGAGCACCGCGACATGAAGTCGGAGCAGCCCTTCCGGTCGTCATTCGCGAAGTCGCTGACAATGTACCCGACGAACCTGTGGTAGCCCTTTGTGCGCGTCAAGGGTGGTGGCGCTTCTTCTTCATCAGGGCCTATGGAGTAAGCAAATGTAAGAGTTGTAATGTATGCCAAGTGGCGAACGCTGTATGATATTTTGTAATGTATGTCACGGGGAGTTGATCGACTCGTGTTATGATTAAGAAAATGTTTTGTTCAAGAATTTGAGCGAGTCCCCGAGCGCGTCCGCCCTTTAATGGGGTATAACTCGATTGTGTACTTTTGTGTGTTTGATTTATTTACGCATTTGTTGTTATCCCTCGCGTCTTCTGAGAGGCGAGTCCCCGAGCATGAGTAGGGCTGACTTATGAGCGAGTCCCCGAGCGCGAGTAGGGCTGACTTGTGAGCGAGTCCCCGAGTGCGAGTAGAGCTGACTTGTGAGCGAGTCCCCGAGCGTGGTGCCCGACCGTATTGGTCGTGATCCTGTTGCAGGTTGTGAATGCGTTGTTTATAACGCGTCTCCTCCCCTAGCCCGGAGAGCCAGTCGCTTGGTGAGCCCTAGGCAGCTCTCTTACTTGGTGTGTTCCCGAGCCGCATGGGGTTCCTGTTTTGCGGAGTCCCCGTGCGTGGTACTTAACCGTTCGAGTCGCTTTGCTCGAGGGTGGGAGGGACAGAGCGCTATGGGAAGCATGTATCGGATGTCTTGGCCCGGCGGGCCAGTCGGGCTAGGCAACTCCAATGGCGGCTCCGGGTTGGCGTTTTTCGTGGACGACCCAAGGCCCGAATACTTCCGGTGCCCTTGTGGCGCACTACTTTGCTGTGCCGCTCGCTCGACCAGAGGTTGACTTCCATAAGTAGCGTATTGCTGGCATGTACGAGTGCGAGTGGCACAAGAATGTGGCGAGTGGGCACAATTTGTGCGATCCGAATGAATTTCATTATATATTCCGACGGAGTACGGTGTGTGGTTCTAAGTATAGAACTTTCTGAGGAGGTTTACATTCCATGGCCTCCCGGCCTCCAATTGGCCATCACCCCGTATGTCAATGAGGTAGTAGGCGTCCTTGCCGAGGACTCGGCCTATGGCGAATGGCCCCTCCCATGGGGGGAGAGCTTGTGCATGCCCTTCTTGTCTTGGACCAGTCGTAGGACCAGGTCGCCTTCCTGGAAGGTGCGAGTTCGCACTCGGCGGCTATGATAGCGGCGAAGTCCTTGCTGGTATATGGCGGTGCGGGAGCGAGCCAGGTCGCGTGCCTTGTCAAGTTGATCGATGTTGTCTTGGCGGGAGATCTCGTTGGCCGCCTCGACGTAGTTGGCAAATTGAGGGGAGTCGTGCTCTAGGTCTGTTGGCATTACGGCCTTGGCGCCATACACCATGAAGAAAGGCGTGAACCCGGTTGATCGGTTGATGGAGGTGCGGATCCCCCATATCACAGAGGGGAGCTCGTCGACCCAGCATCCTGGGGTGCGCTCGAGGGGCACCTGTAGTCGCGGCTTGAGCCCGTGGAGGACGCTCTGGTTGGCGCGCTCTGCTTGGTCATTTTATTCCGGGTGGGCGACTGATGCGAGGTCGGGTCGTATGCCGTGCTCCTCACAGAATTCTGCCATGGCCCCCTTGGCGAAGTTGGTGCCGTTGTCTGTTATGATGCTGTGCGGGTAGCCGTACCGGTAGATGAGTTCGCGGAGGAACTTGGTGGCCGTCTTGCCGTCGCACTTCTTGATCGGCTTGGCCTCGACCCATTTGGTGAACTTGTCGACTGCGACCAGGAGGTGAGTGAAACCAGACGGGGCCTTCTTGAATGGGCCTACCATGTCCATGCCCCATATGGCGAATGGCCACGTGATGGGGATTGTCTTGAGTGCCAAACCAGGAAGGTGCATCTGGTTAGCGTACTTCTGGCACCCGACGCATCTTTGGACGACGTTAGTGGCATCGGCGTGTGCGGTGAGCCAGTAGAAACCGTGCCGCATGGCCTTGGCAACTAGCGACTTGGCGCCGGCGTGATGGCCGCATTCGCCGGCGTGAATGTCCTGGAGGATCTTGCGGCCTTCTTCTGGCTGTACGCAGCGCTGGAACACGTCGGTCACGCTGCGCTTGTGGAGCTCGCCGTTGATGATGACGAAGGATTTGCAGCGGCGCACGATCATTCGCGCCTCTGTCTCGTTGCTCGGTAGGAGTTTGTGTTCCAGGAAGGCGATGTATGGCGCTATCCAGTCGCTAGGCTCCACAACCATGGCGACTAAGGTTGGTTCTGGTTGTAGTGGGATCCCGACGTCAATCTCCTTCGGTGGGCTGACTGACGGTTTGTGGATGATGTCGAGGAAGACGCCTACTGGTGGCGCCTGTCGGGTCGATTCGATGCGGGAAAGGGCATCTGCCTCCTCGTTTTTACGCCTGTCGATCCACTTGACGGAATAGCCGTCAAAGTGTCCTCCCAACTGGTCAACGGCTTGGCGGTACGCGATCATTGTTGGGGAGACGGCATCGCACGTCCCGGCCACTTGGCCGGCGACTAGGTCGGAGTCGCCATAGCATCGTAGGCGGTTGATGTTCATTTCCTTGGCAGCTCTCATGCCATGGAGGAGGGCCTCGTATTCCGCCATGTTGTTGGTGCAGGGCTTGAAGTTGAGGTGGAGCACGTAGCGGAGCTTGTCTCCTTTGGGGGAGGTCAGTATGACCCTAGCTCCCGCGTCGTCGGCGTTCTTGGAGCCGTCGAAGTGGAGCGACCAGCAGTGGAGGTATGGGAGCTTCTCTGGCTGCTGTGCTTCTTCCTAGTCTGCGAGGAAATCAGCCAGGCCTTGTGACTTGATCGCTTTTCGGGGCTCGTACTTGATGTTGTGGACGCCGATCTCGACGGCCCACTTGGCGACTCGCCCAATCGCCTCGCGATTGCGTATGATGTCTTGCAGGGGCGCGGAGGATACCACCGTGATTGGGTGCTCCTGGAAGTAGTGTGGGAGACGCCGCTGTGCTCGGAATACCGCGTACACCAGTTTTTGGTATTGCGGGTAGCGCTGTCGTGAGTCCGTTAGGACTTCGCTGATGTAGTATACGGGGCGCTGTATGGGGCGCTCCTTGCCCTCTTCCGGTCGTTCAACGACCATTACGGCGTTGACGACTCGATTGGAGGCCGCGACGTAAACGAGCATTGGCTCTTTGTCGAGTGGCACGGCGAGCAGTGGAGACTATGTATCCTAGAAGCTGTCCGGTGGGTACGCCGAAGGTGCATTTTCTAGGATTCAGCTTGATGTAGTACCTCCGCAAGTTTGCGAATGTTTTGGCTAGATCGGCGAGCAGGTCGTCCTGGCGGGTGGATTTTACCACCACATCGTCGATGTAGACGTGAATGTTGCGGCCAATTTGGCTCACTAGACACTCCTGCATGCACCTCTGGTATCTGGCGCCTGCGTTCTTGAGGCCGAACATCATGGCCGTGTAGCAGAATGCGCCGAATGGCGTGATGAACGCCGTCTTCTCTTCGTCTTCGACCGCCATCTTGATCTGGTTATAACCAGAGTAAGCGTCAAGAAAACACAATGACTCCGATCCCGCGGTTGAATCGATGATCTAATCGATGCGCGGTAGGACGAACTCCTCCTTCGGGCAGGCGTTGTTGAGGTTGGTGTAGTCAATGCACATTCTCCATGTGTTGTTCTTTTTGAGAACCAGGACTGGGTTTGCCAGCCACTTGGAGTACTTGATTGGCCGGATGAAGCCTGCGGCTAACAGGCACTAGACTTCCTCGGCGGTTACTCGACGGCGCTCTTCATTGAAGGGCCATAGTGACTGCTTTACTGGTCGCACTTTGGGGTCGGCATTAAGTTTGTGCTCAGCGAGTTCCCTCGGGACACCTGGCATGTCAGATGGATTCCATGCGAAGATGTCGCGGTTCTCACGGAGGAACCCGATGAGCGCGCTTTCCTATGCGGGGCTCATGTGCGCCTCGATGGTGACAGTCTGGCTGGAGTCGCCTGGGACGAGCTCGATGGTGCGGGTGTGCGTGGTCGCCTCAAACGTGGAGTTCGCGGCGATCGGTTTCTTCAGGATGGTGGGATCATCCTTGTTGATGTTGCCTGCGTATTTCGGGAGCTCCTCCGCGTGGTCAGTCTCCGTGGCGATGACGGCGTCGGCGAGCTCGGCGCCTTTTTCGGCCATATCGGGGTCGCCATGGACGGTGATGATGCCGCTCGGCCCGGGGAGCTTCATCATGTTGTAGGCGTAGTGTGGGGTCGCCATGAACTTTGCGAATGCCTGGTGGCCCAGGACGCAGTGGTAGGCACTGGGGAAGTTCACCAGCTCGTAGACGATCCTCTCCGTGCGGTAGTTTGCCGGAGTGCCGAAGGTGACGGGTAGCGTCACTTTCCCGATCGGGTACGCCTTCTGACCGAGGACGATGCCGTGGAAGGTCGTCAGTGTTGGCTCGATGGCTGTTTCTGGGAGCTGGAGCCTTTTGAACGTGTCGAGGTACAAGATATTGATGGAACTCCCACCGTCCATCAACGTCTTGGGCAGCCAGTAGTCGGCCACCTTTGGTCTAACTACCAGGGCGACTCGCCCTGGGTACTCGATTCTTGGCGCGTGGTCCTGGCGACTCCAAGTGATGCTCTACTCGGACTACTTAAGGAAGCGGGGGATGTCGACTTGCGTCACCGCATTGACGACGACCGCGCGGGCGAGTACCTTCTTCTCACGCTTGGTGCCGAGCCCGGTGAAGGTATGTAGCGACCCGACGGCGGTTCCGAAGCCGCCGTCGTTCCCGTTGTCCCGAGGTGGGTTGTTGTTGGGGTCCTCCCTTGCACGTCTCGCCTTCTCAATCTCTTTAAGGGAGTGGCAATCGGCGGTGGTGTGGGTGGCAG
Organism: Avena eriantha; assembly: GCA_910589775.1. Classification (NCBI taxonomy): domain Eukaryota; kingdom Viridiplantae; phylum Streptophyta; class Magnoliopsida; order Poales; family Poaceae; genus Avena; species Avena eriantha. The sequence continues at coordinate 246,667,735 of OU342742.1, read as the reverse complement.
GTTTTCCCTCCCTGCTTTGATAGATGCAGGGCTAGTTGAGCAAGGCGGCAGGGTCGAATTTCGGCCTTGTCGTGTTGTTTGCGCGGTAGTTCCCACTATCGCGGTAGTTTCCTCCATCGCCGCGGTAGTTCTTGGAGTCGCGCTGGCCGTAGCCGGCGTTGGCGACAAAGTCGACTTGCCCGTCTGTGCGGCACTTGCCTGTGATGCGGGTGTTGCTGTAGCGCATGTCGCGTAGGTGCCCGTTGTCATGGATGCTAGTGCGGCGTCTTCCTCCCGACTCATCATCGGAGTCTTGGTTGGGGTCCTCCTCCGCATAGCGCTTGCCGATCTCGAGGAGGTCGAGGATGTTGTCAAGCATCCGGTAGACCCTCTTGATTTTGGCGATGACAGGTTCATACCGGCACGCGTTCTTGAAGCAGTGTATCACCGTGTCTGGGTGGATGCCAGAGGCGTTTATCCATAGTTCTTGCCACCTTTGGATCCACCGGTGGGTCGACTCGCGTTGTCCCTAGATGCATCGCTCCAGGTCCTCTATGGTGGTGGCGCGGGTGTAGGAGCCTCGAAGTGCCTGACGAAGGCGTCTCGCATTTCTTCCCAGGAATCGATGCTGTCAACGGGTAGCGTGTTGATCCACTGCCGGGTCACGCCCTCCATCATCAGGGGGAGGTAGCGAGCGGCGAGCAGGTCGGTGTGTCCTGCGATCCCCATTGCCATGAGGTATGTGTCCAGCCAAACGGCGGGGTCGTACGTCGGGTCGTACTTCTCGATCTCCTTGGGGGCCTTGAAATTGGCGGGGTATTTTTCCCCGCGAATCATTGGTCCAAAGCATTGCGGCCCCACTCGGCTGAGCGAGCCTCTTGGCTCCGGGTCGCCGCGGTTGGCGAGGGTGTGTTGCAGGTCGTAGGGTTGGCGCGACCGCCACGCCTGATTGTTGATGATGTGCGTTCGGGCATCGAGGGGCTTCCCGTTGGCAGCAACCGTGTTGTTCGCAGGTCGCGGCTCGTTGGTTGACAACGTGGGGTTGGCGGCCGGTGGTTGGTTCACCAGGGGCTGGGGTGGTGGGCAAACTATTGCGTTAGCCACGGTGGGGTGGTCGCTTGATGCCGCCCTGCTTGCTGACGAGCGGGAATACATCTGCCCCCGCGGGTCGACTCCCGCGGCCTGTTGCTCGACGGCCCTGACAAGTAGGGCCTTGGCATACTGGATTTGTAGCGCGCCGTCACCTTGGACATCGAGGTTGGCGATCGCGGCATCGGCCGCGACGACGTTGTCCATCGGGGTGGAGTATAATGGTAGCCCGTTGGTGTCCCGGGCTTGAGGTGAGATGATGATCCGTGGTTGGTCTGGTGGGGGCGCACGGCCCATGGGTGGTGGAGGGGCCCCAGTCGCCGGCGCTCCAGGTGGAGGTCTCGCGGGGTTGCCCCCTCCTAGCGGCGCGTTCTCGCCGTATTCGCGCTCGGCGGCGCGTGTGAGGTCGCCCTCATCGTTGAAATTCAGGACGCGGCCCTGAACATCGGGGTTCAGGCGGGTCCTGATGCAGCGCTGGTGATAGAGTGACAGCTCCCGCGCCGTCTCTCGTTCGAGGCGGTATTTCTCGCGCTCGGCGAGTTCGTTGTGTTGCGCCTCCTGGAGCCACAGGCGGGCTTGTTCTGCCTCCGTGGCCGTGGCGGTCACCGGGATAGGCGTGGAGAACGGATCTGGCAGGGCGGCCATGCTACCCTCCATGTAGATCGCGTTGAAGCGATTGGATCTGGCGCGAAAATCCTCGAGGGATTCCGAGCCGGAGTCGGAGTCGAAGATCCCCAGGATGGAGGGATCCTCGAAATCCTCGGGGTTGGAGACTCGCGTGATGGAGTCCTCCCGTGACATGGCGGTGATGGATCCATTGACCTGCAGGGGTCACGGAGTCGGCGTCGTCGTTTAGGGCGTCGTCGTTGGTGGCGGCGTTAGTCTCGGCCGCATCGCTGGCGGCCGAGTCATACTCGGTGACGAGGCCCCTGATGGAGCGGACCTGCTCCTCCAAAAGCAGATCACGGTGTGGAGGCGACCCGCCGACGATCACCGTCGCGGCTGGATCGACCACGCCGGTGAAGCCGAGGAAGAGGTTGATGGAGCCGATCGGCATCACCGCAGCGTGCGTGACCGGGCGCGACGCCGGGATGTAGCTGCTGGGCAGGATCTGCAAGATCCTGCCGATGGCGATCATGCGGCCGGTGGCGAGCGGCTGATCGATCGGCGAATAGGGTCTCGCTGCAGAACTCAGGCCAGTCCCGCTATGCCCCACAGTGGGCGCCACTGTCGTGGAAATGGCCACAGCAGTCACTGCCACTGGCAACGATTGAGTGTTTCGTGAGGAAGAGTTGGCGGCCATCTGCGGTCCGAGATGGGGCAGATGCACATGGTTTTACCCAAGTTCGGCCCCCCGAGGGTAAAGACCTACTCCTGCTAGATTAGATTATGAGAGAGCGAGTTACAGGGGTGGCGAGCTCGGCGGCTAGGCAGCGAGTCGCTGGAGGGGGTGTATGATGGAACGTAAGGTTTCTGGATACCCTAGGGAGGTTTATACATGAAGCACCTCACTAGGGTTTACAAGCTGTCCCCGAACAAGATAAGGATCCGGAGACTTTTGACCTAGTCCGACTGGGCTTCTGCTACGCTTCTGGGCTTCTAGTCGCCAGTCGCTGGGCCTTTCCTTTCTTCACAGTCCAGTCGTTGTCTTTCAGACGCACTCGCAGGCCCTTCGGCCCAATCGGAACGTTCTGCTGGGCATACCCCCTTTGGCATATCCCCATCATTATTATTCACTATTTTCTAACATATAATGTATATATGTGATGGTTAATGCTAGTGCTAATGATAGTACAAACAATATGCAAAGAGAACTTCTACTTGATCCAGGCCTTGAGTACAAAGATATTAAGGAAGGTGACCTGTATGCCCGTGTCTTTCCAATAGATACAAGAGGCCGAGTTAGTGGATTGGAGTTGTTACCTCATTACTGCAAGGAGGTTGAGATCGCAAGAACATCTGCGAGGCGTACATAAATAACAGAGGAGAATTGTGAGGTTAGGTTGACGAATAATGTCCTCATCTCTAAGTTGGATGCCCGGGAGGAAAGAATAAATGCAATGTAGAAGAAGCTGGATAGTCAAGAAATTTCTGCTAACCAATATTGCAAAGCAGGGCAGGGCACTAGTCGAGCAGAAGCTAGTGTGCAATCACCTCTTTGAAAAATGTCTCAAGCTGTGCAGCCTATCCCAGATGTGGCACTTTCTAATGCAATAGATCTCCGAATTCCTGAAGTGGCACCTCGCTATGTTCTACCTCCTCGTGGTGTTGTAATTACTCTCCCATCAAGTGTTAGAAGTGCTGAAGTTGTTCCTCATACTAGAAGAATTCAAACTCCTACTACTCTTTTATTGTCGACTCGTGTTGATGATGTGCTAACTCTAGTAGAAGATTCCCCTGATCAGACTCCAGTTGATGATGTGCTAACTGGAGCAGTTGGTGATGCCGGTACACCTCCAGATGGTGGTGGTGCTGCTGTTGGTACACCTCTAGATGATACTGATGCTGATATAACTACCCCTCCAGATGCTGATATAACTGAAGGGTTCCGTAGTAGAAAAAAAAATTCTAACTAAGCAAACTCTAAAACCAGGATCTATACTATGTAGACATAAGTAACGGAACAGAGAGATGGTATTCATACCTTTGAAGACCGAGGCACGCCTTAGGCAGGAAGGCGTATATTGATGAAGACGAGCAGCACCCCAAGGGTGGTGCCTCCGAAGTTCGTCACACGTCCGGTGTAGGTGACGTCTCCTGGACTCCAATCCAGTCGAGCATCAGAAGAAGTAGATGCTAGATCGCTGATCACACGATGGTGGTGTGAAGTTGGAGAACTCACAACCCACGAGGTCCTCTCCAATATTCCGGAGAAGTCCTCAATGGATGAGAGAGAGAATGGGAGAATGGGATGATTCCAAAGGGGGGAGACCCCTATATATAGTGGGAGGGGGGCACACCACCCAAGAGCCAGGCGGTGTGGGACTAATCCCCACACCCGCCGGCCACCAAGGGGCAGCCGACGGCCCTAGGTAGGCCCCACTGGGGCGGCCCACTAAGCCCAAGTCGACTGGCCCCCTCTCCCTAGGCGCCTTGCCTCTTGGGCCTCCCCTTCGGGTGAGGCCTGTTAGCATTGGGCTACCTTTAATAATAAAATAAAATATACATTTAATATTAAATCTCCAATTAACATTCAAATACACATATTATCTTATTCCTTCAATCTGGAACACCTTCCGGACCCCTTCCGATCTACATCGGATGTTACCCAGAACTATTCTGGTTTCTCTTTCTCTATTTCCCCTACGTTACCTCATCTACCCTGAGTGTCCCCACCCTTAAGCGTGACATCCTTCGGTTCGGAAACACTCCAGACATGATCGAGACTACTCTCATATCAATGATCAATAGAGGGACCTAGATGGCCATGTGACGCTTCTGCGTTTCACGAATATAATCACTCGAACCATGAGATAGTCGTTTCCCATTCCCTTTATCATTTCATACCTAATTCATCCGAGACTTGATCTTCGATATCCCCATACCTTAGCTCGATCTCGTTACCGATGAACTTGTTTACCCATTTCCATATCGTTGCATTCGGTGACCAAGTCACATGCTTGCAAGCTTCGTTAATGCAACGTCACCGAGATGGTCACATGTATCTATCCGTTACATGGATTTGAAAAATCCTGGTCTTGATATGTACTCCTCTACGCGTCCCTTTGGAAAACCTGAGTGGCACCTTTTTGATCACGCTTTTACGATATGATACTTGATAACCATCAAAGCTTCCTCCAGAATGGTGATTTGCATTACCTCACAGTCAAAGGATTAGGTCGCGAGGTTCTCTGTGTTTAACATCAATGGTGAACTTTGTAACTAGATCTCATTAAGATATAACTGTCAGATGTTTGTTTATCAAGCCATTCAACTAATGACATGACATCATTGTCAATTGGCATAAATGCCCATGATCTTGAAACCCAGATCATCCTCATGACCAATGGACTAGTTCGCTAGAGGTAACTAGAGAAACAGTTTGTTTACATACCACGCGTGTATTAACGTTTTGTATTAACACAATTATAGCATAGTATGAAATGTATTATGAACATGTAGGAGATATATCAAATAATATACTTTATTATTTGCCTCTCGGGCATAACTCCTTCAATAACCACCCATCCAGATGCTGCTAAGGCTGCTGTTGTTGCTTCGAAGGGAGCTGTAGATTCATTTGTTGGTCGAAATAGTTCCAAGAAGAAGAAATCAGGAGGTGGTCATTCTAGGCCTCTAGTTTTCATGCCCTTGTCACAGGTGATCATTGCACAACTCAATACTTACTTTTGCCTATTACTGTGTTATGCATTGCAATTGTTGACCTCTACACTTTTATAGTTTGAGGACCACCATGAAGAGGATGTTATAAAGTCTTTTAGCTAGTATATATGCTACTATATATATTTCCTTGTTTGCAGCAAAGTGATTTATATTTCTTTTTATTCCTTGTTCATCAAGAGTTTGCCATAGACTCAATTGAGGACCAAGCAATCAACACTTTATAGTAGCACTTGTTACCCTTACAAGATGGGTTCCCTGTGATACATTGCAAATGTATCTATAATTTTTGATGTTCCATGCTTAGTTTTATCCACTTTCTTGTGTTTTGTTCCAACTTTGTAGTACTTTTCATATGATTTCTTGGACTAACCTATTAACAAGAGCCATAGTGCCAGCTGCCTGTTTTCTGCTGTTTTTGGTTCCAGGAAAGTCAGAAAATGAATATTCTCGGAATTGGACGGGACAAAAGCCAAAGTGCCTATTTTTCCGGAAGTCGTCAAGTGCCAGAATATGAGACGGAGAGGGGAATTCACCCTGGAAGCCTTCTTAATCACCATGCAAGCCTCCGGTGTGATGCATGAGTAGTTCATCCTTGGACTACGGATCCATGTAGTAGCTAGATGGCTGGTTCTCCTCCTTTGTGCTTTCATGTTTAGATCTTGTGAGCTCCGTTCATGATCAAGATCATCTATTTGTAATCATACATGTTGTATTTGCAGGGATCCGATGGATATTGAGATGCTATTTCAGATTGATTATTGATTCTATCATGTATTTGTTATTTGTGATCTTGCATGCTTTCCGTTGTTAGTAGCTATCTTGGCCAAGTAGATGCTAGCAACTCCAAGAGTTATTATTTATGCTCGATAGTGGGTTCATGCCTCTGGTAATCTGGGGAAGTGACAGAAATCTCTAAGGTACTAGATGTGTTGTTGCTACTAGGGAGAAAACAACAATCCTTTGTTCATAGAACAATCGTATTGTTTACTTTACACGCAGTTCGTAAAGCAATAATCTATTGCTTGCAACTTAATACTGGAGGGGGGTCGGATGATAACCTGAAGGTGGATTATTAGTCATAGATGTAGTTGGATGGCGGTCTATGTATAATGTTGTAATGCCCAATCGAATCTCAAAGGAGTCAAGATGATTAGTATATGCATGTATTGCTTTCTCGATGTTTGTCAATTGCCCCACTGTAATTTGTTCACCCAGCATGTTATCTATCTTAAGGAGAGCCACCTCTAGTGAACTATGGATCTCGGTCCTTGTCTTTTACATACAATCTACAATCTTTTACTGACTTGTGTTTACTTTCTGCAAACTATTACTTCTTTCCATTCGATACGTTTAATCCTTTGTTTTCCGCAAAACACGGTGAGATTGACAACCTCATCGCAAGTTGGGGACAAAGTTTTGTGGTTGTGTTGTGCAAATCTCCACGTTGCTACTAGCACCGGTAGTGCGCCCTGCCAAAGCTCAGCTAGTAACACCTTTGGGGTGTTTCCTTGCTCGTACTAGTTCGATTAAAGCTTGGTTTCATAACTAAGGGAAACTTGTTGCTGTGCTCATCATACCTTCCTCTTGGGGTTCCCAACGAGACTCTACATCAACACCGTTGTTGGGGATATACTTTCCTGGTATCCTCACAGATCCTCACTGACTAGGGTGGCCCACTTCGGGTTAGAGCTTTGCTTCACGGGCGGCCCAGTTAGGGAGAGAAGACGGAGTCCAATCCGACTACGGGAAGGCCCAGAAGACTTACCGACTTAGTCCCATAATGTTACTTGTAGTTCAAGATGTACTCTGTAACCAACTCTTAGTCGTAGCCGGATTGATCTCTTCTGTAAACCCTAGGCCGGATATCTATATAAGCCGTCCTAGGGAGAGCCTTTAGGGCAAGACCAGATAACGCCTCAATAGTCTACAATCTCAACTCGCACAGGCGAAACCTTTGTAACCCATATTCTGGCTCTGCCGTATTACTGGATTGCTAGCAGGAGTAGGGTCTGTCCAAAGCCAGCGGATTCGAACCTGGGTAAACTTGTGTGCTCACCGTCCCGGAACACCGTACATCTCACACCCCTCTCTCCCGCACGCCTCGAGGACCCCCTCATGGCGTACTTGTCCTCAAACCGACGACAGTTGGCGCCCACCGTGGGGCAAGTGAGCTTCGGATCTGCGTTCCGAGCGGAATCTTCAAGAATCAGAATCGGCGAGACCATCGCCGTCGGTCGCATCCTCTACGCCAGCGATGTCCCTCTCATCGTTCTCGACGAGACTTGGATTCCGGCTAGGGAGGCCGTGACTGCCTATACAATCATGTCTTTTGGCGAGATCGATGTTTACATCGGTTTCGCTGAACTTGTCCAACCCACCCCAGTGGTGATGATAGAGGCAGAAGAATCTTCTGGGTCCCCTTTGTCCGCGGAGGCGGCAGAGTTCCGGATCCCAGAAAACCCTAATCCCACCCAGCCCGCACCAGTTGTGGAGATAGTGGAGAAATCCGAGCCTGGAGAAGACCTCATGGTCCAAGTCGAATCTGGAGTGGATCTCCCTGGAGAAGCCGGATCCTAGATCGACCCACCCGTGGAAGTCGAAATCTAGGAGAAGCACATCAACGACACTGATTCCGACTCTGACGATGTCGGGACAGACAGGCCTTTCCTCAGGTACACACTAAGATGTATGATACTGCAAGGCGCTAGCGCAGATGCAATCCTCGAAACCATTAAAAGTTTCGATATGGCTGATCGCGAAAGCCGCAGGTACCTCAGGAAGCACGCATCGCACTTCGTCAGATATGTTGGATCCAGATCCGGCTCTGCCGATGCTGGAGAAAACACCGACTCGGTGCTGGAGGCAATTGGAACAAACGTAGACGTTCCCGCATCCTCGGATGAATCCATGACGTCGGCAGATTTCCAAAAGTTCTCCGCGGAATATGACGAGGAATACAACTCCAAAGCTGTAGAAGATGGAGAAGCCATGGACAAAGGATCCAGGGAACACTCTCCCAAAACACAGGATGATATGGAAGTCGGAGACAATCCCGAAGTCTAGATGTCCGAAAGTACCGATCAAAGCTTGACTCTGGGAAACGGACCCAAAGCCGTCTTTGCTATCGGCGCTGCCAAGAAGGCAAAGAAGAGGAACAAGAAGAACAAGACCCCGACAAAAGACCCTCTAGCGGAGGAGGTCATTGCCGAGGAATACGAGGAAGACTCGGATGGAGCACTTATCCCAGACGAGTCGAAACAAGAAGCATCGGTGGATGGACACGTGATCACTGAAGGTGCGCGTAAACTCATCGATGCCGCATTAACCACACCTATCCCTATAGCTGCAGAACTTACCGCAGATGAGCTGGACGAAAGGGCCGAGGCCCTAGAAGCGCGTCGTCAACAACTCCTTGATGAGGCCAAAAACATCGAGGTGGAGAAGAAGCGCATGTCAAACAAGGAGTATATTTCCCGTCTACATCAGAAGACACGGAAGCGTCACATAGATCACAACCAATTCCCACGTGTCCGTGCCGTCCTTTTTGGAGATGAGATGGGAAAGCCACGGAAGGACAGCAATGGAGATTGGGTTTACCCAACACCAGTGCAAAATACCGTGGCAGCTCACGAAATTCTATCGGCTAATCCAGGACCAGAAGAGATATGTTTGGGTATCAAGCTACTCAATAAGGGACTGGAGCAGCAAAAGGTCGCCCTGTCTGGAAGCCAAAAGCTGGTCTCAGATTCCGACCAACGTCGCACAGATCCGGCATGGGCTGACGTAAGATCCCACTACGATCGGGCGCGGCATCGTCACCCCGAACGCAGGGAAGACAATTATTCAAGAACCAGATCGTCAGGACAGCACCGCAGAACTACACATAACTGGAGCAACGTCGCTCCAGCAGTCGAGAAAGCCGCGATCGCTGCACTGATTCCGAGGAATCCTCCCCGAAAAGGAGAAGATAAAGAGAAACGTCGGGAGGAGGATCGTTAGAAAATGCCACCTCCTAGACATGTGTCCGGCTGAGCCTCACCATGGTGGGAACGACGGACGAAGGAACAATGGAAACCACACTAGCACAAGTCGGCAGGGGGCTTGTCACAGTCAAGAACCTCCCCGGAACCGGAATAATGACGCTCCGGACGGAGGCCGGCGATCAGCCGGAAACAACCCAGCTGCACCACCCTCTCCACAGCACAGTTATCACAACGGCCCCCAAGGAGGTCAAGGAGGACGACATGGCGGAGGAGGTGGTGGCATAAGCCGAAGTCTGGCTCCAAGGCGCCGCAGCCACAACCGATATTCGGGACGATCCCTATCCCCGAACGACGCAAGGCACAGGATCAACTCCAACATAGAGGCTCGGCGCTACGAAAATGATGACGTGTACATGGGCCCAAAGTGCTTCGGACCACGCATCAGAGCTACAAAATTCCTGGAAGGATTTGCTATCTCAAGACATATTCAAGCCTACGACGGCATTGCTCGGCCAGACACCTGGTTACAGGACTTCTTCCAAGCTTGCTGCATCGCTAAAGGCGGAAACAGCCTGGTTGCAACCCGATATCTCCACTTATGTTGCAGAAGACGGCACGATCATGGCTCAATGAACTTCCGGCGAACACCATCCACAACTGGTATGACTTACAAAGTGCGTTCTTTCGGAATTTCGAAGGCACATATCGGAGGCCCTGTACGGTTGGAGACCTACAGCGTTGCACCCAGAAAGCCGGAGAAACTTGCCGAGATTATCTCGGACGATGGATTGACACCAAGAACTCCTGCGAGGGAGTAAATGATCAAACTGCGATTGAAGCTTTCATTGCAGGTCTCCCAATTGGTTTACTGCGCCATCGCTTGAAGTGTGACAAGGTTAATGATCTGGGAGAAATGATAGAAACGGCGAGCAAGTATGCAGATGCTGACAATGATGCAGAGGGATTACTCAACGTCCTGGCTGTACCTCAGTCAGCAAAGACAAAGCAACAGGCTTAGAAGCGCAAAAACACCTCAGAAGAAAAAACCAACGCGGAGACGGCAGTAGTCACTACTGTTTCCGGGTCTGGAGGACGAGGAGGGTGCGGCGGAGGCCGCGGGCGTGGCCGTTGGACATCAAGGGTCCAAGGTAGAGGAGAGCAACAACCAGGCAAAACCTACACTTGGGCCGACATCGCCAATAACCCATGTGTGCATCACTTGGACGCTAATGGGGGCTCGTCCCACACCAACGCTGAATGTCATTTTAATGACGACATCAAGAGAGATGATACCGCAGGCTACAAAGCTAAGCGGAAGAAGGGAAAGAAAAATCCTGAAAAAGACAAAGAGACCAAGGAAGATTCCGACATGGAGGAAGCCGATGCTTCAAATCCCAAGCCGGAAGGGAAGAAAACTTTTCCTACCAAGAAGGACACTTACGTCACCTTCCTCGGATCTCAACCAGCAAAGGTCAAGAAAGCAGTTATCCACGAGATCAACGCAACAGTTCCGGCTGTCCCTCAGTATTTGGATTGGTCGGAAGTGGCAATAACGTTTGACTGTGCTGATCATCCGCCTAAGCTACACAGGCAAGGAAAATACGCCTTAATCGTCAATCCACTTATTGACGGTTATGGTTTCTCCAAGACCCTCATGGACGGTGGTAGCAACATCAATATTCTCTATGTAGAAACGCTACGCCGGATGAAGATCTCGGAAACACAGCTGAACCATAGCTCTGTGATTTTTCACGGAGTTGTCCCAGGAAGACAAGCTAATTCCCTGGGAGAGATCACTTTGGATGTTACTTTTGGAACACCAAAAAATTATCGAACGGAGGCACTTTCGTTCGAAGTGGTCCCGTTCAAGAGCGCATACCACGCTATATTCGGACGTCCGGCTTACTGGGATTTTATGGCTCGTCCGTGTTACATTTACAATATGATGAAAATTCCAGGTCCCAACGGCGTGATCACCATCAGGGGAGACCCGAAGAAAGCGCGAGAGTGCGAGGATGGAAATGCCGCCTTTGCCGAAGCCGTGCTGCACGCCCAGGAGTACCAGGAGATCAAGAAGAGCATAGATCCGTCCGAGATGCCCGCAACAAAGAAAGAGGTGACAAAGCCAAATCCGGAGTTCAAGGCATCAGAAGAGACGAAGACGACGTCGTTGAAGGATGATGACCCCTCCAAGGTGACCCAGATAGGCGTAGGCCTAAGTAGCGCATAGGAAAGCGCGCTCGTCAAGTTCCTCCGAGCAAATCAAGATATCTTCGCATGGCAGCCATCTGACATGACCGGAGTACCTAGGGAACTTGCCGAGCACTCTCTAAATGTAAACCCGAACGCTAAACCCGTCAAATAGTCCTTACGACGGTTTGGTGATGAAAAGCGTAAGGCAATAGCTAAGGAACTAGAGCGGATCAAGTTAGCCGGATTCATAGAAGAGGTCATCCATACTGATTGGTCGGCCAACCCTGTAATGGTCCCTAAAAAGGACACCACTGATTTAAGGATGTGTGTCGATTATACAGCCTTGAACAAGGCTTGTCCAAAAGATCCATTCGCTTTGCCTAGAATTGATCAAGTTATCGATTCTACGGCAGGCTCGGAACTCCTCTGTTTTCTCGACGCATATTCCGGTTATCACCAAATCCGGATGAAGGAATCTAACAAAATCAAAACTTCATTCATAACCCCTTTCGGAACCTTCTGTTATGTTACGATGCCCTTTGGGCTGAAGAACGCAGGAGCTACGTACCAGCGCACGATGCAGCGTTGCCTCCATGATCAACTCAGACGCAATGTACATGCATACGTTGATGATATCGCGGTCATGTCCAAAAAGAAGGAAACATTGATTTCCGACTTAGAGGAGACGTTCGCCAATTTACGAAAATACAACATCATGCTTAACCCGAAGAAATGTTTCTTTGGAATACCAGCCGGAAAATTGTTAGGTTTTATCGTGTCTCAACGAGGCATAGAGGTGAACCGTGACAAGATCAAGGCTATTCTCAATATTTCCAGGCCAACTCGCCTGAAGGACGTACAAAGATTAACTGGTTGCATTGCTGCAGTCAGTCGATTTGTAAGCCGGCTTGGTGAAAGAGCGGCACCATTATACAAACTCCTGAAGAAGACTAAGGATTTTGTCTGGACTGACAAAGCTGAAGCTGCACTACAAGACCTGAAGAAAGTACTCTCGTTTACTCCTATCCTTGCAGCGCCGGAACCTCAGGAACCGATGTTGCTTTACATTGCTGCGACAAATAGAGTTGTCAGTATAGTTATGGTGGTGGAGAGACCAGAGGAAAATCAGGAGCACCTGGTGCAGCGTCCGACATACTTTGTCAGCGAGATCCTGACAGAATCAAAACAGCGATATCCGCACTATCAAAAGTTGGCTTACGGTGTTTTTCTAGCATCTCGTAAGTTACGACACTATTTTCAGGAGCACCCAATTACCGTGGTGAGCAAAGCTCCCATGAGAGATATAATCAACAATAGCGATACCACAGGACGCGTCGCCAAATGGGGCATAGAGCTTGCAGCTTTTGATATTGAGTACAAACCCCGGACAGCAATCAAATCCCAGATCCTTGCCGACTTTTTCGTTGATTGGACAGAGACCAAGGAGAACATGGTCCTCCCTGAGTCGGAATATTGGACCCTCTTTTTCGACGGGTCCAAGGCTAGAGGGGGCTCGGGGGCTGGCGTGGTGCTCAAATCACCCCAAGGAGATAAACTTTTATACGTGTTGCAGATCCACTTCACAACGACAAACAACATTGCCGAGTATGAAGCACTGCTGCATGGAATCTGGATTGCTAAGGATATTGGCATCCGACGTTTGATGTGTTACGGAGATTTGGATCTTGTTGCTCAGCAAGTCTCCGATATTCGTAATGCAAATAAGCACATGGCAGCATATAAAGCTGTCGTGGATGATCTATCTAAATCGTTCGAGGGGTTTGAAGTTCAACACATCCCTCGAGCAGAAAACAAGGAAGCAGATGCACTATCTCGAATAGGCTCTGTGCAGAAAGAGGTTCCGGATGGCGCATTTTTAGAGCACCTCAAAGTTCCCTCGATAAAGGGAGTAGATGAGGAATATCCGACCAAATCCGACTCACCTTTAATAGCAGTTCTGGCTGTAATTCCCAGCTGGACTCAACCCTACCTTGATTACTTGGTAGATGGCAAATTACCCAAAGACGAGGTGCTGAGCCAGCAGATTATCCGACGAGCAAAATCCTATACTATTGTTAAAGGTGAGCTCCATAAACGGAGTGTTTCTGTGGTTTTTTAGCGTTGTGTATCTCCGGAAGGAGTGGAAATCTTAAGAGAAATCCACAAAGGCGAGTGTGGTCACCACGCTGCAGCCAAATCTTTAGTGGCAAAAGCTTTTCGACATGGTTTTTACTGGCTTACAGCTCAGGAAGATGCCGAACGATTAGTCCAGACATGCAAAGGATGCCAAAAGTACGCCAAGCAAGCTCATGTTCCGGCTGATCAGCTGCGAACAATACCTATAACATGGCCTTTTGCGGTCTGGGGGCTTGATATGGTAGGACCTTTTAAACGAGCTCCAAGTGGATTTATTCACCTCTTAGTGATGGTGGATAAATTCACGAAATGGATCGAGGCTAAACCTGTCACTAGTTGTGATGGAGCAACAGCACAAAAGATTTGTCGAGGATGTTATAATCCGGTATGGTTATCCGCATAGCATTATCACGGACAACAGGACTAATTTTTCCATGGGAGAGTTGGCTGAATTCTGTGATGAGCAAAATATCCGGCTTGACATTGCGTTAGTCGCACATCCACAGGCTAACGGACAAGTCGAAAGAGCAAATGGTGTAATTCTACAAGGCTTGAAACCAAGACTCGAAGCACCACTGAAACGTGCTGCGGGGGCTTGGGCAGAGGAACTACCCTCTGTAATTTGGAGTTTGCGAACAACTCCGAACATGTCAACAGGTTATACACCTTTCTTCTTGGTCTATGGCGCAGAATATTGCTCAGCTACGTCCCTTTTATTCTTAGTTTTATCTTTCTTTGTAATCATACATATGTACATGCTCTGTGAGAAATAAAAGTTTTGGTTACCTCAAAATTTTCCTGAGAAGTTTTTACCATCTTATTTCCTAATGATCATGTCGTAGTCGAAAATCCTAGAATGCTTGAAGGTACTTTATGCTCATGTTCGTTCTGGTTTAGATTTTTGATTCTAAAACGGCTACCTCCGGGTATAACTCTAAAAAATTCTAGTCTTTACTTGGGTTATTTGTCTGATTGCTGGATGCGGGTATCTTCCGAGTAGTGAATTGTTGGTACTGGAAGCCGGCTTTGTTTCCGAGTTTAAACTGGTTTAGCAATTGAGCTCCGTTGCTCGGCAAAGTTTCCGGCTGAAGGTTTGGCCGGCTCACGAAAGGGATGAGGCGGAAAGCCAGATAAACGATAAGTAGAGGCGGAAAATTCTAAGTGCTTATGAAAACATTTTAGGCATGCAAATAATCTAAGACAAAAGTGCTGAATAGATAAAAAAAACTTAGCACTAGTAAAAGTCATAGTACTTAATATTTACAAAACGCATCATGTCTTTCCAGAATAATACATAGTTTTCTGGTCTATGATGCAGGAGGAGATGAAGGAACTGTTGGATCGCTGGTTACTCCGCCTTGATATCGTGCCGAGATGTCCGGATCCGAGGTGGTCCATTCATCATCGAAAACTTCTTTGGCGTCTTCTGGAGGAGGTGGCAGAGTATCCACGCGGGTGAAGAAGGGCGTCTCGTGGCTGGTCAGATCAGCTACGTGGCACCCATATCCGGCGCAGGAGTGCATGATGGCTTGAAGGTCTTGCTCCTGGCCATCTTCGTCTACCTTGCAGTACCCTCTGGTCACTTGCCATATCTCCATGTTTCCATGGTGGCTCATGACCATGGTGAGAGCGTTCTGTGCAGTCCTCCACCCGTAGGACATGTTCCAGTCCCGAACGAGCTGCGGCATCTCCTTGGCCTTCTCCCGCACCTGGAAGTCCGACATACTTGGCATGCCCGGAATCCTGAGAGACTCGCCAATGTCCTCAAGGGATTGGCGGTAGTCATGAAGAAGATCACCGACTTGGGTAAGCCGGTGAGTGTGGGGCTCGGACGAGGAGGAGTCCGTCAAGTTTAGAGGACCTATACACAAAACAATTCAATGAAAATCCAACATTGATGAAAGTCAAAGAAATAATAAGTCAGATAGATAGAACATACCAAGAATGACGTCGTCAATCTTGGCTTTCTCCTCTCGGAGACTCTAGAGTTCAACCCGGAGCGCCTGGGAAATATCCTTCTCTCTGCCAAGCTCATTCCTGAGGTCCGAGATAACTTTATCTTGAGTGGCAATCTTGAGATCGTGCTCTTCAGTGGCCATGGAGGAGGACTCAAGGACTTGAGCTATGCTCCTTTCATGATCCGCCTTGAGCTTATCCAGCTCTTGGCGAAGTCCCTTGTTCTCCACCACCAAGGTCTTGAGGTTCTCGGCCTCTTCAATCATAGTGATGGATTGTTTCACCAATGTTGTAAGACAAAAAGAACAAAAGTTCAGAACAATTCGACATCGAAAAAAGCAAAAAACAAGGTTTGAATCTCGAAATGTTTACCTTTGGCTTCATCCTTGGCTAACTTGAGCTCAGCATTTTTAAGCTGGAGAGCTTTGATTTCTCTCCGCTTATCACAGACATTTTTTAACAATTCCTGGTTATAGGAACATACTTTCTGTAAGTTAGAATACCCAAAGTCAGAAAGCTACTTAAGACTCGGGCTAATATTTTTGCTAAATATCAGCACGAGCCTTGGGGGCTACACTAGTTCGTTCTTTGGCATCCTAATGAAAGCATTAACCCGGATTTCTATATCTTGCTTCATGCTTGGGGGCTAGAGGATATGATATAACATAATGTAAAAACAAGAGTTGGAATTCCGACTTACATATTGCTCGCGGGTGAGTTTGTCTAACCCCGCGTTCACCTCAGCTGCCACCTTCTCGGCGAGAGTAAGAGGAATTACTGGGGCTGTTGGAAGCTCGCCAGTCCTGATCCTCTCGTCGCGAAGGCGGACTTGAGCGAGAAGGTCAGAGAACTTGACGTCCTCTGCTTCTTGCGCTTCCTCTTCGGGGGATAGATGGCTTTTGTCCAGGACTTCCCTAGCCAGCCGCTGGATCTCCTCTGCAGATTTCCGGGATAAGCCAAATTTGGCAAGTCCGGGGTTGCTGAGGAGGTTGTTGGTGAAGACTTCAGCCGAGGGATCATTACCCGAAGAGGGTTCACCCTTATCTTGAGCTGACGCACCCACGGTGATGTCAGTGTGCGATCCAAGGATCACAGGCGACGTTGGAGGAGTCGGATCTTCTGCAACAACCGGAGAAGGAATAATCTCCGGTGTTGCAGAAGGTTGAGGGGCAGGAGTCGGAGGAGCTGTGACAGGGGAAGCTATGGTAAGCTTCGTCTGTCGCAGGGGCTTCGCAGGAATCCCTTTCCCCTTACCCTTGATGAGAGGCTTTTCTCTGAGAATGTAGTAAAGTCGGAAACATTACATCTCAGAAAGAAATTCGAGAAAGGTATAAAGGCGGAAATTATGAATGAAAGTTACCTCTTCACAACAGGCACTTCCCTTGTGCCTACTCCCACTGTCGGAACTTTGTGCTTCTTGAGCGCAAGGTCCGGCAATGGGACCACTTCAGTCTCCTGAGAGAACTCAGGAGGATATCCTTCGAGTGGAGCAAGCTCCAACTCAGGGAGATCAGCAAGCTGAAAACAAGAAAACATATCAGCATTGCAGTATATAACTTAAAGATTGAAACACGTAAAAGGTGTACTAATGGAAGCTTATCGCTACCACGGGGTTTTCCGCCGTGTGCATATCCAGAGAAATCTCCGGAATTTTCCTCTCTATCCGCTCCTTGATCAGCCACTTGATCTGGCTTATGTAACCTTGGATGGTGTAGGCTTTGGGGCTGATGCGGAGAGAGTCTTTTTTGGAAGACGTGATGGAGTGCATCAGTCTATCCCCGTGGTACTGAAGTGGCTGGATCCGACGTGAGACCCAGCACTGGACTAAGTCAGATCCTTTCAGACCCTTGTGCTTGATAAGATATTCGATTCGCCTCTTAGCGAGGATCAGATCGTCGGTGAGAGCCGAAGCGGCCTCATCCCAGGAAGGCTGGGCTGTGGCGGCTCCATCGACAAAAGCCGGCAAAGCAGTGGCTTTGCCGAGAGCCGGAATATCCCTATGATAGAAAAAAGTGGCTGGCCATTGTTTGACCGAGTCACTGGCAGAAATTTTGGGATATGCCCGGTCTCGTCTAACAGAAAAACTAATAGTACCGGTGATATAAGGAACACTGGCAGTAATGGAATTTCTCCGGACATGGAAATAATACCGGAAAAGAAGCAAACTCGGCCTAATGCCGAGAAAGCCCTCGCAAAGCGCAGCATATGCGCTCATTTCTAGAAGAGAATTGGGAGGAAGATTATGGAGTTGAACTCCATAGTGGTCAATCACCTCGGAGAAGAACTCCGAGGGAGGAAAGGACAAACCTCGGTCTAGATGGGTGCCGAAGTGGACGCGCTCACCCTCACGTGGATTGGGGACGGTTTCGCCGAAACCGCTCCGCCAGTTGCCGGCGGCGAGAAGCCCCTCTTTCTCCACGTGTTTGAGGCCGTCCTCGTCGAGGGTGCAGGGGATCCATATTCCCCGGAAGCTCTCTTTCTCCGCAGCTGCTTCCGCCGCCGCCGCCAGAGAGGAAGAAGAAGATGAAGCCATTTTTCTCTCCGGTGGAAAAGGTGACCTTAAAGTGGCGGTGCTAGGAGCTCTGTGAGAAGAGGACGAAAAGGCTCTAGGCGCGCTGGAGGATTGGGAAGAAAGGAAAGGCGAAGGACTGGTGGCGAGGAGAAGAAGGAATCTAAACCCCTTATATCCACCTACCTGCGCCAAGATTCGTGCAAACGCTACAGTGTAATTACCACGCGTCGTGGAAAGAACTGGGAAGGGCCCGTGCGATGATTGCGTCGCCTCGATCTCCACGCACACATTGAAACGGCGCCTCGGTTCCGCGAACCGCGGACCCACCAAAGGTCGTGCTGACGGAATGTCTGTCAGATGATGTGACTTGACCATGTTTGTGTCAGGTGGCGTTAGAGACCAAGTTCCGGCTTAGTTTAAAAGCGAGCTGGAAAATCCGAATAACTAATTGAAAGGTCCGACTTACTTTTAAGACCCGGATCGTATTTTTTGTTGAAAAGTTCCAGGAACCCTTCAAGATTCTGCAAGCCGAAGATCAAGCTGGACGATGATAAAATCCGACTTTGGATCTTGGAGGCCTCCGGGGGCTACTGTTGGGGATATACTTTCCGGGTATCCTCACAGATCCTCACTGACCAGGGTGGCCCACTTCGGGTTAGAGCTTTGCTTCACGGGCGGCCCAGTTAGGGAGAGAAGACGGAGTCCAATCCGACTACGTGAAGGCCCAGAAGACTTACCGACTTAGGCCCATAATGTTACTTGTAGTTCAAGATGTACTCTGTAACCAACTCTTAGTCGTAGCCGGATTGATCTCTCCTGTAAACCCTAGGCCGGATATCTATATAAGCCGTCCTAGGGAGAGCCTTTAGGGCAAGACCAAATAACACCTCAATATTCTACAATCTCAACTCGCACAGGCGAAACCTTTGTAACCCATATTCTGGCTCTGCCGTATTACTGGATTGCTAGCAGGAGTAGGGTCCGTCCAAAGCCGGTGGATTCGAACCTGGGTAAACTTGTGTGCTCACCGTCTCAGAACACCGTACGTCTCACACCCCTCTCTCCCGCATGCCTCGAGGACCCCCTCATGGCGTACTTGTCCTCAAACCGACGACAACCGCCATCAAGCATTTTTCTGGGCGCCGTGCATTGAGCCATCACCCTGTTGGTCGAAGATTGAGTTAATCCATGTGAACTCGATTACACTTAAACTTGTCTTCAAAACTTGTGTGATGGATGTGTCAAAACTGATTATGATGCCTTTTGTAGTGCTATGATGTATGTGTTGGATACTCTATTATGTTATATATTCGAATTTGTGTTGTGATATTTGGAAGCATCATGTGTGATTTGGTGTAAAGTAGGGGAACCCTAAATATAGAAACTGTTGGCGACTTTGTTGCGCATAGAAGCATCACTGGGGCACTAAAAATTATGCCGTGTACGGGTTGTAGGGAGGCACCATATTGTGTCATCGTCTCACAGCTGCCATGACATGTACGAATGACTCCCTACATGGGCCACGCTGTAAACACCTTGCTGTCGTGGAAGCGTAGCTCGACGGATCATGTTATGCCGAGCCAAAAAATCTGCCTCCATTTCAGAATCCCTGACGCAGTTATCCATGGCTGCTTTTTTTGCCGCGCTAGTGCGAGCGCGGCTACTAAGGCCATGCCTCGGCGTCTATAAGAGCTCCATGTTGTAGTGTGTATCAATCAAGAAAATTAATACATGTGTGATATATAAACAAACCAAAGGTCCCTAGTAGCCTCTATACAACTAGTTCATTGGAAAACTAATGATCAAGGTTTCCTGATCATGGAACATTTATGCCAATTGACGCGAAGTCATATCATTGCTAATATGATGTGATGGACACTACCCATATAAATATTGCAACAAAATGAAGTCACAAAGTTCATAGCTGCAATAGTTAGAAATAAAGTATCCTAATCCTTAGACCATGAGATCATATTTAATCATTGTCACCCACGGTTGCTTTGACTGTATCAACCATCACACCGTAATAGGGTGATCATAAAGGTGCATGTTGTGTATTACAAAGGAGCACGTTGAGGCATATGCATCAGATCGAGATTTGTTCTCCTGTGTGACAGGAAGATATACTGTGCCCACTCAGTGAGATTACATCTATAAGCTACGCATCATGTGACTAGGTCACGGGGATGAAATATTATGGGAACGAGTAAATAAACACTTGTCGGTAATGAGATTTGAACAAGGTATCATGATACTGATGACCAGATCTCAGACAAGTCAGGTATCAAAGTACCAAAGATAATTGGATTCGACGTTTATGGTTCAAATGACATTGAAGTCTTGGAATGCACAAGGGTCATTGTGGGCATCCCGGTCCCACTATTGATCATTAATCCAAGATTCATCTCGATCATGTCTATGATCTTCTGATGACCCACAAGTATAGGGGGTGTATCGCAGTATTTTTGATAAGTAAGAGTGTCGAGCCCAACGAGGAGCAGAAGGTGTTGGCTAGTGGTATGGATCAGGAATTCTCTGCAAATACTTAGCAAATGGATTTTTAGGGGTTTTTGATAAAGCAAGTAAACAAAGTACGAGTAAACAAAAGACAATAGGAATAAATGCAGCAAGTGGCCCAATCCTTTATGCAGCAAAGGACAAGCCGGTTGTATTACTTAAGATGACCAAACGTTCTCGAGGACACATGGGAAGACTGTCAAGTGCTTTCGCTTCATATAGTTGATTAATCTTCTTTAACTTGCTAAGTGTTGTGTGGGTGAACATGCGCTAATGTACCGACCTTCCTAGGACTAATACAAACTTGTGATTATACCCCTTGCAAACATCCGTAAGTACAAGAAATTAATTAAGGTAGAAACCTAACCATAGCTTTAAACTCTAAGACCCTTACGTCCCTTGTGCAATGGTTTCCTAACGGGGGTTTAGATTTCTGTCACTCCGGCAACCCCTACGATTAGTAGCCAAATACACAATGTATTCCCCTAGGCCCATATAGGTAAAGTGTCATATAGTCGACGTTCACATGACACCACTAGAAGAAGTACACCACAACTTAAATATCAAACTATTGAATCTTTCTCAACACAACTCCACTACTAACAACATGACTTCTCCCATGTCCTCAAGAACAAAATGAACTACTCACAAGACATCATATGGATCATGATTAGAGATGGAATAATGATGTATAACAATCTGAACATAAACAATAATTCAATGGTTCACTCAATAGCATCAACTACAAAGAGTAATCAACACCGGGAAAGTTTCCCCTATGAACTATGCAAGATTCAACTCAATTGTTACAGCAATATGGAGATGGTGACGAGGGTGCTGATGGTGATGATGGTGGTGATGATGATGATGATCCCGATGAAGTCCAGCTTGATGATGGTGTTGATGGCGACGATCTCCCCTCTCCGGGAAGGAATTCCCCCGGCAGAAATCTGTCTGCCGGAGAGATCTTTCTCTCTCGGTGTTTTCTGCCCCGCAGAGGCGGCGGAATCTTTCTGTGGTCGCTCCCAGAGTCTTAGGATTTCGGGAGGATAATATACGCCAGAGGGGAGTGCCAGGGGTGGCCAGGGTGGCCACACCACCTGGTGGCGCGACCCAGGGTGGCCCACGCCAGGGGGTGGTGTGGGCCCCCTGTGGCCCATCTCCAGCTCCCCCTTCTGGCTTCCTTCGTCTTTTGGAAAAATAGGATTTTCCGTATATTTTCCCGGATTTTTTGATCTTCGCGAATTTTGCCTCCAAACAGCACCTTTTTCATCAGAATCCTGACTGCAGCGGTCCATGCTCCAAAAGTCATCAACCATGCAAAAACAAATGAAATAACATAAGTATCACCTCTCAATACGAAATATATCAATGAATAACAGTGAATTATGTCATAGAATAGTGATGCAAAATGGACGTATCAACTCCCCCCAAGCTTAGACTACGCTTGTCCCCAAGCGAAACTGAGCTCAATAAACATGACCTCAGGTTTATGGAGTGAAGAGTCGATAAAAGAATACGGACAAGAAGCATCACATACATCAATACATAGATCATAATAGAAGACAACTCACTATTATATAACTCAACTTGCAATGAGTAAAGTAGACACAATAAAGATACATAAAGTAAATCATAATTGGTAATTGCAAACTTAGCTCTTGGTCGAAGAATAGTTGATAATTTGCTGGAGTTCACAAATAACTGGTTTTTAATGATAGCTTTCAAAGTAGTAAACATCAAGATAAGAGCAATGTGCAAAACAAGGAACATAAGAAACATGATTGAATAAATCATCATATGAATGAATGAAACACAACAACTCAAAATACTTGCTGAGGTAGAAGGGAATAGGTTTACTGACTCAACTAAAAAGTAAAAGAAAGGCCCTTCGCAGAGGGAAGCAGGGATTGCAAGTCTCATAAAGAGCTCCCAAAAATTATGATACTTACTAGCTTTCAGCTCTCATTGCCCCTATCATAGGCATCTTTAGGTGATTAAGGTTAAAGTGACACAACTAAGAGGATATGCTTGACAAGTTATAAGTTGAAATCTCATGTCCCTTACTTATGAGTACCGAACCTCATGCTACTCAACTTCAGTCACGAGTAAGCTCTTGTCATTGTAAATACACATGTATCATTGAGAACCGCCAACGGGGTACCCCTTGCACATGACACAAGAGTTATCCCATAATCAAAATGACAAGGCAAGCAGACAGTGAGCATCTCAGCGATCTTTTTATTTGCTATTTGCATAGGTTTTTATTGAGGATGTTTCATAGAATGCTCAGTATAGTTATGCTGCAAGTTTCCACCATGATTAGGCATGGCTTAGGCTAGCGGCCCAGGCGTTTCTCTAACACACATATAAACTCCATGATCTTACAAGTTCCACTTTTATTTCACACCGCCGGGATCCATAAGAAAAAGAACATGATATCAACTAGGTACAAAGCAATGTTGAAAGCGTTCCCCATGATACATGGTTCTGCTAACTTCAACTTATAAAGCACAAGCATATACGCAACAAAGAAGGACCCAATGGTTCAGGTTATTAAATGCAAGAAAAGTAAAGTGTGCCATCAAGTTCGTGAGAGCTTTAATCACTAATTTTCACATAATAAGTTTAATTTGGGAGGTAGATAAAACAAGAATTTACTTGGAATAGTAATAATGCTAATAGGTAGGTATGGTGGACACAAATGGCAAAGGTTTTGGTTTAAAGGAGTGGATGCACGAGAAGAATTCCCTCTCAGTACAGGTTTTTGGCTAGCAAGGCTGGGTAGCAAGTATAAGAGTTGAAGGAAACACGCAAACATACAAGCGATAAAAACAAACATGCAATCTTCCTTGGAAGCACAAAAGATCTTAACTAGAGAATACTAACTCATGAGCAAATCAAGAAGAAAGATGATGAAATTATATTTCTTTAGAGTACTTTTATCTTTTTCATTCAACTCTCAAAAATAGTGTTGCTACTGACCGAGCCAGGTTTGCCAAAACCAATTAAATTAACTCAATGATCCCAAAGTGCTACCAATACTAACAACAAGATCAATCATATAACCACGAATTGAAAACTAATATAAGCTAAGCAAAAGAGTAAATGATAGAACTTCTCATTAATATTCCATAATGCCAACTCACACTAAGGGATACATATCTAATGAGAGAGGGGACACTTCCATAATGCAAACCATCCTACATAACAACTTCGCTATTCATGATATGACTCTACTAATAAGGTAAAAAGATAGAAGATAGTGATGTGATACCGCGGCATTCCCCCAAGCTTGGAACAAACCAAGGGGATGCCAAACCTGATGACGAATTACTCCTTTGGTGGCGGTGGTATCCTCTCGATGAGCTCTCTGATAAGTTTCCCCAAGTCCTCAATCTCGAAGGTGCGATTACGAATCAGCTGTGAGTTTTGCTCAATGCGGCTCATGATCATGTCAAGTTGAGAATCCCATCTCTTGCTATTCTTTCCCCACTCTTCCTTCTTGAAGTCTTCTTTTCCTGCATGGCTAGAATGAGGCAAATCCCAATTGGAGGGTAACTTTCCTTTAGGCATATTCTGGTATTGATGCTCATGGATAAGGGTACGGAAAGGATTCTTGGTGTGTGGAGGAAGTGACCGTGGAGCCAAGCAGTGACGAGGAGCTTTCCCCCCAGTCTGCATCCGTGCAGTCCTTCTAACCCTGGCAGGTTTTGTTACCACTCCAATGCTTGCAATGGTAGTGCCGGTGTGCGGATGTTGGCCTTTCTCCTCTTCACCTTCACTCTTGATCTCCTTCTTCTGCCCGGGGTCTTGGAGGTCTTCCTCCATAGGCTCCTTCCCTTTATCCTTGGCAGACACCATTGTGCTTCTAAACCTTCAAAGAGTATGTCCTGGCAGAAACAGATCGAAACGAAAACATGATATATGAACCTCGGGGGATCCGGGGGATTATATATTACGAAGTTTCATATCAAAAGGAAGGTACTGGGAGAAAACGGGTCAGAGACGGAGTCCGGGGTGGACTCACCACCCGGTGGCGCGGCTAGGGGTGGGCCCGCGCCACAGGGTGGTGTGAGCCACCCTGGCTCCGTTTCCATCCCTTTTTTGCTTTGTAGCTTTCCTTATTGACTGAAAACTACAAAAATATAGTTAGATTGTATTTTCGCGGAACTTTTCTTACCAGAATTGTAACCTATTTGGAAACAGACTCTGCAGGACTCTGAATTTGGTATCTAGTAGATTCTTTCGGAGTCACCACTTCAATATCATCGATATCGTCATCTTCATACACTTATTACTTGAGTCATAAAACCCTTATCTTCCTTATTACACCATCATCTCCACTACCTGGATATTTTTTCACACAAAACTCCACACAGTTCTCATTAGCAACATTAGTGTATATGAAGTGATAAAACCTTTTGAGTCCACTTTCAACTAAAAACCATCAAAACATAAGCTACTGTATCAACTCCTTCTGAAAATCCAAAAAGAATTCAAAAAGGAAATCGAATAAAGAAGCAAATGCAAGAGTGGCTAAATCTGTCAAAATAGACCAGCATGTAAAGATCAATTTTTAAAAATATCTTATATTGCTCAAATCAAAAAGTTCAAAACTAACTAAAGTTAAACAACAACCTGGGGCAGAAGCACAAAAAATTACAGCTCAATCCGACATACAGAGTTCTCTCACGAATTTTTACGGTGCAGCGCAAAAATCTGTTTCGGGACAGCAACTTCCCCAAATATTACTTCTCTCTCATTAGAGGTTGATCTTGACACAAAAACCAAACAAAACGGATAAGGAGCGGTTATTACCGAAGTAATAACTTCCAAGACTCAAAGAAACAAAAACAAACTGAAGGAAAAAACAAACTGGGTTGTCTCCCAAAAAGCTCTTTCTTTATAGCCATTAAGATGGGCATGATAGTTTTGGAGATGCTCACGTAGGAATATGAATTGAGGTGAAAGAGAGCATTAAGAAGCAAAAATACACACGTTTAAGTCTAATCCACTTCCTATGCAAGGGAATTTTGTAAACAAACAAATTGTTGGAACCAGAGGCTACTTGCATAAAAAGGCAAAAGAAGTGCAACATAAAAACTTTTAACATAAAACGAGGAAACTTGATATTATTGAGATACATAAGAACACTTTTCCCTCTCTCATAATAACTTTCAGTATCATGCATAAACTTAACAATATAACTATCACAAGGTCCATCATAGCAATGATCGCTTATTCTAACAGAAAACACAGGAATACTAGCTCGCATAACACTACTTTATGAAACAATATTAGAGGTATCCTTACAAAGGATATTGTGTCCTTCTTCTTCATATTTAGTGACAAAATCTTTCACATTTGCTATTATAGGTTCATCAACCATACTAGCTATCATCGAATGTTCCTTTATCTTAACTAGGAAAGGCATTTTCTCAATGTAAGGTTTAGGTAAAACATTATTAGTAGTATAAACTTCAGTATTTCTTGCAGGAACACTCTTAGCAACATATTTATAAGGTTCATGATACTTATTCCACTTCTTTTTAGGCACTTCAATATAGGAAGCAAAATCCTTAAACTAATAAGCAATAGCTTGAGAGTCTAGACCATGAGCATTTTTAATATTTTCAAGTCATCAGTTCCCATAAAAGATTCAATGCATTCATAATCATAATTTATACCTGACTTTCTACCTTTGTCATTCTCCCAAGCTTCAGCATTGTCTTGAATACGTTCCAAAAGATCCCATTTAGCTTCTTCTTCCATGCGAGTGAATGATCCGGCACAAGAAGCATCCAATAAATCCTTGTCATGTAGAGGGAGCCTTGCATAAAAGTTATTGATAATAATATTGTTGGGGAGCTCATGAACGGGACATTTGAGCATTAGTAACATCAATCTCCCCCAAGCTTGAGATGTACTCTCTCCATCAAGAGGCCAAAAGTTGTATATTTGATTCCGATCTTTATGAATCTCACTAGGAGGATAAAACTTTGAATAAAAGAGAGGCAATATTTCCTCCCATTCCAGAGCTTGACCGTTCTTCAGCAGCTTATACCATTCCTCAGCTCTTCCTTTCAGCGATAATGAGAATAACTTTTTCTTAACTTGATCTGTAGTAATACCTGCACACTTGAACAACCCGCATAATTCGTGTATAAAGAGTAAATGATCACCGGGATGGACAGTTCCATCCCCAACATAGTAGTTATCCATAACACGATCAATAATTCTTGTGGGTATTTTAAAAACATCATTCTCAGCAGGTGGTGGCTTATCTACTACCTTAGCAGTGGTAGTAGCATTACTAAATAAGAAACTCAACGAATTATCCATAACGAAAATAAAGCAACTAACAGAAGTAAACAATACTCACAGTAGAAGTTTCCTTTACTAGTTCCACTCTCCAATAGCGCTTCACTCCCCGGCAACGGCGCTAGAAAATAGTCTTGATGACCCACAAGTATGGGGGGTGTATCGTAGTATTTTCGATAAGTAAGAGTGTCGAACCCAACGAGGAGCAGAAGGTGCTGGCTAGTGGTATGGATCAGGAATTCTCTGCAAATACTTAGCAAACAGATTTTTAGGGGTTTTTGATAAAGCAAGTAAACAAAGTACGAGTAAACAAAAGACAGTAGGAATAAATGCAGCAAGTGGCCCAATCCTTTATGCAGCAAAGGACAAGGCGGTTGTATTACTTAAGATGACCAAACGTTCTCGAGGACACATGGGAAGACTGTCAAGTGCTTTCGCTTCATATAGTTGATTAATCTTCTTTAACTTGCTAAGTGTTGTGTGGGTGAACCTGTGCTAATGTACCGACCTTCCTAGGACTAATACAAACTTGTGATTATACCCCTTGCAAACATCTGTAAGTACAAGAAAGTAATTAAGATAGAAACCTAACCATAGCTTTAAACTCTAAGACCCTTACGTCCCTTGTGCAATGGTTTCCTAATGGGGGTTCAGATTTCTGTCACTCCGGCAACCCCTACGATTAGTAGCCAAATACACAATGTATTCCCCTAGGCCCATATAGGTAAAGTGTCATATAGTCGACGTTCACATGACACCACTAGAAGAAGTACACCACAACTTAAATATCAAACTATTGAATCTTTCTCAACACAACTCCACTACTAACAACATGACTTCTCCCATGTCCTCAGGAACAAAATGAACTACTCACAAGACATCATATGGATCATGATCAGAGATGGAATAATGATGTATAACAATCTAAACATAAACAATAATTCAATGGTTCACTCAATAGCATCAACTACAAAGAGTAATCAACAGCGGGAAAGTTTCCCCTGTGAACTATGCAAGATTCAACTCAATTGTGACAGCAATATGGAGATGGTGATGAGGGTGCTGATGGTGATGATGGTGGTGGTGATGATGATGATGATGATCCCGATGAAGTCTAGCTTGATGATGGTGTTGATGGCGACGATCTCCCCTCTCCGAGAAGGAATTCCCCCGACAGAAATTTGTCTGCCGGAGAGATCTTTCTCTCTTGGTGTTTTCCACCCTGTAGAGGCGGCGGAATCTTTCTGTGGTCGCTCCCCGAGCCTTAGGGTTTCGGGAGGATAATATACGCCAGAAGGGAGTGCCAGGGGTGGACCAGGGCGGCCACACCACCTGGTGGCGCGGCCCAGGGTGGCCCGCGCCAAGGGGTGGTGTAGGCCCCTTGTGGCCCATCTCCAGCCCCCCTTCTGGCTTTCTTCGTCTTCTGGAAAAATAGGATTTTCTGTATATTTTCACGGATTTTCTGATCTTCGCGAATTTTGCCTCCAAATAGCACCTCTTCCATCAGAATCCTGACTACAGCGGTCCATGCTCTAAAAATCATCAACCATGCAAAAACAGATGAAATAACATAAGTATCACCTCTCAATACAAAATATATCAATGAATAACAGTGAATTATGACATAGAATAGTGATGCAAAATGGACATATCATCTTCCCAAACCGTAGGGTAATGCACTTAAGGGTTTTACAACGCTTAGAGATCATTCCGGAATTGATGGAATCACAGGAAGAAAGAGAAAGAAACACCGGAAGTGTTTCGTTAGAGAATCAGAATCGTTCTGGGAGAATCTGAAGGAAATTGGAGTGAACCGAAAGGTGTTTCAGATAAAAATGATTTAATAAATATGTATTTTATATTAATTATTGTAATTAATAATAAAATAATATTTAAATTAAATTTAATGGGGCAACTTCCCTATTGGGCCAAGTTCCCGGAGGGAAGGCCCAAGAGGGAAGGCCACGTGGGGCAACCGCCGCCGTCTTGAAGGGTGACGAGGGGTGACCTTGGCAATGCCCATTGTTATGGACTTAGGATTTCGGGGAAGAGAGAGCGCTGGTGAATTCATCGGCTTAACAGACAAACAAGGGAGGCGAGATTTGCCTAGGTTCAGGCCCTCATAGAGGAAACCATATTTCCTGCTTGTATGTTCATATTATTGGTGGAGAGTACAAACTCGTTGAGTCGACTATATGCGATATCGTTGAGAGAGAGGTGGCATGTGTATCTGATGCATTAGGTGTCTAGATTTATTGTGGGTGCCCTCCTCGTTGGACCCTCCTAGCCATTATATATGGAGAGGCTAGGTATCGGTTACTAATACGAGTTGGTTACATGTTAGAGTTTGTATGTAGTCTAGTCTTAGACTTCTCTTGTCTTGTGCGTTTTGGAATCAGTGTCCTTGTAGGCTTCGTATCTGTTGAATCGTCATGAGCTTTATGGATCTTCGCATATCTTCGAGTGAGCCTTCCATTGGGCATCACCATATATACCAATAGTGGGCACCCAAAAGGTCATGTCCATATCAAAAGGCGTGCGGGGTGGGGCCTGCACGGCAGCCAACTCACCTCGGGCCACATGCATGGGGGCACACACCGGCCCCGCCGGCTAGCCCTCTCCCTTGTCGTGCATGCCCTCCCTCCACCTCCTCCTCCCTTTAGTCCCACCCCGAGACTTTATTAGTTGGGGGTGCCCTCTTTTTCTCTATATAAGAAGGTCTATATGGGAGGAAAAACACCCAATAATCTCTAAGGCAATTTCCTTAGAGATTTTCTCTCTCTTCTCTTGCGACTGTGGCCCAAGTAAAGGTTGCACAAGCGGGAGACCGCTTCGCTAAGGCACGCCGTTGTGCTGCAATGATTTTGGCAGAAGATCTATTTTCGCATTCTCGGCAGGGATCAGAGAACTGGGAGTCGTCGTCAAACACCGGATGTGTGCGAGACCTCAAGAGTGCTGCCACTTGTGGCACGGGATCGTCATACAAGGACCATGGGTGACTTGCAAAGAGCTTAGTGACCGTAAGGTCGGACGAGTATGACTACAACATTCACGTTCCGCATGAACGTTAAGCGCTTTCGGTCCATAAGGATATGTTATCAAAACCTCTCTCCGTTACAACATTACTCATAGATAGATCTTGGACAGTTCGATGTCACGCTAATCAAGTTTTTTTACTAAGAACCTCTTCACTTTTTTAAATCTATTTTTTAAATATGAAACTTTTTGAACTAAATAAAAATAAAAAACAAAAAGGAAACAACAAGAAAAGGAACATAAATTGGAAAAGGAAAAACAAATAGATTCAAAAAAGGAAAGCAACCAGCAGCAAGCATGCTTCGCGCACTGAAGAAATTAGAAGCTAGTATAAGGAGCGGAAAACACCCGCTCATGTCTCGCCCCCGCGCAGGTAAGCAGGAGCACGCAACGCCGCCACCTCCCTCCTCCCCCTCTTTCCTCCCCCTCCGCCGCTGTTGGCGCCAGCCGCCGGGTGCGGCCCGGGCGG
Source organism: Avena eriantha (assembly GCA_910589775.1). Classification (NCBI taxonomy): domain Eukaryota; kingdom Viridiplantae; phylum Streptophyta; class Magnoliopsida; order Poales; family Poaceae; genus Avena; species Avena eriantha. Next base: position 246,637,197 of record OU342742.1, on the reverse strand, counting down.
TGCCGGCGGCGACATCCTCGTCCTCTACCCGCCTGGTCTGTGGGCGCGCGCGAGGCGGCTCACTTCAGGTGGTGCGTCTCAAGAGCTTTGGCGCGGTTCTGGCCGAGGAGCACACACGACGACGCCAGGCTGCTGCGGGGTGGCGTGGCAAACGGCGGTGAGGTGTAGTACATGGCTGGGCGGCGGCGGCGATCCGAGATCTGGGCCTTGGCTGGGTGGCGGCCGGAGCTCCCATATCTAGGGCCCTGCGAGGCCCATCTGGCTGCGGCCCTAGGCCCATCTGGGCCGACTGCGGGCTGCCCAGGCGTTGTTTGTGCCTTCTCTAGGCGGTGGTGTTGACGGTTTCTTGAGGCTAGGGTTGGTGCGTCGGTGGCCATCCTATTGCAGCGTGGCGGCGGACTTTACGGGCTCGCTGGTCCCGACCATACCTTATCGGGACCGGTGTGCCTCTGCGGGGGCTTTACAGATCTTCTGGACCTGATCAGAACCTACTAGGACTGGTTTGTCTTGCTGCCACGTCCGGTCGACTACCGCCTTTGGCTGTGGAGGCAGTTCCCTCCCGCGCGGCCGCGGTACTACCGACCCCATTTCAAGCGACCTTCCACCTCCGTTTTTTGGCCTAGTGTTACCAGCTCCGGTGAGACGACGTTGACGGCTTCATGACCGTAGGGACGCAAGCTGGTGGGCGACGAGTTTGGTGGTTGAGGCTTCAACCTCACGGGTCTCCTGGACATCGGATCGTCCGAGGGTAGTAGATAGGTTTTTTCGGGAGAAATCCTTTTCGGCACGCTCGACACCGACGCGGTGCCGCCTGCGGGCGACACCATTCCTTCCTGGAGGGCGTCGTGGCTACCACGTCCACTTCCCTCTGTGTACCGGGGGAAATTCTAGGACCAGTCCTCTGGCCCGGGCAACAACGTCGTTGATCCCTTTTTGAAGGTGTTGCTTGGTACTTGTCAATCCGATGTTAGGAGCGTCGTGGTATATCTCGGTGCGCGCAGCGGTTGCGGGTCTTCTTCGTTTAGTCAATCCGACGTTGTCTCCTTTGCTTCTTTTTCTTTTACTTTTGAGCTTGTGTTTGCTGCCGCCCAACATTTGTTCGTGGTGTATCTCTTTGTATCGTGTGGTTGCTATATTAATATAGCTGTGCGAAAGCCTATTTCGAGAAGAAGCTAGTATAAAAATTGTGAGCTAGTGTACTTGGGAGTATTACTCCCTCGTTCTAAAATACTTCCTCCGAACCATATTACTTGTCATTGAAATGAATGTATCTAACACTAAAACATGCTAGATATATCTATTTTATTGACAACTAATATGGATCGGAGGGGGTATAAGATATTTTACCTTTTGTGAAACGAGTGTATCAACATATATTAAACCACACACTAAAATACGTCTAGATATGTTCTTTTTATACAAAATCTAAAACATTATATATTTTAAAACATAAGAGAAAAATGACAAATACATTGAATGGGAGTCACTCAAGCAATCTGGTGCGTGCGCGCCCCATCCGGCAGGCAAGCGAACATGTCCTGGTGCGTGCGCGCCCTACGCGTATCCTGGGTTCTCTTTTTTCGTGGGCCTACGACTGTAGAAGCTTCAGGTGAACTCGCTTCTTTTTTCGTGCTTTGAGCAGATTGTAACCTCGTCTTTTTTCATTCTATCGTTCGGTAAATTAATGTGCGTCAGTTGTGTGGATCTTAACATAGTACTCCCTCCGTTTAGAAATATAAGACATTTTTTTTTATAAATCGAACGTATTTAGATATCTTTTAGTGTATAGGTTCGTAGGCTGTCGGAGTGAACCTATACACTAAAATGTCTTATTTTTCCGAACGGAGAGAGTACTTATCACCTAGTATTTCGAAAAAATAAAAGCGATACAAAGGGGTGCTTTTCGATCTGGCCTGAGAATTAACGCTAGCCCTGCCACCGCTAGTCAGCCCAACAGCCGCAAGCCGATCCTACTTCCCTAGGCTCTCACCTCTCGCGCTTACCGCTTAGAGTTCCACCGCCGCCACAGCTACCCGGCCCGCGGCCCGCCGCATACCCCGATCTCCGGGGCCTGGACCTCCAGAGTCCAGTCTGCCGATGACCCGACCTCCAGTCCGCCGACAGCAAAACTAGGCATTTCCGATTTTCTAATCTGTGACCAAGTGAGCCCAGCAAGCCCGAGTCACCCGCCCTCCACGGTCTCACCTCCGCCGCCGCCGCCGCCGCCGCCGCCAACTCCTCCCCCTACGCCGGAGCTCCATCACCGGCGGTAGGGATGGTTAAAGGAGCAATCCGGTATGAGCACTTCTCTCACCCGCTTGATTTATTTCCGGTAGCGTTGGTCTCGTCAAGTTTTCAGTTCCAGAAGAACAAAAACAACCCGCTCCCGTCTCGCTCCTTTTGGAGCGTCCAAATCCTAACACCGCCGGCCCCCCTCTGTCCACCGGTGCCGCAGGCTCTGTGCACGTTCTTGGCGGGAATCGCCACCGAAGGAACGCAGTGTGTGTGGTGCCTAGGCGTCCGCCGTGGACCGAGTTCCACGCTCGCGAAGCCGCAGGGCGGCACTCGTGCCAGTAGCTACACCTGAAACATAACCAATAAACAGGATATTGCAATTCAGAAATCAGACATCCTTTGTGGAATCCATCTAATATTGGCTTGGCCTTACTTGCGTTGCTTCTTATATGTGTAAGCTATAAGTGTCTGTTCTCAACCTTGCTGCAACCTTGTAGCTATGAGCCTGGACCGGCATTTCAGGAGAGCGGAGAGGAGGGTATGCTTGAAATTTCGCCATCAGACTCGACTGAACTTTGGCTAATCCAGTGGCCTATAAACCATGTAACTTGGAAGTTGGATTTTTTTCCATGTCCGTGTCATGTTATTGGGTGCTGCATTTGGGCTCCTTGGTAACTTGTTTCTCTATTGATTATCACACAGGTGGATGCTTCAGATTTTCATGGCAAAGAAGTTTCCCTTAAGCTTCACCACGACGGAAACTTAGGAAATTTGGTGGATTGCTCTGGTAAGATAAATACCATGTTTTATGTGAAAATTGTATTCACTTGATTGATTAAATTTAGCAACAACTGAGTTTGCTTTTGGTAAATTTTGTCACACTAAAGTGTTGATCGGGCCTATTTTTCAGAACTGTGGGTTTTAATTGTAAAAATAGCATATTAATCATACAAATGAAAGTACTTGCTTATCCATGGTGGAACTGGTCTCTCATTCTGCTAGTATGATTCAGCAATTCATGTTCCTTGACATGCCATTCATCGCTACATCAGTGATAAGTTTCAGTACTATCTGACTTTTCTAGTCCCTTCTCCATTCTCATAAGCTTAAATTACCATTGTTCATTTAAAATAACAATTAATACTTCTCAACAAACATTCATTTATATCTAATTCACATTCTTTGTCAGGGAAATCATATGAACTCGTCAGCTTTGCTGTTCAGCGGCCAGACGCAACCGTATTCGTTCCATCAGGGTCTGAAATGAAAGCTGGTACTTGAAATGTCAACCTAGTATGCTCCTATTTATCTGTCATTCTTGAAGAAATATGAAATTGGCTGAAATATTCTGTTTGTCTTAGTTTAATATTTTCAAGCAATATTGATGACACAATTGATGGGTATGTACACACCCTAATTTATTTTGCATTAGGTAGAAACACATTAATATTTTGCTTGTTAGCCAAAACATTAGTTCACTGGGTACTAGTCAATGATGGCTTGTAGCGCAGCATTTGATTTCTTAAAATGTGTGTTTTAATTTGTTATGGCACGTTGCTGTGTTGCTTGTCTTCAAGGGAATTAACAAATAAGAGAAGTAGGAGCAGTATATGACACTTCATCGTTGAATGTTTATTCCAAATGTCTAACGCTTATCAGTTACAGTATATGCTTATTGCTCTGTGTTAAAAAGCAACTAAGGAATTCAATGTCAACACAGTAAAGAGGAGATACATTGAATCTTTGAGTGGCGTACTAGGAGTTGGAACATTTGTGTGCCAACTGATAAAAAAGTATCTTCTAGAAATAATGTTTCCATTGTTGTGAGTTTCAAGAGAATCAGTGATCCACTGTCATATGTATCCCATAGTTGTATTTGGAAACAAGTTGGTGTAATAGCTAGCCTCCAACTGTGTAAGTATGTAAAAGAATATCCTGTTTTAAACTGTTTGCGTGTATAACCTGCAGTAATTCTACACTATTCTTATTTTTAACACAAAGACACAAACAATTTGGGGAAAGAGAACAAATATGTTGTGCTTACTTCAGAATGGTTTAACAAAACTCGTAGTGATATATCAGTTCTCGGTGGTTGTGTTCTTTCCAATTTGTTATGAGCACAGGCATTCTATTTCCCCTTGTATTTATCTGTGTCCTATGGTCTCTGTATGCAAACTGACCTTTTCACTAACAAATAAATGAATAAATTCCAGTGGGGAAGATTTCACGCAGAGTTTGCTTGGTTCGTTACCCTGAACCTAAAGAATTGGAGAAAGAGAAACCAGGTCTTGGGACTACTCCTAGCAGTAAGAGATCTGCAGGTATTTCTTTTTGAAGACTTTTTTCTTCACTGGATTACAATGACTTAGTTTTGGAAGCCACTTTTATGCTCTCAATGCCCTAGACAAGTTAGGCAGGAGGGCACCCCAGTTGACTGTCTGCCGACCTGTCCAAATCATTAGATTATGATGTGTTAAACATGGAAGATTTAGCTTGATTTGCCAAAAAAAAAATCTGAATCAAGTACATAAAGGCCTCATCCATGGCGCATTTGAAGAGAAATAATAAGTATGCAAGTGCAATTTACCTCTGCTAAACTAACCCATAGCTGCATATGCAAAACATCACCAAAGTGGCCACGTAGAATGTACTGACTATCTTAGCAAGGTGCGGAATTCGGTGGTACTAAAATGCTTTCATGCCTTAGCTTTCGTCTCTGACAAACTGCTGCCTGCCAATTTCCAAAATGTCGTTTTGTCATATAGGAATGGAGAAGCAACTGCAGTCAGCAAGTAAATATTAGTGATAACCGTGTGAGTTCACTGATGAGTGCATATGACCTTCCAGGTTCTTCCAGGAAGACTATGTCTCGGTTCACTAGTGGATCGAAGAACCGAAGCAGCCAAGGATCAGCAGTCTCTCTGGGTGAGCATAGCGCGGAGCCGGCATCCAAACACAAGAAAAGGAGAAGGGACGAAAGCAGCTTGGGCTACTCTGAGAAGTCCAACCAAGGATCCCAGGCCCGTGGTACAGAAAGCAACACAACCTCTGAGATGCCGCAAACACCAGTAGAGAAATCCAAGAAGAAGAAGAAGGTTAGGATTGCAGAGTAGCAGCAGCAGTGCCACCAGTCAGCCACCTTGGAGAAGAGATGCTAATTTTCCCTGAACTATCAGCAGCTGTGGCTCGTCTTTTTTCGTGGAAAGACTTGTGTGTTATCACTGCTTGAGTAGACGATGTGATTGTTCTTCCCTTGCTGTCCTTTTCTTTCCCTAATTTTGGCCAGTTTTTTTAGCGTTTTTTAATGCATCTAAGCTGGTTTTATATGCCTCGATACCAAGAAGGGATCCATTCTTTCTTGTGTAGTTGGTCTTGGGCTTTGGCATTCGCGGAGGAAGGAGACTGGTGGTAGGACACACAATCGATCGGGTATACTCGATGGTTTTAATAATCTTATAACCAGGAAATATTCCTAGTCACGGGCGGTCCGACCAAAGGAAGTTGGCAACGGCTGAACCTTGTTACCGCGTCAGTCTTTCTTGCATGTTCCTCAGCAGTTGTACGTTGCTGGCCTTTGTATTGAGATGAAACCTGTGGAGGTTTCAATGCATCATCCCCCAACCATGCATACGACTTGTTCAGCTTAGTAGAGTTGCTAGCCACCGATGCAGCCAACGTTGCCGTCTAACCACGTCAGAGGCTTGCCTAGTTTTCAGTTACCTTTTTGGTCGCTTCAGGAAGTAGCAGGGCTGAAGAAGCGAGTAAACAAAACAGCATACGTGTACACAAGAGACTCCGAAACCTGCCATGGATGGATACTGCATGCCTTGAGCAGGTTTGAACATCCTCAAGGAATTGTGGGCGATCCGCCACATGATCTTTTGTTGTGCGTGCCCTTATCCTATCTATCCTGTACTAATAGCATCTGCATCACGTCACAGATTTATCTCTTGCAAGTTGCAACCATATGGTATGGCACAAGCTTTCAAAAAGAAAATGTATTGTATAGTGGTATAGAATGGGCATCTATATTTGTGCAGGAATTTAAATTTCTTTTGCCTCACCTACTACTAGTAGTAGTAGCACTTAATTAGTACTCTCAAACTGATTGGATGTCGCTACACACTTAGTAGTAGATGCTACAACAGGATTCAGACAGCGGTACAGCGCCGTACGTGTACTTACCGTCCGGTGGCCGGCCGGACTCATCATGATTCGGAGCGCATGATCGATTCATTGCAGTCAGTCACCTCGCACACCCACGCACGCATGTTTCGCGCGACTAGCTTTCCTCTGGTTTTTAGACAGATTTTCCTAACTAGGAGGTAGCTAATCAATCCGTCAGTCAGAGAAGGAGAGGAATCTAGTTATGATGTCGTAAAACAGCTGAGCGTCAGGGCTTTCAAGATCATACGGCAGGATCTGTGCAGATTATCATCTTAGTAGAGTAGAAAATTGTTGCACGCGTACGCATACGGTCTTATTACGCACGCCGTACAAAGAGTTAGTACGAGGTCCATTTGGAGATCACAAGGCTTCTTCAGAGTTCGGACTTGACAGTGTTACATGACTTCACTAACTAGAGAAATCCAGGATCTTCTTCTGTGCTATACGTTTTTAGGCAGATGTAGAGTTGATCTGGTACTGAATACTGATGACAAAAATGTACCGACCACCGGCACGACACTACTGCATGGGCTGCATACATCGCCATCATCGCCTTGCTAGCTAGTAGCTCCCTGCTTTGGACCATACCTGCTGCATGTGCTACGTCAAGATCCTTCGGGGACCTGTCGTCCTCTTCAAGATCTTCACATGATATTGCATTCAGTGTTTCCCACTATGTATCTGATGAGCTTAATTTCAAAATTATTTATATTTCTCACCAGCCCCCTGCCTGCCTGCCTGCTATTGCATCTATAAAAGGCCAGGCTAACCCATCAATCAAAGTGTGCTCCATCTCTGTCACTCTCCCATTCCTTCTTCTTCTTCTCTTCTTCCCCCTAGCTCAAGCTGATTATTAAGCTCTTCAGCCATGGATCGATCGATCAGATTCGCTTGCCCGTCGCCTAACATTAGGCTTGGGGACTATGATGCAGCCAAGGATGACTTGCCGATCGATCCAATCAATCATCCACGCTGGTCGATCGGCGAGTTGTTCTTGGCTACACCTTAGCTCCTGCTCCTCATGTTAGGCCGGCCTGCGGCCACACTAGGTACCTAGAGCCACTTGCTTGCTCTAAGTGTTTTGGTGAGGTAGTCGGTCTTTGATTTGAATTTATCTCCCGACTCCCGATGCATATATATCTTCTTCAGTTGAGTGCCATGCCATGCCATGCGATGCTAGCAGGCTGCTATCTTGGGCCGCCATACATCTCTTTCTGCTTAGCTAGCTAGTCGAGCATACACACAGATCGATCTTATCTCTGTGCACGGATCGGATGCCCACTTGCGGGGTGCAGAAACTGCCAATTATGTAAATATACTGTCATAAGTAGTTCTCCTGCAGATTTACATGGGGACACCGCACCTGGACCAATCGTACTAACGGTACTAGCTACTGCTAATTAACTTTTGCGAGCGGCGAGACACTACTGCCACGGGTTGCTGCGTCTCGAACTTTTTTTTCCAAAAATTCTACCGATCTATTAATAATCATTAAAAGCGATAAAAAAAATTCATGAACCATCAAGCGATCACTACGAACGCTAGCACGAGTTCAAGGCGCGCCGGCGTCCTGGTGCCTCCATCACTGGAACCGCAGGTGTCAAAAACACATAGTATTCAAAATTACACTAGTGGAGAACGTGCCTTTTGTTCCAGTTTGTAAGGGCCTTTAGTTCCGGTTTTCCAACCAGAATGGGACAATCGGGACTAGAGGCCTCCTCCTTTAGTCCCGATTCGACCACAAACCAGAACAAAAGGCCCTCACGGGCAGCGCCGAGCGCGCGGGACCTTTAGTCCCGGTTTGTAATACGAACCGGGACTAAAGATTTTTTTTCAATTTTTTTTCCAATTTTTTCTTGAACTTTTGAATTATCTGACTTGCTAATCTTTCACATCTGTCATTTTTCACACTAATTATACTTAATCTTAGGTTAAATTACACTTATAGTCAAACTTCCCGGTCAGTCACCCATCCTAGCACTACTCAATCACCAGCACGCTTAACTTCTCAATCCCATCTCTCTCACCTCGCGCGAAGGACCCTTATTGTCAAAACTAGTATATCAATCATATTAACTCATATCAATATGCCAACCGTCTTTATTTTTTGAAACTACGAACAACTATTTAAGTAAACAACAATAAATAAATAAATAATAATATTTTATTACAATGAAAATAAATAAATAAACTAATTAAATTAATATTTTATTCATTTTTGTCATTTATTCATTTAATATGACATAAATAATATCTTCAAATCTGTAAATCGAAATTCGACAAATAATATATCCATTATTATCAGAAAAATGTGAAGAATTCAAATATGACATAAAACAATTCAATATTTTTTTCAAAAAAAATTGAAATATTTTTTTTCTTTTCGAATTTTAAGAATCTGAAAGAATCCAAAATGGCCTAAGGCAGGTGAAATCGAAGAGTAAATTTTTTCTGCACGTTTTGATAGGTTGTACGGTTTTTTTATATCGTATGCAAAAGTTATGGCCATATGAATTTTTCATGATATGTTTTTGCAAATTATGTCGAAATTCATGTTTGTTAATTTTCGTAACAACTAAATCATTTAATATAACTATAGTTCGAAAGATTCTATTTTTGGAATTTTTAGAATGATTTTGAAACTAGAAAAGACGATCTCCTGCCCGGAGGGGGTTGGAGAGCCGTTCTCCTGCCGCGACAGGATTTGTCCCTGTTTTCCTGCCACAACAGAACTTGAGAATTTTTTTCCCGTTTTCTTTAGTCCTAGTTGGTAATACGAACCGGGACTAAAGGTCACACTTTAGTCTCAGTTGGTGATACGAACCGGGACTAAAGAGGTTGGCACCAGTCGCAACCCCTTTTGTTCCGGTTGGTGTCTTTAACCGGGTGTAAAGGTCCCGTTTGACCCGGGACTTAAGATTGTTCCGTTAAAACTGAGACTAATGTGAGCATTAGTCCCGGTTGTGGTCAACCGGGACTAATGCTCCAAACTGGGGTGGACGAAAGGCCCTTTTTCTACTAGTGTTGTAGATACACGACCAAACTTTTGTTTCACAGGTCGAATTCTTTTGAATTATATCATGCAGATCCATCCGTTTGATGAACACATATGGTTACTACGCGTCTACGTTGGTGACCTTTGACAAACTTATAAAAATTGAAACTCCATTTTTGGTACCAAGAGCGCCGGTACCCGAGATCCATAGTGAATCTTCGTGCATGTACTTATTTCATTTGGATGACCGATGCATTTACTATTGCACTCACACAACATGTGCACGCGACAAATACTTGCATGATACGGGAGGTACTTGCTCTGAGTCGTAATGCACGTGCTAGTTCGGTTGTTTATTCTCTCTCAAAATAAAGTTCGGTTGTTTAGAGTCTGTACTGGTCAAACATTTTTACTTTTTACAGTTTACTTACTCTATGGGAATAAGGTTACAAACATTTTGTAACACTAAATCGGTATGACTAGATCCATCATGCATGAAGTACATTTTCATACCATAGACATTGAACAATGCACTTTCATCACTTTGATACACTATCTCTAGATCTAATTTGGTCCTATATATATCCATGTACACTATCGTCTAATTACTGACTTGTGGTTTCTTAAATGGAACTAGGGATGGAGCCTTTTTTTTTAATCTAAAAACGATGGTCTAATTCAAGAGACACTTTTGTTTAGGTGTCCCCTTCCTTAAAACTCACGAAACTGAAATGACAAGGACGGCCAGGATAGGTCGATACCTCAATTCTGACCGTCCTTGTATTTTTTGTTTCATGAGTTTGAAGAAAGGGGGAACAACGAAGCACACCTCAAAGTTTAAAGTGATTCCCACTTATATAATTTCAGTTTTCTAGAGGCATGTCTAATGCACTTTGTCTATACAATGGCATTGGTGAAATCATGGCTTTGAAAACGGTGGCATTGCTTAAGGGTGTGTGTTTGGTTTGGGAACATGATGAAATGTTATGTTACGGTTCCCTTCCACTAGAATGTGCCGGTTTCATCTTGTGTTTAGTTGGAACAAAAAGGTAAAATATAATGGTTCCATTATGTGTTAGGTTGAAGAGATGAAACTGCTAGAATTGAATTGGCATCAGCTCGCCGTTTTCATAGGAATTGTGAGCTATAATACTTCCACAGAGAATGGTGAGCTTATCTATCATATGCGTATTTGTAGTTTATTGCTTTTGACATTTATATCTCCATATTAGTCAAAAAATCAGTAGCATTTTGTTCAAATTTCTAGGCGAGGCAACCACCTCGCCCGCTTTTCCTTCGGGCTGAGTGGCGCTGCCACCGGTTGGGAGTGACAAGGAGAGGGGAAACAGAGGGAAATGGTGAGGGAGACATAGGATTAGGTCAGTCAAGTGAAGATAATATAGTGTTATTTTCTGAGTGAGATTGAGTCGGTGCGGTTTTGGTGGAGTGGACACATTTCTCATATGAGGCTATACATTCCTTTTTGAAAAACCAGTTGATTACCCTGCCAAAAAAATAGCTGTACATTCCTCGTACACAACCAAACACCAGAATAGGCGGTAAGTGTTCCACTTTGTTCTCGGGGCACCCACCCGTGACTCGGAGGCAACAACGTACATGATCTTCCGGGATCTGGTTGGTTTGTTTCAGTTCATTTTCTTCTAGTTTATGGTTGTCATCGTTTGTGATAGTTAGCACGACGGCTTTATGTGTGTCTAATACAATAAGCTACTATGTCAAGATTTGCCCGATGGAAGGGCAACCGCAGTTAACATCGTGTACCCGAAAAGAAAACATCGTGTGCCAACATCCGTGAATCTCCTCACCTGCGTGGCTCAGTTGTTTCCGCTTGGGATGTTGGCATCGGGACATTTCAACCATATTTACACCATTTTTAATTTAATTAGTGCAACTTGCGATGAGAGGTACTGCCACGGCAGAGTAGAGAGTACTACATATCATGGAGCAACTGGCGTGACGAGGAGTTAGTTTGTCAGTCTGCAATCACGCTGCGGCTGCGCCCACCACGTACCGGATCGATCGGCCAAGGCCGGCATCAGCTCTCGCGGTCGGTGGCGCAGCACACCCGTTCTGCGCTTTCGAGGTACGGCGGTGGGACGCCAATGTCACGTGTGTCCTCGACTCCTCGTGGCCAAGGTGTCGGCATCGATCAGCTAGTCCCGTACGTATGTACTACGTGCAAGTCTGGGGCGGTGCGGCCGGCTCTTGGGCATCCTGATGGGATCGCGTTGCTGCTTTGAGTTTGAGCAGTCCAGAGTCTGGTCAGAGTGATGACAGTACCAATTTCCTGCCCACGCAACTCATATAGTGGCAGTAGGCTCATCAGTGACGAAAACCACAGCCAGCTCCCGAGCTGTCGATTTTTTAAAAAAAATAATTCGAAAATCATATTTCCACCGAAACAAAACGAGTTTCTAGCAAAACTTGCCACGGATATTCCGAACATGTATATGTATTTGCAGAGTAATTTTCGGGTTTTTTCTTTAAACTCAAAAGTACAATTTTGAGCATTGACGCTTGGGAGCCGCAAATCCGTCGTTCGATGATCAAAGTTTAATCGAAGTGTTTCCGAAAGATAAAAACTTGAATTCAGAAAGAAAGAAAAACTGCACCCCTTTGGGTAAAATTCGATTTAGTTCCGACTAGGGAGCAAACGTGTCTCATAGTTTTTAAAAAAGTAAATTCCAGTTTTTACCCATAGTTTATCTTTTTGGACACTAGTTACCCCATTTAGCAATTCTTCATCCTAGTTACCCCATTTAGTGAAATGTTTACCAAATTTTACCCCTCTAAAGATTAAAAAGCATTTGTATGGGTTGGTCCAGGCCTTCAAGTCCATGCGGCTTCCTATGCTATCGATTCTTGACCTGTAGAAAATGGAATTCTTTTCACTACATGACCAACTGGAAGAATTTTTTGTAACGTTCGTTTAGGTGTTAGCGAGTATACCTCGGTTAGTTAGGTTGTTTATATTGTGTAACAATACTAGCCAAGATACTGTTCATATACGACCTATCTATACGTGTGTATGTATGATACGAGATGTCCTGTAATTGGCTATATATAGCCCTGCACCATGATCAATACAATTGAGCATTGTTGCAACTCGCCTCTCTCCCTAGACCCTAGCCTCGGCTCTAACATGGTATCAACTGTTTAAGATCTAATTTCCAACCCTAGCTTCCGCCGTCACCCTCCTCCCACCGCCGCCGCCGCCGCCATGAGTGACTTCTACTCTTCCCCCTCCTCCTCCTCCTCCTCCTCCTCCTCTGATTCTGACGACGGCTCCGTCGAAACCTTCGAGATCCTCGTTGCAACACAACCCCTTCCCACCCCGCAGCTTCAAGCCCTTCGGATCCACGTGCTTGTCACCCTCGATTACGAGAAGGAGAACTATGGGCTCTGGCGCCGCCAGTTCATCACCGCCCTCTCCAAGTTTGGCCTGCAGGATCACATCGATGACTCCCCCGCCCTCTCTGACTGGGTGTTAAACGATTTCGCGATTGTGTCGTGGTATGATGTCACGGTCACCCCGGGCACCCTGGCCATCGTCGACTGCTCCTCCCCGTCTGCCCTCACACTCTAGCGCTCGCTCTGCGACAACCTCGACACTCACGCCACGTTCCTCCACTATGAGTTTCATGGCTTCAACCAGGGCGATATGTCCGTCATGGACTACACCTCCAAGATGAAGCAGATGGCCGACACCCTGCGCGATCTCGGATCTCGTGTCAAGGACCGCGAACTCGTCCACAACATTCTCCATGGCCTCGACTCGCGCCTTCAACATGCCGTCCCACATATGACGCGCAACCGCCTCCCCGGCTTCATCAAGCTCCACTCCTTCTGCTAGAGGAGCAGCGACCCGGTCGTCAGAGCCGCGTTGTCGCCCACAACACGCTCATGGCGCAGGCGTATCAGGCTACTGGTGCCCAACTTCCTGCACACCTGGCCCATGTGTTCCACGCATACGGCGCCCAAACGCTCCACGTGTACGGCATCCCCTTGCTTCCAACCCTCTTCGCCACCGTTCAACCCTGCATCTCTCCGCCCCAAGGGGCGACCAGAAGGGAGGCCACCGTGGGGGTAGTGGGTCTATTACTCATTGACCTCCTTTCAAGAAGTTCAAGGGAAATCACCGCTTGCAACAAACAACAAAGTTCAAACAATATGGTTCGTAGTCTTCTTTTGTGACTCGCTCTTCTTCACCGACTCCATCCTTTCGTCCTGTTCCAGGGCAGGGCATGATATGTTTCAAGTGTGGTGAGGGACACCGTGCTTATGAGTGCGCTTGGACTGGGGAGTGTCACCACTATGGTCGCCTTGGTCATATGGGGCAGGTATGTCGTGAGAACCCTGCTAGCATTCTCAAGTGGGAGAGGACACCTGCTGGATCTACTACCACATCATCTTGAGGATCTGATAACAGCTCCCCCTACTTCTACTCCATAGTTCCCTCCATCTTGGTCACCTCCACCTGGTTATGTCTGGCAGGCTGTTCCAGTTGCTTTAGCGCAGTTTCTGATAGCGTTGGCTCCGCTTAAGTTAGCTGCGACGTCGCAGTATAGTGTTGGGGCCCCCTCTGCTCCACCACAACCTGGATTCTACGCCATGCCGATTAGTGCTTCTCTAGGATGACCAGATGTCGTTACAGGTACACTTCCAGTTGATTCTCTTGATGCACTAATTCTCTTTGATTCTGGAGCTACTTATTCATTTGTCTCGCTAGAGTTTGCAAATAAGGCCAATTTATCATGACAAGAGATTGTATAGTCAGTGGTTGTTAGTTTTCCTGATGGTCTAATTTCCTCTACCATAGTTTGTCCTAGATGTGTGATATCTATAGATGATGAAGATTTTGTAGCTAATCTTATGGTTATTCCGATGAAGCCCTTTGACATTATTCTTGGCATGGATTGGCTACACTGCTATCACGACGTGATATCATGTTTTTGGACGACTGTCTCCCTTCAGGCCCCATCTAGAGAGGAGTTCATCTTTCAGGGAACTACTCCTCCACACTCTCTATTTGTCCAGCTTGTTTCCTAGGCAACAAACAATCAAGAAAGGGTTACTACGGGCTGTTGCTGAGACACCGAGTGTCGCACAATTAATTGATGCTATTCTAGTGGTACGAGACTACCTAGATGTATTCCCAGATGAGTTGACGGGTATGCCACCAGTGCGGGACATGGATTTTTATATTGATCTTAAACCTGATACTCAACCTCTCTCTATGCCTCCTTACCAATTGTCACGACCATTCCAAGAAGAATTGAAGAAGCAGTTGGATGATTTATTATCCAAAGATTTGATACGTCGAAGTGTCTCACCTTGGGCGGCGCCTATAATGTTTACATCTAAGAGGAATGGTATTGGCGGAAGTGCGTAGATTACCATGGGCTTAATGCGGTAACCATGAAGAACAAATATCCATTGCCCCGCATTCACGATTTGTTTGATCAGCTAAATGGAGCTAAGGTGTTCTCCGAGATTGATCTTTAGTCTAGCTACAATCAGATTCGTGTGCGGGAATAGGATATTGAGAAGACTGCCTTCTCCACCAAGTATGGTCATTATGAAAATAAAGTTCTATCTTTTGGACTAACCAATGATCATGCCATATTTATGGAGACAATGAACAGTATGCTACACAGGTTCCTTGATAACTTTGTGGTAGTATTCACTGATGACATCCTCATATATTCCAAGACAGAAGAAGAGCATGAGCATCATTTGAGACTTGTGCTTGAGACTCTGACGAAGAATAAATTCTATGCAAAGCTAAAAAAATGTGAGCTTTAATTTGGCTATCGGAAGTGGCTTTTCTAGGTCATGTTATTAACCTATAGGGCATATTGGTTGATCCTAGTAAGGTTTCCATGATCATTGATTGGCCGAGACCATCCAATGTCAAGGAAGTGAGAAATTTCTTAGGCTTGGCGGGTTATTATAGGAAATTTGTGTAGGCTTTTTCTATTATCGCCAAGCCAATGACTATATTAACCCAAAAGGAGGTGAAATTCAAGTGGATTGATGAGTGTGAGAATAGCTTCTCGATTCTCAAGAATAGCCTGGTGACTACGCCTATCTACACTCTTCTAGAGCCAGGAAAGTGCTTCACAGTCTACTCTGATGCTTCTATAGTTGGACTTGGGTGTGTTCTGATGCAAGAGGGAAAAGTTATTGCTTATGCTGCAAGGCAATTGAAAAATCATGATCAGAATTATCCTACCCATGATCTAGAGCTTTCAACTATGGTGTTCGCACTCAAGATTTGGAGGCATTATCTTTATGGAGAATCTTGTGATATTTTACCGATCATAAAAGTCTCAAATACTTATTCACACAGAAGGAGTTGAACCTGAGGCAAAGGCGGTGGCTAGAGTTGATAAAGGACTATGACCTCACTATCCAGTACAATCTAGGAAGGGCAAATGCTGTTGCAGATGCTCTTAGCCACAAGTCTGTACCTCCCACTTTGGATTCTCTTGTTGCTGATTTTGAACAGATGGGCGTTTCATATTGTTTTGTAGGTCTAGCGCAAGAGGAAACTCAAATCATCCTTCAGTAAGCTATTCTAGATAGAGTGAGAGAGGCACAACAAAGTGATTGTCTGTTATAGCAAGTGCAAGAGCGCATTCTACAAGGAAAAACCGACAAGTTTAGTATACCCTGAGAGGCAATAATAAAGTTGTTATTATGTATTCCTTGTATATGATAGATGTTTATTTTGCATGCTATAATTGTATTGATTGGAAACGTCAATACATGTGTGTTTAATAAACAAATAAAAGGTTCCTAGTTATGCCTCTCTTATAGACTAGCTCGTTGATAAACAAGATGATCAAAGTTTCCTGATCATGGACATTGGATGTTGTTAATAACGAGGTCATAACATTTGTGAAATGATGTGATGAACATTCATCCAAAGTATAGCATTACGATCAAAGTCATTATGTTTATATTTCTATAACATCGTACGAAGTAATCTTAGTCCTTAGACAATGAGATCATTTTAATTGCTAACATCGGAAGGGTAACTTGATAACATCAAACGTCACACCGTAAAAGGGTGACTGTAAAGGTGGGTTCAGATACTTCGGAGATGTTATGTTGAGGTTCATGGATCAAGAGTAGAATTTTTCAATCCCGATGATGGATAGATATACTCTGGGCCCTCTCGGTGATATCACATTAAGATAGCTTGCAAGCAAGTGATGTGATCACTAGAATGTTATATCACGGGAATGAGAAAAAAGTGCATGTCGGTAACGAGATCAAACTAGGTATTTGGATACCAATGATCGAATCTCGGACATGTAATATATCATGAGACAAAGGGATTAAATTACTAGCATTAAAGGTTCTCACGATCACAAAAGTCATCGTTGAATGTGCAGGAGTTGGTATGGATCTCCAGGTCCCGCTTCTGATTATTGATTTGAGAGGAGTCTCAATCATGTCTACATTATTCGTGAACCGTAGGGTGACACACTTAAGGGTTTCCAAACACCATTTTGGAGCACATATGTTTCAAATGAAAGAATTGCAAAGCGCTGGAATTATTTCGATGGAAACCGGAATTGTTTCGGGTGAAATTGCAGAAACTGGTTCTGCATGTGATATTGAAATGTTGCAAGGGGTTTTATGTGAATGTTTGTTAATTAAAGTAATTAAAAAAATTCTGAATAAAATAAATAAAAGAGTTTTATTAAATGAGAGTTGCATTAAATTTGGTGGAAATTTAATGCATGTGAGTGGAACTTTGGGTGGAGGCTAAATTGATGTGAGTGGAGCTTCCACCACATGAATGAGGAAGAGGTGGGGGCACCCTCCATGGGCGCCGTCCATGGTAGGGGAGGATCCCCCCTCTCCTCCCTCACCAAGCACACCTCCTCATGAAGGATCTCTCTCCCCCTCTAGATATATTTCCCCATGGTCTCGGATTAGCGAGATACATGTTCCCGATGGCATTGCGTCTAGAAGGAGTTGATGCTTCCGCGGATTCGCTAGAGCGAGGAGGTGGAGGTTGTTCGGTGGCCTGAACGTGTGTGCGAGGACGGACGCGCTGCTGATTTGTGGCGCTAGGACTTCCACATGATCTTGAGATCGGCAAGCGTACGACTACATCATCCACGAGTTCCAACTCGTTAACAAAGCTTTGTTGTCTTCGAGGGTAAGTTCTCTATGGATGTATATCCACCCGTTGCTTGTATCTAGTAGATAGATCTTGGCGTATAGTTCTCATCGTAGGATTTTTTTGTTTTCTATGCTGCAAACCCAACAGTGGTATCAGAGCCTAATCTATGCATAGGTGCTTTGCACGGGTAGTACACATATGTTTATATGCGGACGGTGATGATCATGTTATTTCTTCTTTCATGTATTTTGGATATTGGTGGCATAGTGGGATGAAGCGGCCCGGACCAACCTTACATGTCATCGCACATGAGACCGGTTCCACGACTGACATGCAACTAGTTTTGCATAAGTGGCTGGCGGGTGTCTGTATCTCCTACTATAGTCAATATCTGATTTACAACGAGTTGCTAATAACTTGGTTATCATCGTTGTGGTTCCATGTTCGTAGGTAAGACCGGTTCTATCTCCGAAATCCCTAAGCCACGTAAAACTTGCAATGGATAAATTAGAGGCGTCTAGTTTAGATTGTTGATGGGCTAGTGTCATGATATGGTAATGTTGTAAGTCGATGTATGGTAGATATTCTTACAACACACTTAACGTGTAAGTTCCATAGACCTTGACCTTACACACAAAGGAATGATAGAGATCATACCACGATGCATATGATGGTGATCAAATGCATGGACCATATCATCCCACTTTACACATTTGATGTTCGCATCTTATATTGCTAGTTTGGCACTTTTAGTAGCATTGTAAGATGATCCCTCATTTAAATATCAAGATAAAATGTGTTCTTCCTTAAGTATGCACCGTTCTATGGATCATGTTTTGAGACATCACGTGATGATCGGGTGTACTCGACTCTACGCTTTCATACAACGGGTGTAAGACAGTTTTACACACGCGAGTACTAAGGTTCTTACTTGGCGAGCCTAGCATGTACAGACATGGCCTCGGAACACGGACCGAAAGGTTAAGCATGAGTCATATAGTTGATATGATGCCAATATAGACGCTCGTCTTTGAAGCTACACCGACTCACGTGATGATCGGACTTAGTGTAGTGGATTTGGTTCATGTAATCACCAAAAGGACACGAGGGATGTCGTTTTTGAGTGGGAGTTCATTAGTAATTTGGATTATTTGAACTCAATCTATCATAAACTTATTCTAAATAAACTTTACAAATTCTGTTGTAGATGGCACCACCAGCTTTTAATTTCAATTGTTCATGGAGAAAGAGAAACTTGTTGCGAATGGTAGCAACTTCACCAACTGGGCTATGAATTTGAGGATTATCCTCAGTGCTGCACAAAAGCAATATGTGCTAGAAGCACCGCTAGGCCCCCCACCAGCTCCTGATGCCTCTGACGAGGAAAAGAATGTCTATATAGCTCGTCAGGAGGACCACAACTTAGTTCATTGCGGCATACTGTATGGGCTAGAGCCAGAATTTCGAAAGCATTTCGAAAATGGCAATGCTTTTGATACCATGGGAGAATTGAAAATGATTTTCGATACCCATGCTGCCGTAGAGAGTTATAATGCTTCTGAAAAGTTCTTTAGCTGCATGATGGAGGAGAACAGCTCCGTTAGTGAGCACGTACTCAAAATGTCTGGGTACGCCGATAATCTTGTGTCCTTGGGAATATCGATTCCCATTGACCTAGGCATACATCGTGTTCTCCAATCTCTATCACCTAGCTACGAGAGCTTCGTGATGAACTATAACATGCAGGGCATGAAGAAATCTCTTCCCGAGCTTCTGCCAATGCTTAAAACTACAGAAGTGGAGATTAGGAAAGAACATCAAGTGTTGATGATCAATAAGACCAACGGTTTCAAGAAAGACAAGAAAGGAAAACAAAAGTGAAAAAAGGGCGGAAAATCTGTTGCCGCACCTGAAAAGAAATCCTGAGCTGGCCCTAAGTCTGATACTGAGTGCTACTATTGCAAGGGGACTGGCCATTGGAAGCGCAACTGCCCCAAGTATTTGGAGGACAAGAAGGTCGGCAAGGCAAACAAAGGTATATGTGATATACATGTTATTCATGTGTACTTGACTAGTACTCGCAGTAACACCTGGGTATTTATACGGGATCGGTTGCTAATATATGTAACTCGATTCAGAGGCTGCAGAACAAGCAACAGCTAGCAAGGGATGAGGTCACGATGCGGGTCGGCAATGGATCAAGAGTTGATGTGATCGCCGTCGGAACGCTGCCTCTCCATATGCCATCGGGATTAGTGATAAATCTAAATAATTGTTATTTGGTGCCTGCACTGAGCATGAACATTGTATTCGGATCGTGTTTGATGCGAAGTGGTTATTCCTTTAAATAAGAAAACAATGGTTGTTCGATTTATATGAATGATATCTTTTATGGTCATGCACCTATGATGAATGGTTTATTTCTGTTGGATCTTGATAGTAGTATTACGTATATTCATAATGTTGATGCTAAAAGGATTAAACTTGATAATGATATATCTGCATATATGTGGCACTGCCGTCTAGGTCATATTGGCGTTAAACGCATGAAGAAACTCCATTCTAATGGACTTTTGGAATCACTTGATTTTGAATCATTTGATACATGTGAGCCATGCCTTATGAGCAAGATGACTAGAACACCGTTTTCCGGTTCAATGGAACGGGCGACAGATTTATTGGAAATCATACATACTGATGTATGTGGACCAATGAGTGTGTTGGTGCGAGGTGGATATCGTTATTTTGTTACTTTCACGGATGATTTGAGTACATACGGGTATATCTATTTGATGAAACATAAGTCTGAAACCTTTGAAAAGTTCAAAGAATTTCAAAATGAAGTGGAAAATCATCGTAACAAAAAGATCAAATTTCTGTGGTCTGACCGTGGAGGAGAGTATCTTAGTTACAAGTTTAGCACACATATGAAAGACTGTGGAATAGTTTCACAACTCACGCCTGCTGGAACACCACAATGTAATGGTGTGTCGGAACGTTGTAATCATACTTTATTGGATATGGTTCGATCTATGATGTCTCTGACTGACTTGCCACAGTCATTTTGGGGTTATGCACTAGAAACCGCTGCATTCACTTTAAATCGGGCACCATCTAAATCCGTTGAAACGACACCGTATGAATTATGGTTTGGAAACAAACCTAAGTTGTCATTTCTTAAAGTTTAGGGATGCATGTTTATGTGAAGAAACTTCAGCCGGATAAACTCGAACCCAAAGCAGAAAAATGTGTCTTCATAGGATACCTTAAAGAAACGATTGGGTATACCTTCTATCATAGATCTGAGGGCAAGGTTTTTGTTGCCAAGAATGGATCCTTTCTTGAGAAGGAGTTTCTCATGAAAGGTGTGAGTAGTCGGAAGGTAGAACTTGAAGAGGTTATTGAACCTTCTCTTCATGAAATGGCGAGTGGCGCAGCACCGGAAATTGTTTCAGAGTTGACTTCACCTGATGAAGAGAGAGATAATGATAATAATCATGAAACTCCGAAAGAGGATACTACCGAACCTCGCAGGTCAAGCAGAACACGTGCATCTCTTGAACTGTACGGAAATCCTGTTATAAATTTCATGATTGATGAAATAGATGACCCTGCGACGTATGAAGAAGCAATGATGAGCCCGGATTCCAACAGATGGCTAGAAGCCATGAAATCCGAGATGGAATCCATGTACGAAAACCAGGTTTGGACCTTGGTGGACTTACCTCATGATCGAACGGCTATTGAGAATAAATGGATTTTCAAAAGAAAAACTGATGCTGATGGTAATGTGACCATCTATAAAGCTCGACTTTTCACAAAAGGGTTTCGACAAATTCAAGGAGTTGACTACGATGAGACATTCTCTCCCATAGCGATGCTAAAGTCGGTTAGAATTATGTTAGCAATTGCTGCATATTTCAATTATGAAATATGGCAGATTGATGTCAAAACTGCGTTCCTCAATGGTAATATTGAAGAAGAGTTGTATATGATACAACCTAACGGTTTTGTCGATCCTAAGGATGCTGATAAGGTATGCAAGCTTCAGCGATCCATCTATGGACTGAAGCAAGCATCCCAGAGTTGGAATCTTCGCTTTGATGAGGTGATCAAAGAGTTTGGATTTGTCCAAACTTATGGAGAGGCTTGTATTTACAAGAAAGTGAGTGGGAGCAATGTGGCATTTCTGATATTATATGTGGATGACATATTATTGATTGGAAATGATATAGATCTTTTAACCAGTGTTAAAAGTTATCCAAAACAGCAAATTTTCAATGAAGGACCTTGGTGAAGCTTCATATATATTAGGCATTAAACTCTATAGAGATAGATCAAGGCGCCTAATTGGGCTATCGCAAAGTACATACCTTGATAAGATATTAAAGAAGTTTAATATGGACGGAAGTAAGAAGGGATTCTTACCTATGTTGCAAGGCAAGACATTGAGTAAGACTCAAAGTCCGGCTACGGCGGAAGAAAGAGAGATAATGGATAAGATCCCCTATGCCTCAGCCATAGGCTCTATAATGTATGCCATGCTATGTACAAGACCGGATGTGGCACATGCTATTAGTTTGACTAGTAGGTACCAATCTGATCCAGGTTCGGAACACTGGATAGAGGTCAAGACTATCCTTAAGTACTTAAGAAGAACTAAGGATATGTTTCTTGTATACGGAGGTGAAGAAGAGCTAGTCGCTAAGTGTTATGTTGATGCTAGCTTTGACACCGACCCGGATGACTCTAAGTCTCAATCCAGATATGTATTTCTCTTGAACGGAGCAGCAGTTAGTTGGAGGAGTTCCAAACAACCTGTGGTGGCTGGATCAACAACGGAGGCGTAATATGTTCCTGCTTCAGAAGCGGCGCAGGATGAAGGAGTTCATAATGGAACTAGGTGTGGTTCCTAGTGCATTGGACCCAATGGTGATCTGTTGTGACAACAATGGAGCCATATCCAACGCCAAGGAACCAAGGTATCACAAAAATTCCAAGCATATTAAGCGTCGGTTTCACTCCATCCGCGAGCATGTCAAGGATGGAGATATAAGGGTTTGTAAAGTACACATGGACCTAAATGCAGCAGATCCGTTGACTAAAGTTCTCCCTAGGGAAAAACATGATCAACACCAGAACTCCATGGGGTTATATTTATCACTATGTGAACTAGATTATTGTCTCTAGTGCAAGTGGGAGACTGAAGGAAATATGCCTTGAGAGGCAATAATAAAGTTGTTATTATGTATTCCTTGTATATGATAGATGTTTATTTTGCATGCTATAATTGTATTGATTGGAAACGTCAATACATGTGTGTTTAATAAACAAATAAAAGGTTCATAGTTATGCCTCTCTTATAGACTAGCTCATTGATTAACAAGATGA
The DNA here is from genome assembly GCA_910589775.1 of Avena eriantha. Classification (NCBI taxonomy): domain Eukaryota; kingdom Viridiplantae; phylum Streptophyta; class Magnoliopsida; order Poales; family Poaceae; genus Avena; species Avena eriantha. Next base: position 246,614,245 of record OU342742.1, on the reverse strand, counting down.
TCAAAGTTTCCTGATCATGGACATTGGATGTTGTTAATAACGAGGTCACAACATTTGTGAAATGATGTGATGAACTGATGTCTACGCACTTCTATTCTTGTAGACAGTTGTTGGGCCTCCAAATGCAGAGGTTTGTAGAACAACAACAAGTTTTCCCTTAAGTGGATCACCCAAGGTTTATCAAACTCAGGGAGGAAGTGGTTAAAGGTATCCCCTCTCAAGCAACCCTGCAATCAAGATACAAGAAGTCTCATGTGTCCCCAACACACCCAATACACTTGTCAGGTGTATAGGTGCACTAGTTCGGCAAAGAGATAGTGAAATACAAGTGGTATGGATATAAGACAATGGTGCCAAAAAATAGCTTGCTGGCATGTGGTTGACGTGGGAAAAGACTAAAGGCAAACTGAAATAAAGATGGAAGCAAGCAAACATGTAACAGATCTAATTGCAAACGGTGTTTCAATGCTTAGAAACAAGGCCTAGGGGTCATACTTTCACTAGTGAACACTCTCTCATATAAATATCTTCTCTTTATGATACTACTCTTAACTACTCTCCGGTTGGACACCCTAATCCATGGTAGGGCTATAACAGCACACCTCAAAGTAAGCCTTTCCCATCTAGAAAACCCCACACTATCACCTTGAGCACTAGATGGTTCCAACAAACACCACAATTTCATAAAGACATCCAACTCCAAATATAACTCATAACAAGTATTTGTAATCTCTAGCCTAAGTACCACCATGGTGTGCATGCTGTCACTTTCACACACATGGGGAGAGCAGAGATCTATTAAAGCACTTGAGTAGCAAAGTATATCTACTTGATTACAAAGCTCATGATCACAATATGATCATGCATAGAGAGAGAGATGAACACATAGCTACTGGTACAACCCTTAGCCTCGCGAGAGAACTACTCCCTCCTCACCATGGGAATCAGCAACGACGATGGAGATGGTGGTGGAGATCGATGGAGATGGCTCCAGGGGCACTTCCCCGTCCCGGTAGGGTGCTGGAACAGAGACTTTTTGTCCCCCGAATCTCCCCTTCAGTGGCGGCGGCGCTGTGGAACTTTTCGTGGCTTTCTGATTGACAATTTAGGGTTTCTGCATCGGGGGCTTCTTATAGGCAAAAGGGCAAGGTCGGTGGAGGCCGGAGGGGCCCACACCACCTGGTGGCGCGGCCAGGGTGGACCTGTGCCACCCTATGGTGTGGCTGGCCCCTGGCCCCTCTCTGTCTCGTCTTCTGGCTCCGTGTTCCCCTCGGTGAAATATTGACTTTGGCTTTTGTCCCGTCCAATTCCGACAATATTCATTTTCTGACTTTCTAGAACCAAAAACAGCAGAAAATAGGCAACTAGCACTGTGGCATCTTGTTAATAGGTTAGTCCAAGAAAGTGTATAGAAATACTCCAAAGTGTGGACAAAACATAAGAAAGTAGATATAAAACAAGCATGGAACATCAAAAATTATAGATACATTTGCAACGTATCATGAACATTCATCCGTAGTATAACATTATGATCAAAGTCATTATGTTTATATTGCTATAACATCGTACGAATTAATCTTAGTCCTTAGACCATGAGTTCATGTTAATTACTAACATCGGAAGGGTAACTTGATAACATCAAACGTCACACCGTAAAAGGGTGACTATAAAGGTGAGTTCAGATACTCTGAAGATGTTATGTTGAGGCTCATGGATCAAGAGTGGAATTTGTCAATCCTGATGACGTATAGATATACTCTGGGCCCTCTCGGTGATATCACATTAAGATAGCTTGCAACCAAGTGATGTGATCACTAGAATGTTATATCACGGGAACGAGAAAAGAGTTCATGTCGGTAACGAGATCAAACTAGGTATTTAGATACCGATGATCGAATCTCGGACATGTAATATGTCATGAGACAAAGGGATTAAATTACTAGCGTTAAAGGTTCTCATGATCACAGAAGTCATCATTGAATGTGTAGGAGTCAGTATGGATCTCCAGGCCCCGCTTCTGATTATTGATTTGAGAGGAGTCTCAATCATGTCTGCACTATTCGCGAACCGTAGGGTGACACACTTAAGGGTTTCCAAACACCATTTTGGAGCAGATATGTTTCAGACGAAAGAATTGCAAAGCGCTGGAATTGTTTTGATGGAAACCGGAATTATTTCAGGTGAAATTGTAGAAACTGGTTCTACATGTGATATTGAAATGTTGCAAGGGGTTTTATGTGAATGTTTGTTAATTAAAGTAATTAACAAAATTCTGAATAAAATAAATAAAAGAGTTTTATTAAATGAGAGTTGCATTAAATTTGGTGGAAATTTAATGCATGTGAGTGGAACTTTGGGTGGAGGCTAAATTGATGTGAGTGGAACTTCCACCACATGAATGAGGAAGAGGTGGGGGCACCCCCCATGGGCGTCAGCCATGGAGGGGAGGATCCCCCTCTCCTATAAAAGGCCCCCTCTCCTCCCTCACAAAGCACACCTCCTCGTGAAGGATCTCTCTCACCCTCTAGATATATTTCCCCATGGTCTCGGATTAGCAAGATACATGTTCCCGGTGGCATTGTGTCTGCAAGGAGTTGCTGCTTCCACTGATTCGTTAGAGCGAGGAGGGGGAGGTTGTTCGGTGGCATGAACGTGTGTGCGAGGACAGATGCGCTGCTGATTTGCGGCGCTAGGACTTCCACACGATCTTGAGATCGGCAAGCGTATGACTACATCATCCACGAGTTCCAACTCGTTAACAAAGCTTTGTTGTCTTCGAGGGTAAGTTCTCTATGGATGTATATCCACCCCTTGCTTGTATCTAGTAGATAGATCTTGGCGTATAGTTCTCATCGTAGGAATTTTTTTGTTTTCTATGCTGCAAACCCAACAATAACATAAGTATCATCCCTTAATATGAAATATATCAATGAATAATAGTAAATTGTGATATAGAATAGTGATGCAAAATGGACGTATCAACTCCCCCCAAGCTTAGACTTCGCTTGTCCCCAAGTGAAAACTGAGCTCAATAAACATGACCTCAGGTTTATGGAGTGAAGAGTCAATAAAAGAATACGGACAAGAAGCATCACATTCATCAATACATAAATCATAATAGAAGACAACTCACTATTATATAACTTAACTTGCAATAGGTAAAGGAAACACAAATAAAGATACACAAAGTAAATCACAATTGGTAATGGCAAACTTAGCTCTTGGTTGAAGAATAGTTGACAATTTGCAGGATTTCAAACGTAATGGTTTTCAATGATAGCTTTGAAAGTAATAAATACTAAGATAAGAGCAATGTGCAAAACAAGGAACATAAGAAACATGATTGAATAAATCATCATATGAATGAATGAAACACAACAACTCAAAATACTTGCTGAGATAGAAGGGAGTAGGTTTACTGACTCAACTAACAAGTAAAAGATAAGCCCTTCGAGAGGGAAGCAGGGATTTCAAGTTTCATAAAGAGCTTCTAAAAATTATGGTACTTATTAGCTTTCAGCTGTCATTGCCCCTATCATAGGCATCTTTAGGTGATTAAGGTTAAAGTGATCAAACATGAGGATATGCTTGACAAGTCGTAAGTTGAAAATCTCATGTCCCTTGAATACGAGGGTCGCTCCTCATGCTACTCAAGTTTAGTTATCGGTAAGTCCTTGTCATAGTAAGTATATGTGTATCATAGAGAACCACCAATGGGGTACCCCTTGCCCGATGATACGGAAGAATCCCCATATCAAAATGACAAGGCAAGTAGACAACGAGCATCTCAACAATCTTCTTATTTACCATGGGAAAATGGTGCTTTTTTCTCTCTTTCCTCTTTTCTCATCCCTTTTTTCTTTTCTCAATCTTTATCTGTTTTTTTATAAGAAGAATGCTTCATAGATTGCTCATTATGGTTACGCTGCAGGTTTCCACCATGATTAGGCATGAATTAGACCAGCGGCCCAGGCATTTCTCTAACACACATACATAACTCCATGGACTTACAAGCTCTCCTTTCATTTCAAACCGACAACATCCATAAACAAAAGAGCATGATATCAACTAAATAAAGTGCAATGTTGAAAGCGTTCCCCATGACATCATGGTTATGCTAATTCACAACTTACAAAGCGCAAGCATATACGCAACATAGATGGGCACAATGGTTCAAGTTTATTAAGTGCAAGAAAGTAAAGTGTGCCATCAAGTTCGTGAGAGCTTAAATCACTAATTTTCACATAACAAGTTTAATTCGGAAGGTAGATAAAAACATGAATTTACTTAGAATAGCAATAGTGCTAATAGGTAGGTATGGTGGACACAAATGGCACATGTTTTAGTTTAAGGATTGGATGCACGAGAAGTATTCCCTCTCAGTACAAGTTTTTGGCTAGCAAGGCTGGGTAGCAAGTATAAGAGTTGAAGGAAACAAACAACCATACAAGTGATAAAAACAAACATGCAATCTTCCTTGGAAGCACGAAATATCTTAACTAGAGAATACTAGAAAGATGATGATGAAATTATATTTCTTTAGAGTACTTTTATCTTTTCATTCAATTCTCAAAATAGTGTTGCTACTGATCGAGCCAGGTTTTCCAAAACCAACTAAATTTACTCAATGATCCCAAAGTGATACTAATACTAATAACAAGATCAATCATATAACAGAAATTGAAAACTAATATAAGATATGCAAAAGAGTAAATGAAAGAACTTCTCATTAATATTCCATAACGGCAACTCACACCAAGGGATACATAGATATCTAACGAGAGGGGGAAAAACTTCCATAATTCAAACTATCCTACATGATAACTTCTCTATTCATGATATGACTCTACTAGAAAGGTAAAAAGATAGAAGATAGTGATGTGATACCGCGACACTCCCCCAAGCTTGGAACAAACCAAGGGGATGCCAAAACCTGATGACGAATTACTCCTTCGGTGGTGGTGGTGTTCTCTCGATGAGCTTTTCGATCAATTTCCTCAAGTCCTCAATCTCCAAGGTGATAGTATGAATCAACTATGAGTTTTGCTCAACGCGGTTCATGATCATGTTGGGTCGTGATTCCCAGCTCGTACGATTCTTTCCCCACTCTTCCTCCTTAAAGTCTTGTTTTCCTGCATGGTTAGAATGAGGCATATCCCAATTGGAGGGTAGTTTCTCCTTGGGCATATTCTGGAATTGATGCTCATGGATAAGGGTATGGAAGGGATTCTTGGTGTGTGGAGAAGGTGAACGAGGAGCGAAACAGTGACGCGGAGGCTTCCCTCCAGTAGATGTCCATGCAGTCCTTTTGATCTTGGCAGGGTTCACCACCACTCCAATGCTTGCAATGGTAGTGCCGGTGTGCGGATGCTGGTTTTTCTTTGCCTCCTCTTCATCGATCTCCTTCTCCTGCCCAGGGTCTTGGGGACCCTCCTCCGCAGGCTTCTCTCCCTTATCCTTGACGAAGACCATTGTGCTTCTAAACTTTAAGAATAGTTCCTAGCAGAAACAGATCGAAATGAAAACACGACGAGAACACGATATACGAACCTCGGGGGATCCCGGGGATTATATATTACAGAGTTTTACAACAAAAAGAAGGTACTAGAAGAAAACAGGTCGGAGACGGACTCCGGGGTGGCCACACCACCTGGTGGCGCAGCCAGGGGGTGGTGTGAGCCACCCTGGCTCTGTTTCCGTCCCTCTTTCGCTTCGTTGCTTTCCTTGTTGGATAAAAACTACAAAAATATAACTGGACAGATTTTTCACGGACTTTTCTTACTAGAACTGTTACCTATTCGAAAACGGACTCTGCAGGTCTCTGAACTTGGTCTTTGATAATTTTTTCCGGAGTTACCACTTGAATAACATCAATATCTTTATCTTCATACACATATTTCTCAAGTCATGAAAACCTTTCACCTTCTTATTACACCATTTTCTCCACTAACCTAGAAATTTCTCACACAAAACTTCACACAATTCTCATTAGCAACATTAGTATAAGCAAGGTAATAAACCTTCTAAGTTCAATTTCAACTGAAATCCATCTAAACATAAGCTACTGAAACAACTCCTTCCGAAAGCCCAAAAGAATTTAAAAAGGAAATCGATTTAAGATGCAAATGCAAGAGTGGTAAAAATTTGTCAAAACAGACCAGCAAGGAAAGATCAATTTTTTAGAAAATCTTCTGTTGCTCAAATCAAAAAGTGCAAAACTAACGAAAGTTAAATAAAAACCTGGAGCAGAAGCACAAAAAATTACAGCTCAATCCGACGTACAGAGATTTTTCACGAATTTTTATATTGGAGCACAAAAATCTGTTTCGGGACAACAACTTCCTCAAATCTTACTTTTCTCTCATTAGAGGTTGATCTTGATACAAAAACCAAAAAAAACGGATAAATAGAGGTTATTACCGAAGTAATAACTTCCAAGACCTAAATAAGCAAAAACAAACTGAAAGCAGAAATATTTGGTTGTCTCCCAAAAAGCTCTTTCTTTATAGCCATTAAGATGGGCATAATAATTTTAATGATGCTCACATAAGAATATGAATTGAAGTAAAAGAGAGCATCAAGAAGCAAAGAATACACATGTTTAAGTCTAACCCACTTCCTATGCAAGGGAATTTTGTAAGAAAACAAATTGTTAAAACCATGGACTGCCAGCGTAGAAAGGCAAAACAAGTGCAACATAAAGATTTTCAGCATAAAGCGAGGGAACTTAATATTATTGAGATGCATAAGAACACTTTTCCCTCTCTCATAATAACTTTCAATATCATGCATAAATTTAACAATATAACTATCAAAAGAACCATTGTAGCAATCATCACTTATTTTAACAGAAAACATAGGAATACTCGTTCTTATAACTCTACTTTGTGAAACAGTTTTTGAAGTATCCTTACAAAGAATAGTGTGTCCATCTTCTACATATTTAGTGACAAAGTATTTCACATTTGCTACCATAGGTTTAATAGCTACTTGTTCATCAAGTTCAACAGTTTTATTTGTACTTTCATTAACCTTACTAGCTATCATAGAATGTTCCTTTATCTTAACTTGGAAAGGCATTTTGACAATGTAAGGATCGGGTAAAACATGATTAGTAGTATAAACTTCAGTATTTCTTGCAGGAACACTATTAACAATATCTTTATAAGGTGCATGATACTTATTCCACTCCTTTTTAGGAACTTGAATATAAGAAGCAAAAGCTTTAAAATAAGTTGCAATAGCTTGAGAGTCAAGACCATAAGCATTTTTAATATTTTGAAAGTCATCAGTTTCCATAAAAGATTCAATGCATTCATAATCATAATTTATACCTGACTTTCTTCCTTTATCATTCTCCCATGCTTCAGCATTGTCTTGAATACGGTCTAGAAGATCCCATTTAGCTTCTCCTTCCATGCGTGTAAATGATCCAGCACAAGAGGCATCCAATAGATCCTTATCATGAAGAGAAAGCCTTGCATAAAAATTATTGATAATAATATTGTTGGGGAGCTCATGAATAGGACATTTGAGCATTAGTAACTTCAATCTCCCCCAAGCTTGAGCTGTACTCTCTCCATCAAGAGGCCAAAAGTTGTATATTTGATTCCGATCTTTATGAATCTCACTAGGAGGATAAAATTTTGAATAAAAGAGAAGCACTATTTCCTCCCATTCAAGAGATTGACCATTCTTCAGCAGCTTATACCATTCCTCAGCTCTTCCTTTTAGTGATAATGAGAATAACTTCTTCTTAACTTGATCTATTGTAATACCTACACACTTAAACAACCCGCATAATTCGTGTATAAAGAGCAAATGATCACCGGGATGGACAGTTCCATCTCCAAAATAGTAGTTATCCATAACACGATCAACAATTCTTGTAGGTATTTTAAAAGTAGCATTCTTAGCAGGTGGTGGTTCATCTACTACCTTAGCAGTGGTAGTCGCATTACGAAATAAGAAACTTAGCGAATTATCCATATTGAAATAAAGTAACTAACAAAAGTAAATAATACTCACAGTAGAAGTTTCCTTTACCAGTTCCACTTTCCAATAGCGCTTCACTCCCCGGAAATGGCGCTAGAAAATAGTCTTGATGACCCACAAGTATAGGGGGTGTATCGCAGTATTTTCGATAAGTAAGAGTGTCGAACCCAACAAGGAGCAGAAGGTGTTGGCGAGTGGCTTTGAGCAGTAATTCTCTGTAAATACTTAGCAAACGGATTTTAGGGGTTTTTGATAATGCAGATAAATAAAGTACGAGTAAATAAAAGACAATAAGAATAAATGCAGCAAGTGGCCCAATCCTTTCTTTAGCAAAGGACAAGCCGGTTGTATTACTTAAGATGACCAAACGTTCTCGAGGACACATGGGAATATCGTCAAGTGCTTTCGCTTCATATAGTTGATTAATCTTCTTTAGTTTGCTAAGTGTTGTGTGGGTGAACCTGTGTTAATGTACCGACCTTCCTAGGACTAATACATACTTGTGATTATACCCCTTGCAAGCATCCGCAAGTACAAGAAAGTAATTAAGGTAGAAACCTAACCACAACTTTAAACTCTAAGACCTTGACATCCCTTATGCAAAGGTTTCCTAACGGGGGTTCGGGTTTCTGTCACTCCGGCAACCCCTACAATTAGTATCCAAATACACAATGTATTCTCTAGGCCCATATAGGTGAAGTGTCATGTAGTCGACATTTACATGACACCACTAGAAGAATAACACCATAACTTAAATATCAAACCATTGAATCTTTCTCAACACAATTCCACTACTAACAACATGACTTCTCCCATGTCCTCAAGAACTAAACGAACTACTCACAAGACATCATATGGATCAAGATCAGAGATGAAATAATGATAAGTAACAATCTGAACATAAACGATAATTCAATGGTTCACTCAATAGCATCAACTACAAGGAGTAATCAACACCGGGAAAGTTTCCCCTAAGAACTATGCAAGATTGAACCCAATTGTTACAGTGGTATGGAGTGGAGATGATTCTGGTGATGGAGATGATGGTGGTGGTGATGATGATGATCCTGATGAAGTCCAGCTTGATGGTGGTGTTGATGGCGATGATCTCCCCTCTCTGGGAAGGAATTTTACCAGCAAAATTCTGTCTACCGGAGAGGTCTTTCTCTCTCTGTAGTTTTCCATCCCGCAGAGGCGGCGAAACCTTTATGTCGTCCCGCCCCTAGGATTAGGGTTTCGTGGGGATAATATATAGCAAAGGGGAGAGCCAGGAGTGGGCCAGAGTGGCCACACCACCTGGTGGCGCGGCCAGGGGTGGCCCGCGCCAGGGGGTAGTATGGACCCCCTGTGTCCCATCTCCACTCCCTCTTCTGGCATCCTTCGTCTTCTGGAAAAATAGAATTTTCCATGTATTTTTCCGGATTTTCTGATCTTCACGAATTTCGCCTCCAAACTGCCCCTTTTCCATCAGAATCCTAACTGCAACGGTCCATGCTCCAAAAGTCATCAACCATGCAAAAACAGATGAAATAACATAAGTAGCATCCCTTAATATGAAATATATCAATGAATAATAGTAAATTATGATATAGAATAGTGATGCAAAATGGACGTATCAACCCCCTACACCGTTCATCCTAGGGAGACAAAGATGTATCAAGACCTAAAAACAAACTTATTGGTGGAAAAGAATGAAAGTTGACGTGGCCAAATATGTGTCCTCTTGTGGGGTTTGTGAGCGAGTAAAGACAGAGTCAGGACTATGATACGTTGCTAACGTATCTATAATTTTTGATGTTCCATGCTTGGTTTTATCTACTTTTATGTTTTGTCCACACTTTGGAGTACTTTTCATATGATTTCTTGGACTAACCTATTAACAAGAGCCAGAGTGCCAGTTGCCTGTTTTCTGCTGTTTTTGGTTCCAGGAAAGTCAGAAAATCAATATTCTCGGAATTGGACCATACAAAAGCCTATGGAACTTTATTTGCATGGTAATAGAAATGTTGTTAGTGTGAATTCTTTGGACACCATTATTGCTAATGCTATGGAAAAGTCTAAGCTTGGGGAGGCTAGTTTTTATGAAAATGATCTTTTTAGTCCCCCATCTTTAGAGGAGAAAATTTGCTTTGATGATACTATACCTCCAATATATGATGATTACAATGATGAATATGATATTTTTAGTCCACCAATTATTGAGAAGGAAATTGATTATGACTACAATATGCCTCCTATATTTGATGATTATGGTGATGAGAATAATAATGATAGCTCTTTTGTTTAATTTGCTCCTACTACAATTAATAAGAATGGCTATGCTTATAGGGAGAGTAATGATAATTTTATGCATGTGGCTCATGATAAGAATGTTTTATGTGATAGTTATATTGTTAATTTTATTCATGATGCTACTGAAAGTTATTATGAGAGAGGGAAACATGGTCTTATGTATCTCAACATTATTAAGTTTCCCCTCTTTATGTTGAAAGTCCTGAAGTTGCACTTGTTTTGCTTTACTATGCTTGTTGCTTTGTGCTTTCATGACTTGTTCCTTTACAAGATTCCTATGCATTGGAAGTTGATTAGACTTAAATGTGTTTTGAATTTGCTTCTTGATGCTCTCTTTTACTTCAATTCATATTTCTTATATGAGCATCTTCTCAAACTATCATGCCTAACTTAAAGGCGTTAAAGAAAAGTACTTATTGGGAGATAACCCAAAAGTTGTAGTTGAGCCTTGGAAGTTATTGCTTCAGTAATAACCTCTCCTTATCATTTTGTGTGGTTTTTTGTGCCAAGAGTAACCTCTAATGAGAGAGAAGTAATGCTTGGGAAAGTTGTTGTCCCGAAACAGATTTTTGGTGCTTCACTGCAAAAATTCGTGTACAATCTATGTACGTTGTTTTGAGGCGTGAATTTGTGTGCTTCTTACCCAGGTTGTTATCTAACTTTCGTTAGTTCGACACTTTTCGATTTGAGCAAGAGAAGGTCTTTGAAAAAAATCGGTTTTTACCTGCTGGTCTGTTTTGACAGATTTCTGCTATTATTTGCATTTGCCGCTTTATCAATTTCTTTTTGGGTTCTCTTTGGTGAAAAATTGAGATTTTTGAGGGAATTTCTGCAGTAGCCTATGTTTTTAATGAAAGTTTTGCTGTTTTGAAACTAAACCCCAAAGGTTTATTATCTTTTGAATGCACTAATGTTGCTAATAAAGATTGTGTGAAGTTTTGTATGAAGGAAATTTTCAGGTGTAGGGAAAGAATGATGTAATGAGATGAAGAATGGACTAAAGCTCAAGCTTGGGGATGCCACGCGTGTCACCCCAAGAAATATCCAAGAAGTACAATCGTCAAAGCTTGGGGATGCCCAAGGCATCCCCCTCTTCATTAATAAAAATCCCAGGTTTCTTCCAAATGCTTCATTTTTATTGTTTCATGCACAGTTGTGTTGTTCTTGGAGCGTCTTCTTTTTCATTTTCGTTTTGGTTTTTCGTTTGCTTGGTTTTCTGAATAAATTGGTTGGACCCCCTCTTTCATACATTGGTTTTCAAATAGTTTGGTTTGGATTGGAAAAGAGTAGGAAAAGTTCATGCTTAAGTGGTAAAAGGAGCTTGTTTTTGACTGTGGCCTATGCTTTGTCATGCCATGTTTGATATTTTTTTGTATTTATGCTTAGTATTCTTTGTTGTAGCATGACATGTTATAAACAATTGAGATTGCTTAATGTGCCTTGGAAGGATCGTGCGTTTTTTAGCATATTAAAGCATAGTATTGTGGTATTCTCCTTTGATGCTTTATTTGGGTTGATTTGGCGCATGCTCACACCATGTTATGACTATCCCAAGTCACCATAGCCTTGATGATCCTTTAGTTTTCAACTTGTAGTATCACTTTATGCTTTGATTAATGATGTTTTGTTGCTCTGCATGATTATGGCCATTATTGCTCTCTTAGTTTGTCGCTCCCAGTCTTTTGCTAGCCTCTTCAACCAAGTATGAGTTCCACTCATGCATCCAACTCCTTAAACCAAGTTATTCCAAAGAGTCCACCATGCCTACCTATTAGCATATGCTATTCCAAGTATATTCATGTTTTTGTCTACCTTTCAAATTAAACTTGTTATGAGAAAACTAGTGATTAAAGCTCTCACGAACTTGATGGCACACTTTACTTTTTTGCATTTAATAAACTTGAACCATTGGGCCCTTGTTTGTTGCGTATATGCTTGCGCTTTATAAGTTGAAATTAGCAGAACCATGTATCATGGGGAACGCTTTCAACATTGCACTTGTACTTTGTAACCCGTTGATATCATGTTCTTTTGCTTATGGATCCCGGCGGTGTGAAATAAAAGTGGAACTTGTAAGATCATGGAGTTTGTATGTGTGTTAGAGAAACGCCTCGGCCGCTAGCCTAAGCCATGCCTAATCATGGTGGAAACTTGCAGCATAACCATAATGAGCACTCTATGAAGCATCCTCAATAAAAACCTATGCAAATAGCAAATAAAAATATTGCTGAGATGCTTATTGTCTGCTTGCCTTGTCATTTTGATTATGGGATAGCTCCTGTATCATGTGCAAGGGGTACCCTATTGGCGGTTCTCTATGATACATACGTACTTACAATGACAAGAGCTTACTTGTGACTAAAGTTGAGTAGCATGAGGTTCCGTCTTCGTAAGTAAGGGGCATGAGATTTCAACTTATAACTTGTCAAGCATATCCTCTTAGTTGTGTCACTTTAACCTTAATCACTTTAAAGATGCTTATGATAGGGGCAATGAGAGCTGAAAGCTAATAAGTACCATAATTTTTGGAAGCTCTTTATGAAACTTGAATCCCTACTTCCTTCTATGAAGGCCTTTCTTTTACTTTTACGTTGAGTCTTCACCTTCTACCTTTATGCACCTACTTTGAGAGCATAGTGGCCATTCTTAGTTCTATGTGCATTGTACCAAAACTTATTGATTGATGCATAGCTTTGATATTGCTTTTTCTTAAACTATTTGTATCTAGTCACTCTTATAAACTTTGAAGGTGTCCTATGCATTTATATTTGCTACTCTTTGAGGGACAAGCTGAATGCCACTATGCTATGTTTTCTTTATGTGAAACAAACAAACGTATTTCAATGCATTGTTATTCATGTCTTTTGTTTGTGCCTTTTCATGTTACAACATAGTTGCTTTGTCTTATTGTTAGAACTTTATCTTTCATGCTATGTTGAAGTACTATGATCCCAGCTATCAATGCTTTACAAATACTTTGATCAAGTTTGTGATGGTGCATGTCACCTCAAAAATTATTCTTTATTTTTATCACTTACCTACTCGAGGACGAGAGGAGTTAAGCTTGGGGATGTTGATACGTTGCTAACGTATCTATAATTTTTGATATTCCATGCTTGGTTTTATCTACTTTCTTATGTTTTGTCCACACTTTGGAGTACTTTTCATATGATTTCTTGGACTAACCTATTAAAAAGAGCCACAGTGCCAGTTGCCTATTTTCTGCTGTTTTTGGTTCCAGGAAAGTCAGAAAATCAATATTCTCGTAATTGGACCGGACAAAAGCCAAAGTTGATATTTTACCAGAAGACTCATGGAGCCAGAAGAAGAGACGGAGAGGGGCCACAAGGCAGCCACACCATGTGGTGGCGCGAGCTAGCCCTGGCCGCGCCACCAGGTGGTGTGGGCCCCCTGGCCGCCCACCGACCTTACCTCTTCGCCTATAAGATGCCTCCCGATACAGAAACCCTAAATCGTCAATTAGAAATCCACGAAAAGTTCCACAACACCACCGCCACCAAAGGGGAGATTCGGGGGATAGAAAGTCTCTGTTTCGGCACCCTTCCGGGATGGGGAAGTGCCCTCGAAGACATTTCCATCGATCTCCACCACCATCTCCATCACCGTTGTTGATTCCCATGATGATGAGGGAGTAGTTCTTCCTCGAAGCTAAGGGTTCTACCGGTAGCTATGTGTTCATCTCTCTCTCTATGCATGACCATATTGTGATCATGAGATTTGTAATCAAGTATATCTACCTTGCTACTCAAGTGCTTTAATAGATCTTTGCTCTCCCCATGTGTGTGAAGTTGACAGTGTGCACACCATGGTGGCACTTAGGCTAGAGATTACGAATACTTGTTATGAGTTATATTTGGAGTTGGATGTCTTTATGAAATTGTGGTGTTTGTTTGAACCATCTAGTACTCAAGGTGACAATGTGGGGTTATCTAGATGTGGAAAGCAAACTTTGAGGTGTGATGTTATAGCCCTACCATCGATTAGAGTGTCCAACCGGAGAGTAGTTAAGAGTAGTATCATGAAGATATTATATTTATGAGAGAGTGTTCACTAGTGAAAGTATGATCCCTAGGCCTTGTTTCTAAGCATTGATACACCGTTTGCAATTAGATATGTTACATGTTTGCTTGCTTCCATCTTTATTTCAGTTTGCCTTTAGTCTTTTCCCATGTCAACCACATGCCAGCAAGCTATTTTCTGGCACTGTTACCACTTATAATTATCCATACCACTTGTATTTCACTATCTCTTCGCCGAACTAGTGCTCCTATACACCTGACAAGTGTATTGGGTGTGTTGGGGACACAAGAGACTTCTTGTATCTTGATTGCAGGGTTGCTTGAAGGGAATACCTTTGACCACTTCCTCCCTAAGTTCGATAAACCTTGGGTAATCCACTTAAGGGAAAACTTGCTGCTATTCTATAAACCTCTTTACTTGGAGGCCCAACAACTGTCTATAAGAATAGAAGTGCGTAGACATCAGACTGCTACAATCCTTAGAGGTTCTGGAATGGCCATGTGATGATATTGCCATGGATTTTGTGGTTGGGCTACCTCGTACACGAAGGGGGAAAGATGCAGTATGGGTAGTCGTGGATTGTTGGGGATATACTTTCCGGGTATCCTCACAGTTCCTCACTGACCAGGGTGGCCCACTTCGGGTTAGAGCTTTGCTTCATGGGCGGCCCAGTCAGGGAGAAAGACGGAGTCCAATCCAGCTACGGGAAAGCCCAGAAGACTTACCGACTTAGGCCCATAATGTTACTTGTAGTTCAAGATGTACTCTATAACCAACTCTTAGTCGTAGCCGGATAGATCTCTCCTGCAAACCCTAGGCCGGATATCTATATAAGCCGTCCTAGTGAGAGCCTTTAGGGCACACCTCAATAGTCTACAATCTCAACTCACACAGGCGAAACCCTTGTAACCCATATTCCGGCTCTGCCATATTACTGGATTGCTAGCAGGAGTAGGATCCGTCCAAAGCCGGTGGATTCGAACCTGGGTAAACTTGTGTGCTCACCGTCCCGGAATACCGTACGTCTCACACCCCTCTCTTCCGCACGCCTCGAGGACCCCCTCATGGCGTACGTGTCATCAATCCGACGACAGTTGGCGCCCACCGTGGGGCAAGTGAGCTTCAGATCTGCGTTCCGAGCAGAATCTGCAAGAATCGGAATTGGCGAGACTATCACCGTCGGTCGCATCCTCTACACCAGCGACGTCCCTCTCATCGTTCTCGACGAGACTTGGATTCCGGCTAGAGAGGCTGTGACTGCCTACACAATCATGTCTTTTGGTGAGATCGATGTTTACATCGGTTTCGCTGAACCTGCCCCGCCCACCCCAGCGGTGATGATAGAGGCAGAAGAATCTTCTGGGTCCCCTTTGTCCGCGGAGGCGGCAGAGTTTCGGATCTCAGAAAACCCTAATCCCACCTAGCCCGCACCAGTTGCGGAGATAGTGGAGAAATCCGAGCCTAAAGAAGACCTAGCGGTCCAAGTCGAATCTGGAGTGGATCACCCTGGAGAAGCCGGATCCCAGATCGACCCACCCGTGGAAGTCGAAGTTCAGGAGGAGCTAGTCAACGGCACTGATTCCAGCTCTGATGACGTTAGGACAGATAGGCCTTTCTTGAGGTATACACTGAGACGCATGATACTGCAAGGCGAAAGCGCAGATGCAATCCTCGAGACCATCAAAAGTTTCGACATGGCTGATCGCGAAAGCCGTAGGTACCTCAGGAAGCACGCGTCGCACTTCGTCAGATACGTGGGATCTAGATCCGGCTCTGCCGATGCTGGAGAAAACACTGACTCTGTGCTGGAGGCAATTGGAACAAACGCCGACGTACCCGCATCCTCGGATGAATCGATGACGCCAGCAGATTTCCGAAAGTTCTCCGCGGAATATGAAGAGGAGTATAACTCCAAAGCTACAGAACAAGGAGAAGCCATGGATGAAGGATCCGGGGAACACTCTCCCAAAGCGCAGGATGGCATGGACGTCGGAGATAATCCCGAAGTCCAGATGTCCGAAAGTACCGATCAGAGCTTGACTCCGGGAAACGGACCCAAAGCCATCTTTGCTACCGGTGCTGCCAAGAAGGCAAAGAAGAAGCACAAGAAGAACAAGACCCCGGCAAAAGACCCTCTGACAGAGGAGGTGATTGCCGAGGAATACGAAGAAGACTCGAATGGAGCACTTATCCCAGAAGAGCCGAAAAAATAAGAATCGGTGGATGGACACGTGATCACCGAAGGTGCGCGTAAACTCATCGATGCTGCATTAACCACACCTATCCCTACAGCTACAGAACTTACTGCTGAAGAGCTGGACGAAAGGGCCCAAGCCCTAGAAGCGCGTCATCAACAACTCCTCGATGAACCCAAAAACATCAAGGTGGAGAAGAAACGCATGGAAACTAAGGACTACATGTCTCGGTTGCATCAGAAGACACGTAAGCGTCACACCAATAACGACCAACTCCCACATGTTTGTGCCGTCCTTTTCGGGGATGAGATGGGGAAGCCACGGAAAGATAGCAAAGGAGATTGGGTATATCCAACCCCAGTATAGAATACCATGGCGGCCCAAGAAATTTTATCGGCTAATCTAGGGCCAGAGGAGATCCGTTTGGGTATCAAACTACTCAACAAGGGACTGGAGCAGCAAAAGGTCACCCTGTCCGGACGTCAAAAACTGGTATCGGATTCCGACCAATGTCGCACTGATCCGGCATGGGCTGACATAAGACCCCATCAAGTCCAGGAGCAGTATCATCGCCCAGAATGCCAGGAAGACAATTATTCAAGAACCGGATCGTCAGGACAACATTACAGAACTACGCGTAACTGGAGCAACGTCGCTCCAGCGGCCGAAAAAGAGGCCATTGCTGCACTGAATCCGAGGAACCCTCCCCGACGAGAGTCTAACGATCGAAGGGGAGAATATAAAGAGAAACGTCGGGAGGAGGATCGTCAAAAAATGCCACCTCCTAGACATACAAGCCGTCCGGCTGAACCTCACCATGGTGGGAATGACGGACGAAGGAATGACAGAAACCATGCTGGTACAAGCCGGCAGGGGGCTCGTCATAGTGAAGACCCTGCCCGGAACCGAAATAATGACGCTCCGGGCGGAGGCCGGCGATCAGCCAGAAACAATTCAGCTGCTCCACCATCTCCACCAAGCAGTCATCACAACGGCTCCCAAGGGGGACAAGGAGGACGACGTGGCGGGGGAGGTGGTGGCAGAAGCCGAAGTTCGGCTCCAAGGCACCGCAGCCACTGATACATTGCAAATGTATCTATAATTTTTGATGTTCCATGCTAGGTTTTATCCACTTTCTTGTGTTTTGTTCCAACTTTGGAGTACTTTTCACATGATTTCTTGGACTAACCTATTAACAAGAGCCACAGTGCCAGCTGCCCGTTTTCTGCTGTTTTTGGTTCCAGGAAAGTCAGAAAATGAATATTCTCGGAATTGGACGGGACAAAAGCCAAAGTTCCTATTTTTCCGGAAGTGATCAAGTGCCAGAATACGAGACGGAGAAGGGCCAGGGAGCCACCACACCACCTGGCCGCGCGGCGAGGTGTGGCATCCCGCTAAAACTACTACTAGAAAATCACTGTGTTTTTGTGCATTGCATCGTCATGACCGCATGCTCATGTCATCATGCCTCATTGCATTCGAGCGTCGTCATGTCATCATGCATCTGTTTGTCTAAAACTATTTTCTAAAAGCCTATCTTTGTTTTCTAAATATCCTCTCTCTATTTCAAATGTAAAACCCCGGGTGTTTTCTAGATCTTTTATTTGTCTAAAAACTATTTACAAAAGCCTTTCTAAAAATAAAATAAAAAGGTTTTGCTGGGGGAGGCAGCCGACCGGGCCTTTGGCCCAGCCAGCTAGCCTACCACCCTAGGCCCAACCCTGACCGAACCAAACACTAACCCTAGCTAGACAAACCCTAGACCTAACCCTACCCAACCACTCAGCCGCCGCCGCCGCCAGCTACACGCGCGCAACACACAGGCACGCACACGCTGCACCGCACAAACACGCTCCCAGTCGCCACAACCGCACGCAGACCCACCACCCCCGCACGACCACGTCTCCCCCGCGGGCCACCTCCTCACCTGCCCACATCCCGAGCCGGGCCCCACCCCGCGCCTGCCCGCGTACTCCCGCTCGCCCCAGCCCCGCCTCTCGCACGCTCCCGCCCACCTCGCCAGCCCCACCCCGACACGCCCAGGCCCACCTCCTGCCAACCCGCTACCGACAGCCACCGACGCACAGCGCGTGACCCCCGATCGCCACCTACCCCATCCCCGCGTCACATGCGTACACTTTCTGCCACCAACCACTCCTTGGTTGTTTTGCAGTTAGCCCCCTCCACCGCCAGGGTTAAACCCGATCCAGTCCCTAGCAGTGGACAGCGCTCCCGAGCCTCGTCGTCCTCCTGACGCGACCCCGTCCGTCTCCATCCTCGATGCCGCCCTCGTCTCCTTCTCGAGCTCCGGCGTCAGTAGCGCCTCCCCGTCGCCTCGACCCCATCTCCCCCGTTCGCGTCCTCCCCTTCCGGAGCAGAGACCGACGCCTCCCTTGGTCCTTGCGCCTCTGCCGCCGCCCTCCGTTGTGAGGCCCGCCTCCCCGAGCTCCTCATCCGCGAGCAGCGCCGCCGGGCCCCTCGCCGCAAGCTCGCCGGAGCCGCCTTCCCCGCTTGCTGCATCGAGCTCGACCCAAGCCACCGTCGGCCGCCGACCTCCTCCTCGTCTGCTCCACCGCCGTCGGCCTTCCTCTGCCCTACCCCAAGCCCCGCGCTGCCCCGCTGCCAGGGACGCTGCTCCGCCGCAACGACGCCCTCCACCAGGCTCGCCTTGAGCTCCGGCCCACCGCGCTCGCTCCCCATCCTTGCTCCCGCATCCTCCTAGCGCCGCCGCCTTCTCCGCTTCGAGAAGAGGCCGCTGGCGAGGCCCTCCGCTGCTCGCCATGCCCTTCCTCTGTGAAGCGCCCGACGCGCATCCCCAAGCGCCGTCGCTCGCGACCGCGTCCTCACCGCTCTGCAACCTCGCGTCGCCGTTGTCGGCCTCGTCTGCCGCGGTCCTGTCTCCTCCGTCGCCAGGGCGCCACCCCTACAAGCTCGCGGTAGTCATTTTTGTCCGAGCCATGCCGCCACCAGGGGCCCTTGGCTGCCTCGAGCCTGCGTCTGGCTACGCTCCACCGTGCTCGCTCCGGCCAGCAAGTATGTTTCCTCGCGTGTGTGTATCTGTAGAGGTCATTGCCACAAGCGTGCTACCCTGGTTCCGATGTACAAGTTTTCTGCTGCATGTTTCTGTGGTGGTGGAACACAAGTACCAGAAGAAGGGCCGCATGACTTGAGATTTGCTATTTCGACATCATGTTGCCGCCCAGATCTCCCTCTCGTCCGTGTCATGGACATGTGCAGACGCCGATACCTCACTAGAAGCCATGAGTACTCCGACAAGGGGCCGAAGACCCCGATCTCGAACCCAAAGACCATCAAGCTCTCCGACCCGGTATTCGAAGACGCCGAGACCCTGGACGACAAGTCTCTTTCCCGTAAGTGTCGACACCGGTACGACAAGACCTTCTTCCCGCACTGATGCCCGAGGACCGAACGCCAAGTTCGCCGAGGACCCGGACGCCAAGGTCGCCGACACGGAACGCCAAGTTCTTCCTCTCAGACGCCAAGACTCGAACCTGGAGACCGCCAAGATCGCCACCGGAACGCCAAGAACTTCATCTCGAATGCCAATACTGACTCGATGGCGAGGAACCGACAAGATCTTCGCGACGACAAGATCGACACCGACCAAGGCGAATCCGATGCGCCCCGACGCCAACCAAGTCCTTCTTACCGTGTTCAAACCCCGCTTCCCGTCGAACCCTGAGTCCGAACGCCGGACCCCCGGAACCCAAGATCTTCCGAACCCAGATGTGTGACCCTAAGCCTAAATTTTTATAATATGACATATACCTGTCGCATCATTAAATCATCATGCTTGCATACATGTCATCTGGTGGGTTGGGTTAAATAGTCGATTCACCTAAATTAAATATGGAGTCTATATGCGGGCTATTCTAGTCTTATTCCGGACTCCATTTAAATTTGTGTAGCGAACCGATGCCATGTTTTGTCCTGACAAGCCAACATTTAATTTGCAGGGTAGATAAATAACTTGAACCGCCTAATTAAGTGTCGCGACCCTGGTTCTGCTTAATATTGCCTAATTACACTGCATCTGTGTCATGCCATGCATCATCTCATAAGCATGCCGGATCTTCTGCCATAGTATTAAATATTGCATCCGGTGTTCCTTCTAGTGTTTGCTTCTTCGTGGATTAGGCCGATGAGTTGATGCGAGTATCGACAAGTTCTCCGGATATGAACCTTCGGCAATGTTTCCCAGGCGAGCATTCTCCCCCTTCTACCTATTTTGCATTTATAGTCTTTATTTCCTCATGTTGATCTATTGTTATCCGCGTTGCGATGCTTTAGTTTCCGTGTACTATTTATATTCCCTGCAGCCTCTATATTGCCTTGGACACATCCTATTGCCTATTGTTTGATAGACAGTCGGCCTTGCGAGTCGTAGTTGCTTGCTCAGGTGCTGCTTTGCATCGTTGTTGTCCCACCGTTGTTAAAAGGTTGGCACATGCCTAATGGTGGAGATGCTTAATGGTGGAGATGATCAGGACTTTAAATACAACTATTAAATTGCTGGGATAACTAATAAAAGAGGCACCGGTGGACAATATATGCTATTTGGTTTTTCATGTCCACTTGTGTCCCGTAGGCCCCGAGTACTTGATACATGTTCCTTGACTATTCGCACTATCCACATACGGGAGAGTCTATGAATCCCCCTTAGCCAGAGCTTGATTCATTTCTTATTTCTTGGGGCCACAAACTAGTTTGGGGCTTTATTACTATCTTGTACTTATGCCATGCTTACTGCTTTATTTATGATTGTGCGTGGAGCACCTATACTGTTTTGGAACGTGGAATGTTTTCGCGGTATCGACAAGCCCAGTCACACTTTCGGGTTCCCAGTCGTTTACAGCCATTGTCACAAACCCTGGGTCCGTTCCGGAGCCGGCCAACTTCGTTGCGGGTAGCTTAGTGGGTAGCCCCCTGAAATATTTTATGAATCATGTGATTGCTTTGTCGTGAAAGCCTCGTTGGGTTTTGATTTGGTTTTTCCGAGGTTGATCGTGTGTGTGTTGCTATTTGTGCACCCCTGCAGGGTAAATCTTTCTGAAAGCCGTGTCTGAGGTTATGGACGACTTGGAGCACAGTATCTCGATCATAGACAAGCATAACCAAAGTAGTGCTATAAATTTGACTTAAGATGTGACTAGTAATCAGATTCAAATACAATGGAATGGATATTAAAAATGCCAACAACTGGTGGAGATGGGGTTCCTTGTGTCTTGTTATATCTGCCTAGTAAGTATTGCAGCTCCAATGGAAAGTGATAAAAGTGCCAACAATTGCTGGGTTTTGGGATTCCTCAGGACAATTATATCTGACTAGTAAATGTTCCAACTATAACGGAATGGTGTTAAAACTGCCCACTACTTATGCTTCAGGACGACTCATGCTATCTATATCTGACTAGTAAGTGCTTCAACTATAATCGAATGAATAAAACTGCCAACTGTGTGAGTTCCTCGGTTTGACTTCCTCGTTTGGTCTCGAGGGGGAAATACCAGGATGGGTATGTTTGGTGTTAGTATCAGGTTGGATCCGAATAGGTCTCTCTTATCCCTCTCTAATAGCCGACAGTTGAATCGAGTCTCTATAGGTTGTTTAGTGCTGCTGCGCTGCCGCTTCAGTCCACCATACCTATTTAGGCGAGAGCCGCCAAATTCTAGCCTCGTCGTGTACTGGCCTCAGTACTGACGCTCCTCTTTTTCCTTTGCCCTTTGTTGGCACCCCTTTTGTTGTAGCAGGTTTGAGATCGACATCGTTAGCAGGGTTACCCTTCAGGCTTGGCCTGGGCAGGGTTATGGACGCCATTGGTTACTCTTCAGGGCTCTTAGCCCCATTTGCATCTTGTCCGTACTCGGACGCTGTAGCGATTTCAAGGTGATTTGGATCTTTGTACTGTATATCGGTATTATTGACTCATGGAGTCGTGTTGTATATATATCTGTTCAGAGGGTCCCATCGAGGACTGTTGTGTAATGGTATTACTTCGTTTTTCCACCCGCACGAAAGTGCCTGGTGGGCGTCCTTGAATCGTTTCTATGCGGGTTTGGCGGAAAGGGCTAAAACTTGCATAGGGCCGATTCGAGGGTGTTACACCAGGCCTGGCCCGCGCCAGGGGGTGGTGTGGCCGCTCCCGGCACCCCCTCGGCCTCCCCTTTCGACTATAAGTTTCCCTCGGGACGAAAACCCTAAGTACCTGATCAAAAATCCATGAAAGAGTCTGTAGCCGCCGTCGTCTCTGTCCCTAGATCGGGGGATGTGAAGCTATTCCCGGCACCCTGCCGGAGAGGGGAATTCACCCTGGAGGCCTTCTTCATCACCATGAAAGCCTCCGGTGTGATGCGTGAGTAGTTCATCCTTGGAATACGGATCCATGTAGTAGCTAGATGGCTGGTTTCTCCTCCTTTGTGCTTTCATGTTTAGATCTTGTGATCTCCGTTCATGATCAAGATCATCTATTTGTAATCCATACATGTTGTGTTTGCGGGGATCCGATGGATATTGAGATGCTATTTCAGATTGATTATTGATTCTATCATGTCTTGTTATTTGAGATCTTGCATGCTTTCCGTTGTTAGTAGCTATCTTGGCCAAGTAGATGCTAGCAACTCCAAGAGTTAGTATTTATGCTCGATAGTGGGTTCATGCCTCTGGTAATCTGGGGAAGTGACAGAAATCTCTAAGGAACTAGATGTGTTGTTGCTACTAGGGAGAAAACAACAATCCTTTGTTCATAGAACAATCGTATTGTTTACTTTACACGCAGTTCGTAAAGCAATAATATGTTGCTTGCAACTTAATACTGGAGGGGGTTTGGATGATAACCTGAAGGTGGATTATTAGTCATAGATACAGTTGGATGGCGGTCTATGTATAATGTTGTAATGCCCAATCAAGTCTCAGAGGACTCAAGATGATTAGTATATGCATGTATTGCTTTCTCGGTGTTTGTCAATTGCCCCGCTATAATTTGTTCACCTAGCATGTTATCTATCTAAGGAGAGCCACCTCTAGTGAACTATGGATCTCGGTCCTCTTTCTTTACATACAATCTACAATCTTTTACTGTTTTGTGTTTACTTTCTGCAAACTTTTACTTCTTTCCATTCGATACGTTTAATCCTTTGTTTTCCGCAAAACACGGTGAGATTGACAACCTCATCGCAAGTTGGGGACAAAGTTCTGTGGATGTGTTGTGCAGGTCTCCACGTTGCTACTAGCACTGGTAGTGCGCCTTGCCAAAGCTCAGCTAGTAACACCTTTGGGGTGTTTCCTTGCTCCTACTGGTTCGATTAAACCTTGGTTTCATAACTGAGGGAAACTTGCTGCTGTGCTCATCATACCTTCCTCTTGGGGTTCCCAACGAGCTCTACATCAACACCACGCACCAAGCACTTTTCTGGGCGCCGTGTATTAAACCATCAAGCGATTTTCTGGCGCCGTTGCCGGGGAGTCAAGGACATCTTCACGAGGGGAGTCCCTCATAACCAATCACTTTACTTTGTTGTTTTTGTTTTGTTTAGTTTCTTTTTGCTTTGTTTGCTTGTTTTGTTCTTCAAAAAACACAAAAAAAATTAGTTTTACTAGTTTGCTTTCTTTATCAAAAACACACAAAAATTAAGTCTCCTTTAGTTGTCACCTCTCCCTTAGCTCACCATGTCGATCCCTACATTCACCCTGAAAGACCTTCCAATTGGTAGTGGTTCTATAATTGGGAAAGATAACATTGAAGAAGTCTTTAATCATGTTAGCAAACATGAAGATACTGAGGATAGATCCCTTGTAGAACTTGCTCCAAATTATGAGATTGCTGCAACTTCTTTAATTCACATGTTAGAAGCTAGGTTTGTTAACCTCAACCCCTTAATGCAAGTAATGTTTCTTAAGCTTAAAGAAATTGAGGATCCTGAAAAGAGGGATTTTATTTTAGAAACTTTGTTTAAGGAGTTCTATGATGTAGCCAAGGAAGCTAGAAAAGTTTTTGAACGTTTCAATATGCTAGGCTCATGTGTGGATGTTGTTGGTACACGAGAAAAGATGAACAAAACCGAACCTAATGGGGAGAAACCTAAGATACCAATACCCTTCAAACTAGTACCAATACATGATGCCATAGAAAAGAATCTTGATTGGATTGTTCCTGCAAACCCTTTTGATGAGAATAGTAAACCTAAGAGCATTGAGAGAGGATCCTCTAGAACTTATTTGGATGATATACCTTGCCTTGTTGAAAGTATTTCTGGTATTGATCTTAATGCTTCTTCATTTGAGAATACTTGATCCTTTTTCTTGCTTCTTATGCCTAACTTAAAGGCGTTAAAGAAAAGTACTTGTTGGGAGATAATCCAAGAGTTTAGTTGAGTCTTGGAAGTTATTACCTCTGTAATAACCTCTCCTTATCCTTTTTATTTGCTTTTTGTGCCAAGAGTAACCTCTAATGAGAGTGAAGTAATGATTGGGAAAGTTGCTGTCCCGAAACAGATTTCTATGCTTCACCGTACAAACTCCTGAGAGCGATATGTACGTCGGATTAAGCTGTAATTGTTTGTGCTTCTGCCCTAGGTTGTTATCTAACTTTCGTTAGTTCAACACTTTTTGATTTGAGCAACATAAGGTCTTCGAAAAAATTCGTCTTTACTTGATGGTCTGTTTTGAAAGATTTCTGCCATTTTCTACATTTGTTTCTTGTTAGTTCCTTCTTGAGTTCCTTTGGGGAATTGAGATTTTTGAGGTAAGTGCTACATTAGCTAGTGTTCTAATGGAAGTTTATTTGGTGTTAGAACTGAACCTTGAGACTTATTTATCTTAAGTGCACTAATGTTGCTAATGAGATTGTGTGAAGTTTTGTATGAAGGAAAATTTTCAGGTGTATGGAAGGAATGAGTAATGAGATGAAGGATGGACTAAAGCTCAAGCTTGGGGATGCCACGCATGTCACCCAAAGAAATATCCAATAAGTAAAAGCGTCAAAGCTTGGGGATGCCCAAGGCATCCCCTTCTTTATCAATAAAAATCCCAGGTTTTTTCCAAACGCTTCATTTTTATTGTTTCATGCACAGTTGTGTTTTTCTTGGAGCGTCTTCTTTTTCGTTTTCGTTTTGGTTCTTAGTTTGCTTGGTTTGCTTAGTGTTCTGAATAACTTGGTTGGACCCCTCTCTTTCACACTTTGGTTTGCAAATAGTTTGGTTTGGTTTGGAAAAGAGTAGGAAAAGTTCATGCTTATGTGGTAAAAAGAGCTTGTTTTTGACTGTGGCCTATGCTTTGTCATGCCATGCTTGATATTGTTTTGGCTTTATGCTTAGTATTCTTTGATGTAGCATGACTTGTTATAAACAATTGAGATTGCTTAATGTGCCTTGGATGAATCATGCGTTGTTTAGCATATTAAAGCATAGTATAGTGGTATTCTCCTTTGATGCTTTATTTGGGTTGACTTGGCACATGCTCACACCATGTTATGACTATCTCAAGTCACCATAGCCTTTATGATCCTTTAGTTTTCAACTTGTAGTATCACTTTATGCTTTGATCAATGATGTTTTGTCGCTCTGCATGATTATGGCCATTATTGCTCTCTTAGTTTGTCGCTCCTAGTCTTTTGCTAGCCTCCACAACAAAGTATGAGTTCCACTCATGCATCCAACTCCCTAAACCAAGTTTTTCTAAAGAGTCCACCATACCTTCCTACTAGCTTATGCTATTCCAAGTATATTCATGCTTTTGTTTACCTTCCACTTGTTATGAAAAAACTAGTGATTAAAGCTCTCACGAACTTGATGGCACACTTTACTTTACTTGCCCTTAATTAACTTGAACCATTGTGTCTTCTATGTTGTATATGCTTGCACTTATTTGTCGGGAATTAGCAGAACCATGCTTTCATGGGGAACGCTTTCAACATTGCACTTGGTACTTGTACCTAGTTGATATCATGCTCTTTTGTATATGGATGTCGTCGGTGTGAAATGAAAGGGGAGCTTGTAAGTCCATGGAGTTATGTATATGTGTTAGAGAAACGCCTGGGCCGCTGGTCTAATCCATGCTGACATGGTGGAAACCTGCAGCGTAACCATAATGAGCTGTCTATGAAGCATTCTTCTTATAAAAAAAGAGTCCTATGCTGAAAAAAAGAGAAAAGGAGAAAAAAAGAGATACTATGCAAAGAGGAAAGAGAGAAAAAAGCACCATATTCCCATGGTAAATAAGAAGAATGCTGAGATGCTCGTTGTCTGCTTGCCTTGTCATTTTGATATGGGGATTCTTCCGTATCATCGGGCAAGGGGTACCCCGGTTGCGGTTCTCAATGATACACATGTACTTACGATGACAAGAACTTACCGGTGACTAAACTTGAGTAGCATGAGGAGCGGCCCTCGTATACAAGGGACATGAGATTTCTGACTTATACTTCGTCAAGCATGTACACCATAGTTTGTTCACTTTAACCTTAATCACTTCAAGATGCTTATGATAGGGGCAATGAGAGCTGAAATCTATGAGTACCATAATCTTTGGAAGCTCTTTATGAGACTTGAATCCCTACTTACTTTTACAAAAGGCTTTTCTTCCACCATTATATTGAGTCTCCACCTTCTATCTTTATGCACCTACTTTGAGAGCGTAGTGGCCATTCTTAGTTCTATGTGCATTGTCCCAAGACTAGTTGATTGATGCATAACTTGTTATTGCTTGTTTGAAACTATTGTATCTAGTCACTCTTATGAACTTTGAAGGTGTCCTATGCATTTATATTTGCTACTCTATTGAGGGACAAGCTGAATACTATTATACTATGTTTTCTTTATGTGAAACAAACAAACGTCTTGCAAAGCATTGTTATTCATGAATCTTTTGTTTGTGCCTTTTCATGTTGCATCATAGTTTCTTTGCTTATTTCTAGAACTTTGTCTTTCATGTTATGATGGAAGTACTATGATCCCAGCTTTGAATGTTTTCCAAATACTTTGATCAAGTCTTTGATGGTGCATGTCACCTCAAAAATTATTTTCTTTTTATCACTTACCTACTCGAGGACGAGCAGGAGTTAAGCTTGGGGATGTTGATACATTGCAAATGTATCGATAATTTTTGATGTTCCATGCTTGGTTTTATCCACTTTCTTGTGTTTTGTTCCAACTTTGGAGTACTTTTCATATGATTTCTTGTACTAACCTATTAACAAGAGCCACAGTGCCAGCTGCCTGTTTTCTGCTGTTTTTGGTTCCAGGAAAGTCAGAAAATGAATATTCTCGGAATTGGACGGGACAAAAGCCAAAGTGCCTATTTTTCCGGAAGGGATCAAGTGCCAGAATACGAGACGGAGAAGGGCCAGGGAGCCACCACACTACCTGGCCGCGCGGCCAGGCCTGGCCCGCGCCAAGGGGTGGTGTGGCCGCTCCCGGCACCCCCTCGGCCTCCCCTTCCGACTATAAGTTGCCCTCGAGACGAAAACCCTAAGTACCCGATCAAAAATCCACGAAAGAGTCTGTAGCCACCGTCATCTCCATCCCTAGATGGGGGGGATCTGAAGCTCTTCCCGGCACCCTGCCGGAGAGGGGAATTCACCCTGGAGGCCTTCTTCATCACCATGCAAGCCTCCGGTGTGATGCGTGAGTAGTTCATCCTTGGAATACGGATCCATGTAGTAGCTAGATGGCTGGTTTCTCCTCCTTTGTGCTTTCATGTTTAGATCTTGTGAGCTCCGTTCATGATCAAGATCATCTATTTGTAATCCATACATGTTGTGTTTGCAGGGATCCGATGGATATTGAGATGCTATTTCAGATTGATTATTGATTCTGTCATGTCTTTGTTATTTGAGATCTTGCATGCTTTCCGTTGTTAGTAGCTATCTTGGCCAAGTAGATGCTAGCAACTCCAAGAGTTAGTATTTATGCTCGATAGTGGGTTCATGCCTCTGGTAGTCTGGGGAAGTGACAGAAATCTCTAAGGAACTAGATGTGTTGTTGCTACTAGGGAGAAAACAACAATCCTTTGTTCATAGAACAATCGTATTGTTTACTTTACACGCAGTTCGTAAAGCAATAATCTGTTGCTTGCAACTTAATACTGGAGGGGGTTCAGATGATAACCTAAAGGTGGATTATTAGTCATAGATGCAGTTGGATGGCGGTCTATGTATTATGTTGTAATGCCCAATCAAGTCTCAAAGGAGTCAAGATGATTAGTATATGCATGTATTGCTTTCCCGGTGTTTGTCATTTGCCCCGCTGTAATTTGTTCACCCAGCATGTTATCTATCTAAGGAGAGCCACCTCTAGTGAACTATGGATCCCGGTCCTCTTTCTTTACATACAATGTACACTCTTTTACTGTTTTGTGTTTACTTTCTGCAAACTTTTACTTCTTTCCATTCGATACGTTTAATCCTTTGTTTTCCGCAAAACACGGTGAGATTGACAACCTCATCGCAAGTTGGGGACAAAGTTCTATGGTTGTGTTGTGCAGGTCTCCACGTTGCTACTAGCACCGGTAGTGCGCCTTGCCAAAGCTCAGCTAGTAATACCTTTGGGGTGTTTCCTTGCTCCTACTGGTTCGATTAAACCTTGGTTTCATAACTGAGGGAAACTTGCTGTTGTGCTCATCATACCTTCCTCTTGGGGTTCCCAACGAGCTCTACATCAACACCACGCACCAAGCACTTTTCTAGGCGCCGTGTATTGAGCCATCAGCCACAGCCGGCATTCGGGACGATCTCTATCCCAGAACGACGCAAGGCACATGATCAATTCCAACATAGAGGCGCTACGAAAACGATGATATCTACATGGGCCCAAAGTGCTTTGGACCACGCATCAGAGCTACAAGATTCCCGGAAGGATTTGCTATCTCAAGGCACATCCAAGCCTACGACGACATTGCTCGGCCAGATACTTGGCTACAGGATTTTTTCCAAGCTTGCTGCATCGCCAAAGGTGAAAACAGCCTGGTCGCAACCCGATATCTCCCACTTATGTTGCGGAAGACGGCGCGATCATGGCTCAATGAACTTTCGGAGAACACCATCCATAACTGGTATGACATGCAAAGTGCGTTCTTTCGGAATTTCGAAGGCACATATCAGAGGCCCTGTTCGGTTAGAGACCTACATCGTTGCACCCAGAGAGCTGGAGAAACTTGCCGGGATTACCTCGGACGATGGGTCGACACCAAGAACTCTTGTGAAGGAGTAAACGATCAAACCGTGATTGAAGCTTTCATCGTAGGGCTCCCAATTGGTCTATTATGTCACCGCTTGAAGTGTGACAAGGTCACTGATTTGGGAGAGATGATAGAAATAGCGAGCAAGTATGCATATGCTGACGACGATGCAGAGGGATTACTCAACGTACTAGCTGTTCCTCAGTCGACAAGACAACCAAAGCAACAAGCTCAGAAGCGCAAAAATACCTCGGAAGAAAAACCCAACAAGGAAACAGCGATGGTTACTACTGTTTCCGGGTCTGGAGGATGAGGAGGATGCCGCGGAGGCTGCGGGCATGGCCGTGGGACTTCAAGGGTCCAAGGTAGAGGAGAACAACAACCAGGCAAAACCTACTCTTGGGCCGACATTGCTAATAACCCATGCGTGCATCACCTAGACGCCAATGGGGGCTCGTCCCACACCAATAACGAATGTCGTTTCAATGATGACATCAAAAGAGATAACACCGCGGGCTACAAAGCTAAGCGGAAGAAGGGAAAGAAAAATCCCGAAAAAGACAAAGAGACCAAGGAAGATTCCGACATGGAGGAAGCCGATGCTTCAAATCCCAAGCCAAAAGGGAAGAAGACTTTTCCCACCAAGAAGGACACTTACGTCACTTTCCTCGGATCTCAACCAGCAAAGGTCAAGAAAGCAGGTCTACACGAGCTCAACGCAACAGTTCCGGCTGTCCCTCAATATTTGGATTGGTCGGAAGTGGCAATAACGTTTGACTGTGCTGATCATCCGCCTAAGCTACACAGGCAAGGAAAATACGCCTTAATCGTCAATCCACTTATTGACGGTTATGGTTTCTCCAAGACCCTCATGGACGGTGGTAGCAGCATCAATATTCTCTATGTAGAAACGCTACGCCGGATGAAGATCTCGGAAACACAGCTGAACCATAGCTCTGTGATTTTTCACGGAGTTGTCCCAGGAAGACAAGCTAATTCCCTGGGAGAGATCACTTTGGATGTTACTTTTGGAACACCAAAAAATTATCGAACGGAGGCACTTTCGTTCGAAGTGGTCCCATTCAAGAGCGCATACCACGCTATATTCGGACGTCCGGCTTACTGGGATTTTATGGCTCGTCCGTGTTACATTCACAATATGATGAAAATTCCAGGTCCCAACGGCATGATCACCATCAGGGGAGACCCGAAGAAAGCGCGAGAGTGCGAGGATGGAAATGCCGCCTTTGCCGAAGTCGTGCTGCATGCCCAGGAGTACCAGGAGATCAAGAAGAGCATAGATCCGTCCGAGATGCCCACAACAAAGAAAGAGGTGACAAAGCCAAATCCGGAGTTCAAGGCATCAGAAGAGACGAAGACGACGCCGTTGAAGGATGATGACCCCTCCAAGGTGACCCAGATAGGCGTAGGCCTAAGTAGCGCATAGGAAAGCGTGCTCGTCAAGTTCCTCCGAGCAAATCAAGATATCTTCGCATGGCAGCCATCTGACATGACCGGAGTACCTAGGGAACTTGCCGAGCACTCTCTAAATGTAAACCCGAACGCTAAACCCGTCAAACAGTCCTTACAATGGTTTGGTGATGAAAAGCGTAAGGCAATAGCTAAGGAACTAGAGCGGCTCGAGTTAGCCGGATTCATAGAAGAGGTCATCCATACTGATTGGTCGGCCAACCCTGTAATCGTCCCTAAAAAGGACACCACTGATTTAAGGATGTGTGTCGATTATACAGCCTTGAACAAGGCTTGTCCAAAAGATCCGTTCGCTTTGCCTAGAATTGATCGAGTTATTGATTCTACGGCAAGCTCGGAACTCCTCTGTTTTCTCGACGCATATTCCGGTTATCACCAAATCCGGATGAAGGAATCTGACAAAATCAAAACTTCATTCATAACCCCTTTCGGAGCTTTCTGTTATGTTACGATGCCCTTTGGGCTGAAGAACGCAGGAGCTACGTACCAGCGCACGATGCAGCGTTGCCTCCATGATCAACTCGGACGCAATGTACATGCATACGTGGATGATATCGCGGTGATGTCCACAAAGAAGGAAACATTGATTTCCGACTTAGAGGAGACGTTCGCCAATTTACGAAAATACAACATCATGCTTAACCCGAAGAAATATTTCTTTGAAATACCAGCCGGAAAATTGTTAGGTTTTATCGTGTCTCAACGAGGCATAGAGGTGAACCGTGACAAGATCAAGGCTATACTCAATATTTCCAGGCCAACTCGCCTGAAGGACGTACAAAGATTAACTGGTTGCATTGCTGCAGTCAGTCGATTTGTAAGCCGGCTTGGTGAAACAGCTGCACCATTATAAAAACTCCTAATGAAGACTAAGGATTTTGTCTGGACTGGCGAAGCTGAAGCTGCACTACAAGACCTGAAGAAAGTACTCTCGTCTACTCCTGTCCTTGCAGCGCCGGAACCTCAGGAACCGATGTTGCTCTATCTTGCTGCGACAAATAAGGTCGTTAGTATCGTCATGGTGGTGGAGAGACCAGAGGAAAATCAAGAACACCTGGTGCAGCGTCCGACATACTTTGTCAGCGAGGTCCTGACAGAATCAAAACAGCGGTATCCGCACTATCAAAAGTTGGCTTACGGTGTTTTTCTAGCATCTCGTAAGTTACGACACTACTTTCAGGAGCATCCAATTACCGTGGTGAGCACAACTCCCATGAGAGATATAATCAACAACAGTGACGCCACAGGACACGTCGCCAAATGGGGCATAGAGCTTTCAGCTTTCGATATTGAGTATAAACCCCGGACAGCAATCAAATCCCAGATCCTTGCTGACTTCGTCGCTAATTGGACAGAGACGAAGGAGAATATGATCCTTGAGTCGGAATATTGGACCCTCTACTTTGATGGGTCTAAGGCTCGAGGGGGCTCGGGGGCTGGTGTGGTGCTCAAATCACCCCAAGGAGATAAACTTCTATACGTTTTGCAGATCCACTTCACAGCGACAAACAATATTGCCAAGTATGAAGCACTGCTACATGAAATCCAGATTGCTAAGGATATCGGCATCCGACGTTTGATGTGTTACGGAGATTCGAATCTTGTTGCTCAACAAGTGTCGGATATTTGCAATGCAAATAAGCACATGGCAGCATATAAAGCTGTCGTGGATGATCTATCTAAATCGTTCGAAGGGTTTGAAGTTCAACACATCCCTCGAGCAGAAAATGAGGAAGCAGACGCACTATCTCGGATAGGTTCTGCGTGGAAATAGGTCCCGGATGGCGCTTTTTTAGAGCACCTCAAAGTTCCCTCAATAAAGGGAGTACATGAGGAATATCCGACTAAATCCGACTCACCTTTGATAGCAGTTCTGGCTGTAATTCCTAGCTAGACTCAACCCTACCTAGATTATCTAGTAGATGGAAAATTACCCGAAGACGAGGTTCTGAGCCGGCAGATTATCCGACGAGTAAAAGCATATACTATTGTTAAAGGTGAGCTCCATAAACGGAGTATTTCTGGGGGGTTTCAGCGCTGTGTATCTCTGGAAGAAGAAGTGGAAATCTTAAGGGAAATCCACGAAGGCGAGTGTGGTCACCACGCTGCACCCAAATCTTTAGTGGCAAAAGCTTTTAGACACGGATTTTTCTGGCTTACAGCTCAGGCAGATGCCGAAAGATTAGTCAAGACGTGCAAAGGCTGCCAAAAGTACGCCAAACAAGCTCATGTTCCGGCTGATCAGCTGCGAACAATACCTATAACATGGCCCTTTGCGGTCTGGGGGCTTGATATGGTAAGACCATTTAAACGAGCTCCAAGCGGATTTACTGACCTCCTAGTGATGGTGGATAAGTTCACAAAATGGATTGAGGCTAAACCTGTCACTAGTTGTGATGGAGCAACAGCCAAAAGATTTGTCGAGGATGTTATAATCCGGTATGGTTATCCACATAGCATTATCACGGACAATGGGAGTAATTTCTCTATGGGAGAATTGGCTGAATTCTGCAACGAGCAAAATATCCGGCTTGACATTGCGTCAGTCGCACATCCACAGGCTAACGGACAAGTCGAAAGAGCAAATGGTTTAATCCTACAAGGGCTAAAACCGAGACTCGAAGCACCACTACGACGTGCTGCAGGGGCATGGGCAGAGGAACTACCCTCTGTAATTTGGAGTTTACGAACAACTCCAAACATGTCAACAGGGTACACACCTTTCTTCTTGGTCTATGGCGCAGAAGCAGTTCTTCCTAGTGATTTGATTCATACTTCTCCTAGAGTGGCCACGTATATTGAAGAGGATGCCAAGATTTCTCGACAAAACGATCTCGACTTAGTCGAAGAAGTTCGCGTCGTTGCTGAAATGAGATCTACAGCCTATCAGCAAAAGTTACGCAAGTATCATAACTAGAGAGTTCGAAATAGATCTTTCAATAAAGGTGATTTGGTTCTCCGGCTTGTGCAACAAAGAAAGCACAAACTTTCCCCAGTATGGGAAGGGCCATTTTTAGTTAGTCGAGTATTGCACAATGGATCGTACTACTTAACTGACATGAGGCCAGTCAAAGAAAGACCTGCTACTAAGAAGAGAAAGAGAGCTGAAGGCAGTACAAATCCGGATGAGTTAGATAGACCGTGGAATATTGCTCAGCTACGTCCCTTTTATTCTTAGTTTATCCTTCTTTGTAATCATATATATGTATATGTTCTGTGAGAAATAAAAGTTTTGGTTGCCTCAAGTTTTTCAGAGAAGTTTTTACCATCTTATTTCAGAATGATCATGTCATAAGTCAAAAATCTCAGAATGCTTGAAAGTACTTTATGCTCATGCTCGTTCTAGTTTAGATTTCCAATTCTAAAACTGCTACCCTCGGGTATAACTCTAAAAAAATTCTAGTCTTTACTTTGGTTATTTGTTTGATTGCTGGATGCGGGCATTTTCCGAGTAGTGAATTGTTGGTACTGGAAGCCGGCTTTGTTTCTGAGTTTAAACTAGTTTAACAATTGAGCTCCGTTGCTCGGCAAAGTTTCTGGCAGAAGGTTTAGCCGGCTCATGAAAGGGATGAGGCGGAAAGCTAGATAAACGATAAGTATGGGCGAAAAAATACAAGTGCTTATGTAAACATTTTAGGCACACAAAAAGCTTAAAAGCCAAAAGTGCTGAATAGATCAAAAGCTTAGCACTGGCAAAATAATAGTACTTCATATTTACAAACACATCATGTTTTTTCAGATAATACAAAATGTTTTTGGTAATCTATGATGCAGGAGGAGATGAAGGAGCTGCCGGCTCGCTGGAGACGCCGCCTTGGTATCATTCCGAGATGTCCGCGTCTGAGTTGGTGCGTTCATCGTCAGAAACTTCTGCTGATTCTTCTGGAGGAGGAGGCGGAGTATCCACGCGGGTGAAGAAAGGGGTCTCGTAGCTGGTCAGGTCAGCCACGTGACACCCATATCCGGCGCAGGAGTGCATGATGGCTTGAAGGTCCTGCTCCTGGCCATCTTCATCTACTTTGCAGTACCCTCTGGTCACTTGCCATATTTCCATGTTTCCATGGTGGCTCATGACCATGGTGAGAGCGTTCTGCACCGCAGTCCGCGCGTAGGACATGTTCTAGTCCCGAACAAGTTGCGGCATCTCCTTTGCCTTGTCCCGCACCTAAAAATCCAACATGCCTTGCATGTCCGGAATCTTGAGAGCTTCGCCGATGTCCTCAAGGGATTGGCGGAAGTCATGAAGAAGGTCACCGACTTGGGTAAGCCGGTGGGTGCAGGGCTCGGTGTAAGAAGAGTCCGTCAAGTTCAGAGCACCTATACACAAAACAAGTTAAGAAAATCCGACATTGATAGAAGTCGAAGAAAAAGACAAGTCAGACAGATGGAACGTACCGAAAATGACGTCGTCAATTTTGGTCTTCTCCCGGAGACTCTGGAGTTCAGCCCGGAGGCCTGGGAAAGGTCCCTCTCTCTGCTAAGCTCACTCTTGAGGTCCGAGATTGTTTTATCTTGAGCAGTGATCTTGCGATCACGCTCTTCAGTAGCCATGGAGGAGGATTCAAGGACTTGAGCTATGCTCTTTTCATGATTTGCCTTGAGCTGGTCCAGCTCTTGGCGAAGCTCCTTGTTCTCCACCACCAAGGTCTTGAGGTTCTCGGCCTCTTCGATCATGGCGCAGGATTGTTTCACCAGCGCTGTAAGTCAAAAAGAACAACAGTTCAGAAAAATTCGACATTGAAAAAACAAAGACAAGGTTTGAGTCTCGGAATGTTTACCTTTGGCTTCATCCTTGGCAACTTTAAGTTTAGCATTTTTAAGTCAAAGAGCCTTGATCTCTCTCCGCTTATCACAAACATTCTTCAATAAATCTTGGTTATAGGAATATACTTTCTGTAAGTCAGAATACCCAAAGTCAGAAATCTACTAAAGACTCGGGCTAATATTTTTGCTAGTATCAACACGAGCCTTGGGGGCTACACTAGTTCATTCTTTGGCATCCTAATGAAGCATAAACCCGGATTATTTATCCTACTTCATGCTTGGGGGCTAGAGGATATGATATGAAATAAAAGAAAAACAAGAGTTGGAATTCCGACTTACATATTGTTCGCGAGTGAGTTTATCCAAACTCGCGTTCACCTCAACGACAACCTTCTCAGCAAGAGTCAGAGGGGTCACAGGAGCAGTTAGAAGCTCCCCGGACATGATCCTCTCATTGCGAAGAAGCACTTGTTCAAGAAGATTGGAGTGCTTGACGTCCTCTGCTTCTTGCGCTTCTTCTTCGGCAGATAAAGTACTTTTCTCCACGCATTGCCTGGCGAGCCGCTGGATTTCTTCTGCAGATTTCCGGGACAGGCCAAACTTGGCAAGTCCCGGATTGTTGATAAGGTTTTCAGCGAAGGTTTCTGCCGAGGGATCATTACCCAAAGAGGGTTCACCCCTATCTAGATCTGACTCACCCATGGTGACGACAGTTTGCGATTCAAGGATCGCAGGCTCCGTGGAAGGAGCCGGATCTTCTGCGACGACCGGAGAAGGAATGGTCACCGGCGTTGCAGAAGGTTGAGGGGCAGGAGTCGGAGGAGCCACGGCGGGGGAAGCTATGGTGAGCTTCATCTGTCGCAGGGGCTTCGAAGAAGTTCCCTTCCCCTTGCCCTTGATGAGCGGTTTTGCTCTGAGAATGTAGTAAAGTCGGAAACATTACATCTCGGAAAGAAATTCGAGTAAAGTACAAAGGCGGAAGTTGTGATTGAAAGTTACCTCTTCACGACGGGCACCTCCTTTGTGCCAACAGCCACTGTCGGAGCTTTGCGTTTCTTGAGCGCAAGGTCCGGCAATAGGACCACCTCTGTCTCCTGAGCAAACTCAAGAGGATATCCTTCGAGCGGAGCAAGTTCCGACTCGGGGAGGTCAGCAAGCTAAAAATAAGAAAACATATCAGTATTGCAGTATAACTCAAAGATTGAAACACATAAAAGGTGTACTGATGGAAGCTTACCAGCACTACAGGGTTTTCTGCCGTATGCATTGATGGCTCAATACACGGCGCCCAGAAAAGTGCTTGGTGCGTGGTGTTGATGTAGAGCTCGTTGGGAACCCCAAGAGGAAAGTATGATGAGCACACAATCAAGTTTCCCTCAGTTATGAAACCAAGGTTTAATCGAACCAGTAGGAGCAAGGAAACACCCCAAAGGTGTTACTAGCTGAGCTTTGGCAGGGCGCACTACCGGTGCTAGTAGCAACGTGGAGACCTGCACAACACAACCATAGAACTTTGTCCCCAACTTGCGATGAGGTTGTCAATCTCACCGTGTTTTGCGGAAAACAAAGGATTAAACGTATCGAATGGAAAGAAGTAAAAGTTTGCAGAAAGTAAACACAAAACAGTAAAAGAGTGTACATTGTATGTAAAGAAAGAGGACCGGGATCCATAGTTCACTAGAGGTGGCTCTCCTTAGATAGATAACATGCTGGGTGAACAAATTACAGCGGGGCAAATGACAAACACCGGGAAAGCAATACATGCATATACTAATCATCTTGACTCCTTTGAGACTTGATTGGGCATTACAACATAATACATAGACCGCCATCCAACTGCATCTATGACTAATAATCCACCTATAGGTTATCATCTGAACCCCCTCCAGTATTAAGTTGCAAGCAACAGATTATTGCTTTACGAACTGCGTGTAAAGTAAACAATACGATTGTTCTATGAACAAAGGATTGTTGTTTTCTCCCTAGTAGCAATAGCACATATAGTTCCTTAGAGATTTCTGTCACTTCCCTAGATTACCAGAGGCATGAACCCACTATCGAGCATAAATACTAACTCTTGGAGTTGCTAGCATCTACTTGGCCAAGATAGCTACTAACAACGGAAAGCATGCAAGATCTCAAATAACAAAGACATGACAGAATCAATAATCAATCTGAAATAGCATCTCAATATCCAT
Source organism: Avena eriantha (assembly GCA_910589775.1). Classification (NCBI taxonomy): domain Eukaryota; kingdom Viridiplantae; phylum Streptophyta; class Magnoliopsida; order Poales; family Poaceae; genus Avena; species Avena eriantha. Next base: position 246,576,081 of record OU342742.1, on the reverse strand, counting down.
CGGATCCCCGCAAACACAACATGTATAGATTACAAATAGATGATCTTGATCATGAACGGAGTTCACAAGATCTAAACATGAAAGCACAGAGGAGGAGAAACCAGCCATCTAGCTACTACATGGATCCGTAGTCCAAGGATGAACTACTCACGCATCACACCGGAGGCTTGCATGGTGATGAAGAAGGCCTCCAGGGTGAATTCCCCTCTCCGGCAGGGTGCCAAGAAGAGCTTCAGATCCCCCCCGATCTAGGGATGGAGATGACGGCGGCTACAGACTCTTTCGTGGATTTTTGATCGGGTACTTAGGGTTTTCGTCCCGAGGGCAACTTATAGTCGGAAGGGGAGGCCGAGGGGGTGCCGGGAGCGGCCACACCACCCCTTGGCGCGGGCCCCCGCAAACACAACATGTATAGATTACAAATAGATGATCTTGATCATGAACGGAGTTCACAAGATCTAAACATGAAAGCACAGAGGAGGAGAAACCAGCCATCTAGCTACTACATGGATCCGTAGTCCAAGGATGAACTACTCACGCATCACACCGGAGGCTTGCATGGTGATGAAGAAGGCCTCCAGGGTGAATTCCCCTCTCCGGCAGGGTGCCAAGAAGAGCTTCAGATCCCCCCCGATCTAGGGATGGAGATGACGGCGGCTACAGACTCTTTCGTGGATTTTTGATCGGGTACTTAGGGTTTTCGTCCCGAGGGCAACTTATAGTCGGAAGGGGAGGCCGAGGGGGTGCCGGGAGCGGCCACACCACCCCTTGGCGCGGGCCAGGCCTGGCCGCGCGGCCAGGTGGTGTGGTGGCTCCCTGGCCCTTCTCCGTCTCGTATTCTAGCACTTGATCCCTTCCGGAAAAATAGGCACTTGGCTTTTGTCCCGTCCAATTCCGAGAATATTCATTTTCTGACTTTCCTAGAACCAAAAACAGCAGAAAACAGGCAGCTGGCACTGTGGCTCTTGTTAATAGGTTAGTACAAGAAATCATATGAAAAGTACTCCAAAGTTGGAACAAAACACAAGAAAGTGGATAAAACCAAGCATGGAACATCAAAAATTATCGATACATTTGCAATGTATCAACATCCCCAAGCTTAACTCCTGCTCGTCCTCGAGTAGGTAAGTGATAAAAAGAAAATAATTTTTGAGGTGACATGCACCATCAAAGACTTGATCAAAGTATTTGGAAAACATTCAAAGCTGGGATCATAGTACTTCCATCATAACATGAAAGACAAAGTTCTAGAAATAAGCAAAGAAACTATGATGCAACATGAAAAGGCACAAACAAAAGATTCATGAATAACAATGCTTTGCAAGACGTTTGTTTGTTTCACATAAAGAAAACATAGTATAATAGTATTCAGCTTGTCCCTCAATAGAGTAGCAAATATAAATGCATAGGACACCTTCAAAGTTCATAAGAGTGACTAGATACAATAGTTTCAAACAAGCAATAACAAGTTATGCATCAATCAACTAGTCTTGGGACAATGCACATAGAACTAAGAATGGCCACTACGCTCTCAAAGTAGGTGCAGAAAGATAGAAGGTGGAGACTCAATATAATGGTGGAAGAAAAGCCTTTTGTAAAAGGAAGTAGGGATTCAAGTCTCATAAAGAGCTTCCAAAGATTATGGTACTCATAGATTTCAGCTCTCATTGCCCCTATCATAAGCATCTTGAAGTGATTAAGGTTAAAGTGAACAAACTATGGTGTACATGCTTGACGAAGTATAAGTCAGAAATCTCATGTCCCTTGTATACGAGGGCCGCTCCTCATGCTACTCAAGTTTAGTCACCGGTAAGTTCTTGTCATCGTAAGTACATGTGTATCATTGAGAACCGCAACCGGGGTACCCCTTGCCCGATGATACGGAAGAATCCCCATATCAAAATGACAAGGCAAGCAGACAACGAGCATCTCAGCATTCTTCTTATTTACCATGGGAATATGGTGCTTTTTTCTCTCTTTCCTCTTTGCATAGTATCTCTTTTTTTCTCCTTTTCTCTTTTTTCCAGCATAGGACTCTTTTTTTATAAGAAGAATGCTTCATAGACAGCTCATTATGGTTACGCTGCAGGTTTCCACCATGTCAGCATGGATTAGACCAGCGGCCCAGGCGTTTCTCTAACACATATACATAACTCCATGGACTTACAAGCTCCCCTTTCATTTCACACCGACGACATCCATATACAAAAGAGCATGATATCAACTAGGTACAAGTACCAAGTGCAATGTTGAAAGCGTTCCCCATGAAAGCATGGTTCTGCTAATTCCCGACAAATAAGTGCAAGCATATACAACATAGAAGACACAATGGTTCAAGTTAATTAAGGGCAAGTAAAGTAAAGTGTGCCATCAAGTTCGTGAGAGCTTTAATCACTAGTTTTTTCATAACAAGTGGAAGGTAAACAAAAGCATGAATATACTTGGAATAGCATAAGCTAGTAGGTAGGTATGAGGACTCTTTGGAAAAACTTGGTTTAGGGAGTTGGATGCATGAGTGGAACTCATACTTTGTTGTGGAGGCTAGCAAAAGACTGGGAGCGACAAACTAAGAGAGCAATAATGGCCATAATCATGCAGAGCGACAAAACATCATTGATCAAAGCATAAAGTGATACTACAAGTTGAAAACTAGAGGATCATAAAGGCTATGGTGACTTGAGATAGTCATAACATGGTGTGAGCATGTGCCAAGTCAACCCAAATAAAGCATCAAAGGAGAATACCACTATACTATGCTTTAATATGCTAAACAACGCATGATTCATCCAAGGCACATTAAGCAATCTCAATTGTTTATAACAAGTCATGCTACAACAAAGAATACTAAGCATAAAGCCAAAACAATATCAAGCATGGCATGACAAAGCATAGGCCACAGTCAAAAACAAGCTCTTTTTACCACATAAGCATGAACTTTCCTACTCTTTTCCAAACCAAACCAAACTATTTGCAAACCAAAGTATGAAAGAGGGGGTCCAACCAACTTATTCAGAGAACTAAGCAAACAAGCAAACTAAAAACCAAAACAAAAACGAAAAAGAAGACGCTCCAAGAAAAACACAATTGTGCATGAAACAATAAAAATGAAGTGTTTGGAAGAAACCTGGGATTTTTATTGATGAAGAAGGGGATGCCTTGGGCATCCCCAATCTTTGACGCTTGTACTTCTTGGATATTTCTTGGGGTGACACGCGTGGCATCCCCAAGCTTGAGCTTTAGTCCATCCTTCATCTCATTACTCATTCCTTCCATACACCTGAAAATTTCCCTTCATATGAAACTTCACACAATCTCATTACCAACATTAGTGCACTTAAGATAAATAAGTCTCAAGGTTCAGTTCTAACACCAAATAAACTTCCATTAGAACACTAGCTACTGTAGCACTTTCCTCAAAAATCTCAATTTCCCAAAGGAACTTAAGAAGGAACTAACAAGAAGCAAATGCATAAAATGGCAGAAATCTGTTAAAACAGACTAGCAGGTAAAGACGAATTTTTTCGAAGACCTTAAGTTGCAAGCCACAGATTATTGCTTTACGAACTGCGTGTAAAGTAAACAATACGATTGTTCTATGAACAAAGGATTTTTGTTTTCTCCCTAGTAGCAACATCACATCTAGTACCTTAGAGATTTTTGTCACTTCCCCAGATTACCAGAGGCATGAACCCACTATCGAGCATAAATACTAACTCTTGGAGTTGCTAGCATCTACTTGGCCAAGATAGTTACTAACAACGGAAAGCATGCAAGATCTCAAATAACAAAGACATGATAGAATCAATAATCAATCTGAAATAGCATCTCAATATCCATCGGATCCCCGGAAACACAACATGTATGGATTACAAATAGATGATCTTGATCATGAACGGAGCTCACAAGATCTAAACATGAAAGCACAAAGGAGGAGAAACCAACCATCTAGCTACTACATGGATCCGTAGTCCAAGGATGAACTACTCACGCATCACACCGGAGGCTTGCATGGTGATGAAGAAGGCCTCCAGGGTGAATTCCCCTCTCTGGCAGGGTGCTGGGAAGAGCTTCAGATCCCCCCGATCTAGGGATGGAGATGACAGTGACTACAGACTCTTTCGTGGATTTTTGATCGGGTACTTAGGGTATTCGTCCCGAGGGCAACTTATAGTCGGAAGGGGAGGCCGAGGGGGTGCTGGGAGCGGCCACACCACCCCTTGGCGCGGGCTAGGCCTGGCCGCGCGGCCAGGTGGTGTGGTGGCTCCCTGGCCCTTCTCCGTCTCGTATTCTGGCACTTGATCCCTTCCGGAAGAATAGGCACTTTGGCTTTTGTCCCGTCCAATTCTGAGAATATTCATTTTTTGACTTTCCTGGAACCAAAAACAGCAGAAAACAGGCAGCTAGCACTATGGCTCTTGTTAATAGGTTAGTCCAAGAAATCATATGAAAAGTACTCCAAAGTTGGAACAAAACACAAGAAAGTGGATAAAACTAAGCATGGAACATCAAAAATTATAGATACATTTGCAATGTATCATGCATATCCAGAGAAACCTCCGAGATTCTCCTCTCGATCTGCTCCCTGATTAGCCACTTAATCTGGCTTATGTAGCCCTGAGTGGTGTAGGATTTGGGGCTGATACGAAGGGAATCTTTCTTGGATGACGTGATGGAGTGCATCAGTCGATCCCCATGGCACTAAAGGGGCTGGATCCGGCATGAGACCCAGCATTGGATTAAGTCGGATCCCTTCAGTCCCTTATGTTTGATCAGATATTCGATCCGCCTCTTAGCAAGGATCAGATTGTCAAAGAGAGCCAGAGCAGCCTCGTCCCAAGACGGTTGGGCCGTGGCAGCTCCGTCAACAAAAGCCGGCAAAACAGTGGCTTTGCCGGGAGCCGGAATATCCCTATGATAGAAAAATGTGGCTGGCCATTGTTTGACCCTCGTCGTTGAACGCGCAGGGAATCCAGAGCCCACAAAAGCTCTCTTTCTCCGCCACCGCTTCCGTCGTCGCTGCCGCCGCTGCTGCCGCCAAGCCGGAAGAGGAAGATGAAGCCATTTCTCCGGTGAGCAGTTGACCTAGAATGGGCGGCGCTGGGAGTTCTTTGGGGGAGGAACGGGGGAGCTCTGTGCGCGCAGGGAGATTGGGAGGAGAGGAAAAGGCAAAGGACTGGTGAAAGGAGAAGGAGAAAATCCTAACCCCTTATATCAACCTAACTGCGCCAAGATTCGTGCAAATGCTACAGTGTAACCGCCACGCGTCGTGGAAGGGACTAGGAAGGATCCATGTGATGATTACGTCGCCTCGATCTCCACGCACGCATTGAAACGGCGCCTCGGTTCCGCGAACCGCGGACCCACCAATGGTCGTGCTGACGGAATGCCTGTCAGATGACGTGACTTGACCATGACTTGTGTCAGACGGCGTTAGAGACCAAGTTCCGGCTTAGTTTGAAATCAAGCTTGAAAATCCGAATAACCTGTTGATAGGTCCGACTTATTTTTTAAGACCCGGATCGTATTTTTTGTTGTGAAGTTTCAGGAACCCTTTAAGATTCTGCAAGCCGAAGATCAAGCTAGACGATCATAAATCCGACTTTGGATCTTGGAGGCCTCCGGGGGCTGCTGTTGGGGATATACTTTCCGGGTATCCTCACAGTTCCTCACTGACCAGGGTGGCCCACTTCGGGTTAGAGCTTTGCTTACGGGTGGCCCAGTCAGGGAGAAAGACGGAGTCCAATCCAGCTACGGGAAAGCCCATAAGATTTACCGACTTAGGCCCATAATGTTACTTGTAGTTCAAGATGTACTCTGTAACCAACTCTTAGTCGTAGCCGGATAGATCTCTCCTATAAACCCTAGGCCGGATATCTATATAAGCCGTCCTAGGGAGAGCCTTTAGGGCACACCTCAATAGTCTACAATCTCAACTCGCACAGGCGAAACCCTTGTAACCCATATTCCGGCTCTGCCGTATTACTGGATTGCTAGCAGGAGTAGGATCCGTCCAAAGCTGGCGGATTCAAACCTTGGTAAACTTGTGTGCTCACCGTCCCAGAATACCGTACGTCTCACACCCCTCTCTTCCGCACGCCTCGAGGACCCCCTCATGGCGTACTTGTCAACAATCCGACGACATAGATCGACTTAGCAAAGTTGCTCATTTTATTCCTATCCGCACCATAGACTCTGCAAGTGACTTGGCACTGATATATGTAAGGGAGACATTAAGTTTGCATGGGGCTCCTAAAACAATTACTTCTGATCAAGATGCTAAGTTTGTATCAAATTTCTGGGAGAGCTTGCAGAGTGCCTTGGGGACGCACATGAGACTTAGTATGTCGTTTCATCCCCAGACAGATGGCCATTCAGAGTGTACAATCCAAACGCACGAAGATATGTTGAGGTGTTGTGTCCTATCCTAGCAAGGGAGCTGGGAGGATTACTTACCACTTGTGGAGTTTGCTTATAATAATAGTTATCAAGCTAGCATACATATGGCGCCTTACGAGGCTCTATATGGAAGAAAGTATGGATCTCCATTGTGTTGGGATGTTGTGGGTGAGAAGGCAGTGCTTGGACCTAATTGGGTTCAACAAGCTACAAAGAGGGTAGATGAGATTAGACAGCATATGTTGGCAGCACAGAGTAGGCAAAAGAGCTATGCTGATTTGAAGAGGTCAAAGGTGGAATTTCAAGTTGGGGAGGAGGTACTCTTAATGGTGTCACCCATTAAAGGTGTTATAAGATTTAACATCAAAGGAAAGCTTAGTCCGTGATACATTGGACCTTTCTTGATATTGACACGAGTGGTAAAACTAGCCTATCGACTTGAGTTGCCAGAGTTGATGAAAGGTGTGCATGATGTGTTCCATGTTGCACAAGCATTTTCGTGATCCAGAACGACAAATTACCATGGAACCAATTCAGATTGAGCAAGATTTAGCCTTTGAGATTCACCCTATAAGGATATTAGAAGAGTATGAGAGAGTGATGTGGAATAGGACACTAAAATATGTGAAGGTTCTTTGGTCGCAACAAACTAAGCGTGAGACGACTTAGGAACTTGAGTCTCGCATGCGCGAGAAGTATCCAGAGTTATTCATGGCTGATATGTGATGCATGATTATGCTTTCCTATTATGTTTATTTGTGCGAGTAGAAGAACGAGAAAGAATTCGGGGTCGAATTCTATTTAAGGGGGGTAAGAATGTCATACCCCAAATTTTGATACTAATGTTTTGTGCTTACTCAATCCTTTCAAAAGTAATTCAATTATTTATAAATGTGTTACTGTTTGTATGGGGTGGGAGAAAAAAATACAAAATGAATAAAGTGAAAATAGAGTACAATAGCACTTGAACCTTTGACCTGCCGTTCTAAACCTGTAGCTACAACCAGCTATCCTCATTGTGTTTTATGAGTAAAACACTAGTTTTCTTCTTTTGTTTCTTGTGTACGAGAGGAAGTAAACCATCGGGCTAGGCCCAAGGCCCTATCAGAGTCCTACAATTCACAGTTTGTGCCCCACGGTTGAGGCAAGTTCACGACAGATAGTGAATTTTGCATATCTCTGTTTACTGACTGTTTTAATGCTGATGATATGACCATTATGACAATGATAAAGAGGATGATGATGGCATGTGCGTATTATGCATACTTTTTCATACCCATGATGATAATTGACCTACTTAGGTGGGCACAATGCGACCTTCATTGATGGGTCGCGACCCACTTTGGAGGCACCTTCCACGAGTTGGAGCAAGTGGATGCCGACGGGTGTCCACTCGAGCGATAGCGGTATTCATGATGAGATGAGATGAGCATATAGGCATGTAGGACATACTATTATGTTCTAATGGATGAATGATGTTTAATATAGTCATAGTGTTTTGATTTATGTGAAGTTACTATTTGTTTATGAACTTGTTGAGTATTTGTACTCAATATCGTCGCTTTCATGTTTTTAGGTAAACCTTGATGACGTCATGCATGGGGAGTTCTAGGAGTTGCACCTTCACAATTATCACCTCACGTTTCACATAATCCTCACAAATATTTTGGAGCTCCGATTTTGATCAATAGGAATCATTCTTGTCATAAATGGTTTCGGAGTATGCGGAAGTTTATCACTTAGACTTTCTTGGTTTTTCCTGCTAGAGACTATTACCGGTATTGTGTTCGGATGGTAGTTTTCTTATAGTTGTGGTATTGGATACTTATACGGTTGAATGTGCGTCTAATTTTTATTGAGTTTTATCCTTGTACTATTGGGTTTATATTATTGCCTATCGTGGATGTCGAAGAAATAAAGGAGACTCTGTCGATTTTTTCCTAAAAAGTCTTAGTTCATTTTATGTGCAGTGTATGTGGTAACGGCTCAAGTGCTTGGTTGGCTTGGGGTGTTACAGGAATATTCGGCGCATACCAGCCGGCTGTCGACCAAATCTGGTCCGAGTCAGCTTGTATCAGTTTGAGTCGAACACGTCCCTATTTTGGTTTTTGGATGACCCAACCATCCTTATAAGCCCTGGGTGCCCCCATAGCTAGGTTTAGATCACGTTTAAAGTCAATCCTAGATTCGTTGAGTTGCTACTTGCTTCCAATTAAACCCTTGCACCAATTCATATAGATCTAGTGTATTTGCTACTATCAATCAAGTGCAATTAGTTGATCCATTGGGATTTAGCCAATTACAAGTTTCGTGTGATCTGCTGTTCCATTGGGAATTATAAGATTGCAAACCGCTTCGTGGTCAGCGTCTATGAGCGCAAGTGTGTGAAGTTGCGAATATCTACAAGGGTTGAGAGCTGTTGCATTGGCATCAGGGATCGGTTGAGAGGTTCGTGAGCGGCATACAACCCACTATCATCACCTACCACCTTCACTTACTAAGAAGATCGGGCCACCCCCATATCAAGGAAGAGAGGGTATATATAGTCCAAGGGAGAAAATTAGCCGTTTGGGTGTGTGTGTGTGTGTGTGGGGGGGGGGGGGGGGGGGGTTCTGCGACCAAACTGGCAGTAAATCCGGTGGCGCCAGGCCATGCGCTGGACAAACCAGCAACACAACCGATGAGCCGAACGCTGGGCCAAACTGAAATGGCGCCATGCCGGACAAACCGACGCCCCATGAAAGTTCTTTATAATATAGCAGTTCGATATGGGGTTGCTCAAACTGGTAGCCTACGATTCAATCTGGCAGCGCATCCGGTGGCACCGGATTGCCCACCGGTTTTGCAGAAACTCTCAAACATGTGGTTTTTCTCTTTCGTCCTATACTCTCCTCTGGTGGGTGTGATGACTATTTGGTGTTAGGATGTGTATAAGGTATATCAGCATCCCCAAAGAGCTCATCGAGACCTCCCCTCTTAATAATGCGATGTCTCCTATAAGACTCGGGCATGAATAAGAGAGAAATGTAATGAAAACATCGTCTCTTATTTTGAATACCAAATGGGGGTCTCCTACCACCTTCCATCATCTCTTGTGAACCAAAACCTGAATAACCACTTGTAGGTAACATTAGTCCATACTTTAGCTCCGATGTCAATGTTAACCAAAATAATGAGTAAGGGTAAAATGCCCTTACAGTTGGGCCCCATGCCCCGTCGGACGCCTCTCACTAAGAGTGGTATCGCCCACAGCCGCTAACGTTGGGCCCAAGGGACAATGTGCGACCCACCGTCCGGCTACCCAGGGTAGGAAAGGGCGCGCAAGCTCTCCGCGACAGGGAATCCCGGGCTGCGGAGCCCGCCTTCCCGGGAGAGCAGGGCTCCATCATGATGATGCCGCGTGTCCTTTCCGGCGGCCATCCCACGACCAAAAAGAATCGGGATGACGTGGATAGCCCTAAACTTTCATGCGCTATTATTTTCTCCAATGTGTATTGCATCATGTCATCATGCAAAAGCTTTGGTTTTCAAAAAATCCTTAAAATATATCTTCAAATATATTTGGCAAAGTAGAAGGGAGTCATGACAAAGTAGAAAAATTGTGTTTCCATCTAAAAGAGAATTTGCTTCCTATGCTAAAGTTGTTTTCATCAAATATAGAGAAGTGTTTCCTTTGTAAATATGGTTTCCAATGGTAGTGAAATTTTCTCAGATCTAACATTATTTTGTTTCAGTATATTTGGCATATTTTTCTATAACCCATAGACAATTGTGTTCCTCAATTATAAAATTTGCTTGAGTACAAATAAAATTTGTTTCTTCATCTTATTTTCATGTTAGAGCCACAATTTTATATGTACCCTAGAATAAATTTCAGGTTTTTTTAGACATTCAAATACAGCATGATTTCTAAATTTCAGGCTCACAGGAGGCAAAACGCCGGGTCCTGAACCTGGCTTCAAACGTTTAATCCAGGCCGAAAACAGATGGCACATCTGGACCACTCAACTCCGGCCCGGTTGGATTGAACAGACTTAAATATTCGCTCGAACTTGTTCAAAACACTATACCCCGCGCCACGAACGGCGCGAGGTCCAGTCAGCGTCCGACAGTCACCCCCGCGGCTCAAACTCCCGGCATGCCGCCGCCGCCTCTTCCCCTGGGGCTCCATCGCGCGTTCTCCCTCCTCGCCCGCCTCGACTCCCCGGGACACCTCCTGCAGGCCCACGCCTTTCTCCTCCCCCGCGGCGGCCACCACAACGCGCGCCTCCTCTCCGCGCTCCTCCTCGCCTCTCTCCGCCTCCCGCTCCGCTCCCACGCCCTCACTCTCCTCCGAAGCATAAACCCCTCCGTGTCCCTCAACGCTGTCGCCCAGATACCCCACCTTCGTGGTACCCTCGGCCCGCAGCTTCACTCCCTTGTCCTCCGCGCCGGGCTTACCTCCAACGCGCACGTCTCGACAAGCCTCATCCAGACCTACTTCTCCTGCAGCAGAATAGCCTCCGCACGTAGTGTGTTCGATGAAACGATCCACAAGGACATCTTCTGCTGGAATGTCACGATCTCAGGGTACGTCAAGTCTGGGAACTTGGCTTGCGCGCGCGAGCTGTTCGATGTTATGCCGCAGAGGAACGTGGTGTCGTGGACGACTCTGATTGGGGCATATGCACAGATGAAACGGCCGGTAGAGGCGATCGAGGTGTTCCGGAGGATGCAGGTGGAGGAGGGGATCGAGCCTGATGGGATAGCATTGCTGTCGGTGCTGTCGGCTTGCGGGGATCTAGGCGCGGTTGATTTGGGGGAATGGGTGCACAGGTTCGTGGTGAAGCGGGGCTTATGCTGGCATATACCACTGATGAATGCGATCATTGACATGTACCTCAAATGTGGGTGTGTTGGGAAGGCGGTGGAGGTGTTTGAGGGTATGGAGCAGAAGAGTGTAGTGACTTGGACAACAGTGATCGCTGGATTTGCATTGCATGGCCTTGGTTTGGAAGCTGTTGAGATGTTTCGCCGGATGGAGAGGGATAATGTGGCACCAAATGATGTCACTTTTCTTGCAATCCTGTCAGCATGCAGCCACATTGGACTGACTGATTTGGGTCGATGGTATTTCAAAATCATGATATCCCAGTACGGAATTAAGCCGCGGGTTGAACATTATGGGTGCATGGTCGATTTACTTGGCCGTGCTGGTTGTTTGGTAGAAGCTCAAGACTTAGTTAAGGGCATGCCTTTCATGGCAAATGCAGCAATATGGGGAGCTCTTCTTGCTGCCGCTCGGACCCATGGTGATGCTGAGCTTGGGGAACAAGCTTTGCTGCATCTAATTCGTCTTGAGCCTCACAATAGTGGCAACTATATTCTCCTATCAAATATTTATGCAGAACAGGAGAGGTGGGATGATGTGAGCAAACTACGAAAGGCGATGAAAGACGGGGGCTTAACAAGTGTACCAGGGGCAAGTTCAGTTGAAATTGATGGCATGGTTCATGAGTTCACTTCCAGAGATGGATCTCATCTGTGCTTACATGAGATATGTAAAGTATTATGTGATATCACCACTGACATGAAATCCATTGGTTATGTTGCCGTGCTCCCTGAAGCACCACATGATATTGAAGAAGAGTAAGACCGTAGACATTAAGTAATATATCTTTTTAAGAGAATAGATGGTGTTTGTGTACAGAAGGTCAAAATTCAGATAGCTGATCTTTTATGGACTCGTCACTGCATGGGAAATTTGTTCTTATGATCCAAACTAAACAAGCCTTTCAGCTTTGGTTACAGGTATGTGAAGCATTTACCGATTACTGGGAGCCTCTTACTTGATAGTTACTGATTACTTGTTCCCTCTTGCTTCTTCTCCTTTTGCAACATACATAGAACAAATAGGCCACTCCCTTTTCAGCTTTAGCTAAAAAAATATGTAATATAAATGGGTTTCTTTTCTGAAGCCATTATTGTATGCATTACTGTGAAATCTAATTAAATCAGCTAACAAAATACTTTTTCTCTGAGTTAATACAATGCAGTTTCATATTTATGTACTGCAACAGTTGCTGTATTAGAATGATACGTCACATGTCTCATTATCATAGTTTGTACACTCTTGCAATTTCTTGTAACTTCCATTTTGGTCCTACAAGAATCATCTGTCATCAAACCAACTGTTGTAGCAACACAGCTTGAGATAGCGATTCACCTGCTGCTTTGTCAATCCAGCAATACATCTCCTCGAGTAGTTTACTCTCAAAATTGAGTATTACCTCTTAGAAATGACAAGATTATAGTTACTTCAGAGCATCAAGCTATGAAAGAAGTCGTGCCCTAAACCAAGGCTGACCGTGCCTAATCCTAGACGAACACCGACCCAAGCTATTTGGAGAGCTTGAAAGAACTTTGTCAGCTTTCCTGTGCAAAAGAAAAAATTCAGTAAACATAGAGCCATCAGTAATAGGGATTATGTGTACATAGATAGAAGTTCAGAAGTGGAAGTTGATGCCACTAATTATTGAACAAATGGTACTGATGTTTTATACTAGCTTTGCCGTTTGTTTTTAAAATATGATAACAACTCAAAGACTTACATTACATGTTTGTTGTGTGATGCTAAGTATATTCCATTGGTGTTTCATTAAGTACTATATAAACTATTATCCTATTAAGACGTGGCTTTGCTGAATATTCCTGCTTCAAGAAAATTATAACCATATTCTCAGCTAACAATCACAGAGACTCATTTTAGTTGAAATTCTCTTTATTATCGACCATAATTTAAAAGCTCCAGAGTGCTTTTCCCAGTTTCACTCTGGGATGTAACTCTATAGCTTCATTATACATTTTTGGCATAGGTTTAACAGTACTATCTACTCCCTCCGTTCAGAAATATAAGACGTTTTAGCTTTGTGAATCGAATGTATCTAGACGTCCACTAAAAGACGTCTAGATACATTCGATTCACAAAGCTAAAACTTCTTATATTTCTGAACGGAGGGAGTAGCATAAATTACTCAATTAGACTAGAACACACATGATCTGCATGTATTTTCAAGTTTCTTTTGCATGTGCATACGGTTGTCTTAGGAATGATCTGTCTCCTGTCTATTCTTTCAATTTATTTTGCGCCGGCCGCGCTTATGAGTATCTTTTCAGTAAATAGTACTATGAGAACCGTTGTACTATGTTGTTCTCTCAATGTGCTTTACAATAGCAAAATAAAGACTGGGTAAGAGGGAGACAACAGCTCTAGACCACATATATAATTGAGATTAAATCGTTGCAGATGTTTGCGATAACTTGAATACCGTAGACTTTTTGTAAGTAATTCCTGTGACTTGAAGCATTACATGATTGGAGTCTTGATCCTTTTTGCCCACATGATTTTTTAAGTAATCTACTTCTGTACATGTATTCTATAATTTTGCTTACGCCAAGCCATTCTCCTATGTTTTCAAGTTTATATGAAATAACATAGACCAATCCAGATGTCACTAGATGTATAATGCCCTTTTGGAATATGTATTATCCTGAAAGCACATTCTCCAACGCTAGACAACATTACCTATGTGGTGTTCTTCTTCCTGGGACCTGATTTCAGCACATGTACTTAGATCAGCGTCCTTGTTTGGCTGCTTTAGCATGCAATCATCCAGCTTTTCTTGAAGAGATCTTCTAGACCTCCCATGATATGCAAAACTTTCATTCATATGTTTGTTTATTTCGCTGTTGCTGCAACGTTCTCTTGATGGAAGACTGAGTAATTCTGCTCTGGAGAAATGATTAACTGCATTTGCTTGCTTTATATCCTTTGCATTGAGTGGTGGGCGATGAAGGGTTAGGTCGCTTTCTTCATCCTGTGCCTGGTTGCAACCTTTAGCCCTTTCACTCTTAATTAGTGAAGGAATGTTGGAAGTTTCATCTCGAGTTACTTCAGGGACATTTAAATCCCTTTTACTTTGACACGTGACATTGCTTTCAAGTATTTGCTGGTGGATCCAATTATCAATGTCTATAATGCCCCTTTCTTCAGTTTTGTTCTGCATATTCTCCGATTCTGCAAGTTGCCATTCTTTGAAGGAAATCACCTGACCCTGTGATGGTTTCTCATGTTCAGAGAAAATCACCTGTTTGATCTCATACTCTGATGCATCTTGGCTATATTCAGTCCCATCTTGTATGCTCGGTGTCCAATTAATGTCACTTGTCATGGAGATACTGCATTCAGAACTACACTCTGACTGCCAATTGTCTGCATTTACTGGAAGCCTTACAGATTCAGCATAAACAGATGAAGGCCTTCTCTTTGGTGGTACTGGTGGTTTCGGTCGGTTAATGCTGGGAACGTTGTTATTTAGGCCTAACCTGTGCCGGCTAGCAGCAGTTGGCTTCATGAACCTTGGTAACCCAGACGAAACTTCTCTATGATTCTTCAGACTTCTTACATTCTTTGATATGTTAATCTTCAGCTCTTCAGTGGATGGACGTGATATGACAATATTTGTGCTAACAGATAGCTTGGGCCCTTTCAAATGCTCCATTGTATCCTCAAGCTTCTTAATTTTTCTTCTAATATCATCACATTCTTGTTCCAAATCATTGACCTTCTGTCCTAACTCCATTAAGAACTGTTCCTTCCTTGCTTTTACATCCTGATCGATACCAAAATATTAGTTTTCTGTAGCAAAGAGTGTTTTCAAGTGGATAATAACTAAAACCAACATCTAAAATAACTGGGTTACTTATCTGCTTACATGAATACATACCATCATGTTAATTTCTGGACTGTTCATTAATTTTGCCAGATCTAATACAGCCCCGCATTGGTATTTCGAGTTGTGTTTTTGTCAATTGGAAGGTTTTGGCATTAGCTTTGCATTAACTAAACCACCTAATGTTTGACTCACAGCAATGATGAGCATGATTTTTTCTTAGATGTATATTCTTGTTAATCGTAACTTTTCTGACAATATTGTTAATGGTAACTGCAAAACAATATTGTTAATGGTAACTGCAAAAACTTACTGGCGATTCTTCACTTTCTAGACGGATACTTCTTACTCTTGTTGCAAAACCCAAGGTGCAAACTGTCTCACACAAATCATTTTCGTTTGGTCTAATATGGACAAGCATCAATGTTTTGGACTCGCATCCTGTGAAAATGAATACATTATGGTGAGCTACAAGAAATCTCGGTCTGTAAAACAAGAAAGTAAGAAACTTCCTTTGGAACAGTCACTGAGGCTCTATTTACCTAGAGAATCTCTTAGAACTTGTGTAAGCTTACTATTCCTGCGAAATTGATAAAATAAAAGGTTATCAATGTCTTCAACTTCGCCGATAAAATGGCAACCTTATGTGCTTATTGCCGAACATGGGCATGATGAATTCCACTCACCGGTAAGGTACATGAGTTTTTTTTGTCTGTAATGCATCGATCACATCACCTAGGGCTGATAATGACAAATTTATAGCTTTGCCTTCCTTGAGCCTTTTGCCAGTTGCTTTTGTCTTTACAAGTCTTTCACTTCCACCTAGATCAATCATCCATAATTTGTTTCTTGCTTTTTTTCTCCCAGGTGCGTCGAAGGAAGTCATTGAAATGCGAATCAAACTGTTCCATAAATGAATATCCAAAAAAATATAAGGCTTCAGGTAGCAATGCATCCATCATACTCTGTTTCTAAAATCAGCCATTATTCTTTATGCAAGCATAGTAGGCTTTAGTGAGAATTTGTTATCGAGTTTGGTTCAGGTCCGCAAGGTTCCATGTTTAATGTCTTATCAAATGGCATAGAAAATGGCATGTACTTTATTCAATAAAATAGAATAAAATACGTTACCAGTGAGATCTGCTTGATGTAGAATTAGCCATAGTGGAAGCTGTTGATCTAAGACGGGTCCCCACGCCATATAATCTTTTCACCTCTTGGAAATTATTCACAGTAACTGCCACTAGGTTTTCAATCTCAATGCCACCATCTGGATCCGTTTTAATAGCGAGGCTGTATGCAGAGATCCATTAAACAATTGTTTGCGTAACATATAAGAATATATATAGAATTAGTTAACCTGCACTATCAGAAAATACAGGAACAGCCCAAACAATACACATCTTCAGTAGATAATGTAAGATTCTCTTTCCTAGGGCAAGATTCTGTTTCACTTTGATCCTCAATGGCATAAACATCCGCAGTTGGACTCTCCACATATTGGTATTTACAGTGTTCAAGAAACTAGGACCACATTCAAATGTTGGCTCTGTTGCACGTTTATGCAGCATAGGGACAAGAACAAGTACTGTAAGACCAACGTGGCAAAAGTAATTAAACTAAATAGGTACATACTGACGTGAGACCCTTTCGTAGTTCATATATGTACAGGAGGCCTAACATGCATTTTCGTTTGATCTAGGAAGCATCGCAACGCAATCGCATACTTGCCAGCCTCATATCAGTGCAGGCACATGCTATCCAAAATTGCAAAATATTGACGAGTCACCGAGCTCTCATGCCATTAGATTGGAAACATGGATACAGTTTAGCCGGAGATGGCATCCAGCGAGATTGGAATGGCATCCAACACATCTTAAAATATTACACCACAACTGTAAGATATTTTAGTTATATGGATTCAACATTATAGGATATCGATTCAACATAATTGCAGTCGAGATTCATTGCTGCTTTTACATTACAGTCAGGATTCAGGAACTGGCCCCAACTTTCATTGTCTTCTATTTGTTACAAGTGGGAAGTTCAGAACCAGCATATCTGTTTCTTTAGCTATTATGGTCATAAACCATATTGAACCCCATTATTTTCTTGTCTTGCAAAAGTAGTCATTCATTTTCCTTCCATCAAGTTTAGGCAATTACCTCGGGACGTTCTTAAACCCATTGGTCTTGCTCCCTGGAACTAGCAGATCTCTTAAGTTCCCCATGTATATCTCTAGCATACTGAAAGTGAACAGAAATCTGCTGCTGCTCTCTGAAGCTCGATCAAACAGTACTTGAATCCCACGTGGTATGACACCCAAATCTGTAGGCTTGCCTTCCTAATTCATATGGTAATGGATTGTAAATACAATATTTGCCTTTCAGTCTGTTTATGGTGTTTAAACATTTGATTTATTCTTGTGTGTGGAAGGAGGGAGAGAATAAAGGGCTGGATGCAGTAAATCTTACCATTGTGTAAGTTTTTCCGCTACCTGTCTGACCGTAGGCAAATATGCAAACGTTGTAGCCATCAATAGCAGATTTTATCAGTGGTTCGACTTCAGAAAATACATCACCTGCCGGAGCATATTATCATAATTCATAAGTAGCTTGTATTGAAACAATCAAAAAAGAACGGCTCCTATAGCCATATTAAAAATCTGATTTAATACCTTGTGTTGAGGATGGATCGAAAACCTTATCGAACTTGTATTGTTTTCTCTTGGTTTCAGCAACTCTTAAGAAAACATTACTCTCATCAAGGGTGAACATGGTTCTGGAATTGTTACTTTGTTCATGGTTGAAAGGCCTTATACGACAGAATACCCTTATGCTTCCTGTGGAATAAAAGGCATGATAATTAGCAGATAAGAGCACCCATTATTTTTCTAGAAGTGTGCTAAACCAGACACAATTAAAGTCACGCAAGTAGTAAATTCAGTAACAAAGTTCTACCTTTCAGATCCAAATAGTTATTCAATGACTCTCTTTTCTGCAGTGTTATCTCCTTTAGTTGAGCACTCAGTGAAACCATTTCATCTGTCATATGATAAAAAAACAAGAGAGTATTTCAGAAAAGGCTAGAGGTTTTGAGGGGCGGAATTAGAAGTGCATACCTTGAATCTTCGCAACTTTAGTGTCTGATTCTGTGTCATCGCACTCAAATATATTTTGACCCTTATCTTCCATTACTTTCTGTGGCTTGGTTGGTGTCAACTCCTTGATGATCTGAGACACTGACTCAATCCAACTAGGTGTGAGGTACTTGTTGAACTCCCCGAGGGATGGCAGTGTATCTGGCAGAGTCCGCATGGTTTTCTCTGACTGCCCATCCATGTATGGTGCCAAGCAAGCTGTCACCAAGAACCAATATTGATGATCTCTATGATGCCTGCCATTTGGAATGAGATTCTAAAATTATACAGAAAATAAAACAGAAGTGGCGTTTCGTTGAAGTCAAAGATAACTCAAATTAGACTATTTCAGCATGACTAGTCTACCACATGTAGTTGACAGCCAAGACTGCTGTATGATTTTCTAATAAATTTCTGACCAGGTATTTTGTTGAAGTTAGACTTGCGAAGGATACTTGATATGAAGAAATTTCAAACATGTAGAACATAGACGAGATATTGGTAGTTCGTACCTGTGCTTCCATACTGGTCAAATGCCTAGAGCGTGCAAGAGCAAAAGGAGTTTCCTCTGGAGTACCCATACATTGCTTAAATCCTTCTTGGAGTTCCCAGGTCTCTATCACTTCTCAAGGAAAGGTCAGTTCTACTTCAAGGCCTCCAACTACTGCATTTCATAGGTTAGATAAAACAGAGACCATCATGAAGCAAGATAAAGAAAAGAACACATCGCTTTTTCTTGCAGAGTAATTCAAGTGTCAAATAAGGCTTTCAAGCATTGGAAGAGAAGAAACTTTGCAATACCTCAATTCCTCAACTAGCTTGTCTGGCCTTCAAGGTAGTTTCTTTGCTCCATATCTATCACCGCGTCACTATCAAAGAGGACGGTGCCCAACCACAACCAGTGACAGCAATTCTACATCAGCATAGGCAAATATCTCCTGGCTTCAGCATTTTGAATCTTGACTGTAGAATCCGCCATAGCCGCTACCTCCATAGCAGGTCCTGCAGCTACAGATCAATCAGAGGACTTGGAAGTTGGAAATAACCATGGAAGTTGCTGCTTCAACTATGTGATCAGTACATGGTGAGAGACTAACAAAACAAAGCATATGCAGCATGCCTGGGATCTTTTGGTCAAGGGAGCTAAAATCCAGTCAGAACCGTCACAACGCTCAGTAGCCCCCGCTCTGTGTGTGTTTTGAGTGTCAGCCTCAGGGAGAGATGGAGATACAGGGAGGGAGGGAGGGAGGGAGGGAAGGAGAGACAGGGAGACCGAGACAGAGATAAAGAAAGAAGTGATGGTGATTAAGTATGAGAGAGCCCATGATAGATTATGTTCTCTGGCGTATGGCAACATTATTTAATGGGTGGATTGGCAAATGAAAATCACTCCTGTTCTGCTGTCATGGAAAAGCTCACCTACCATGTGCCATGCTGAACTTTTCAGAGAGGCAACAGGTGGTTCTGATCAATCTTGTGATCATCGTTTAAAACAAAAGGCCATGCTATTTTTCAGTTAGCTCGTAGTACTGTACTAGCAGCAGCACTGTTCCCCATCATATCCGCAGGAACTAGTGTGGCACGTTCTGGTATTGGTCCATTCACGAGATGCTTCCAGCCTTTGCAGATGACCAGGTGCGTTCATTGTACATGTACTTACTTTCTAAACAACTCCCATTGGACTTCCCACATGGTATAACTGAACATTGGTCTTTGGAGATTCCAAGTTAGACAGCCTCGGGAGTCCATAGAGCGAATCTTTTCTTATCTGGTTGTGATTAAATTATATTGTAGGGATATACCAAGAACTAGTGATACTCCATGTACATCACTGACGCCTTCCATTGGACTGTATAGTAGAAGTATGTCTGCTGATAAAATGTTAATGTCTACTTCAGTGAGGTAATTATATATTTTTATAATTTTCTAGAAAATCCACCGAATCAATTAAGCAAGGACATACATGATTATGTTGATATGTGGTGGGTCTCAACAGTGAAGTTTCACCGGTGAGGCAGTGACCCAACTGTAGACTAATAAATCAAGGGCCCGTCACTCATTTAGAGATATTTGGCTTGTCTCCATCCTGAATTACTGAGGAACTGTATTCCCAAGTACGCTTTGCTGTCCAATAGAAAAGAGAAATGAATGTTCAGAATCAACTGTAGATGGTTAGATATCGGGATGCAAATGACAGGAGCTCTGATCTGTCTGATCAAGCTCGGCCATTCCTGGGCACAGAAAAACTTGAAATGATACGAAGGATCTCTTTATAGATCTGAGAAGATAAGATAAACTGGAGCCATAGGCCACAAGAATCGTATGATCATGAGTACAGTACTCGCCTGCGTACCCTATGTATGGCCCATAGTCTTCCTGGCTCTCCCTTGTCTCTCGCTGGCAAGCACGTTTTGAGCCCTCAGGCGAGTAAAGACATGACCAGTTTTTCCTTTGTTCCTTTTTTCCCCTTTGAATAAGAAATGAAGAGAAAGACATGCCGTGGGTGATGGCCACATCAGGCATGGAGGATATGTTACCAAAATTCATGGACATCGCACAAAGAGCAATAGAATGAGATATAAGGAAAATTAGCGTTGCTCTTGAGATCAGATCAAGTCTTTAAAGTGATATAATACAGTTTTTTTACTATGTCAGAACCAGTCCCAGGCTCATTTGAAGAAATATCAGTACTAGTAGAAAGATCATCTGTTTGTGTGCCTTTTGCTCTTGTTTCCAACCTGTAAGCTGATAGAACGCTCATCTAAACTAAGCATGCATCTGTCTGTCAAACCAACTTTGTTAACCTCATCAATGGATCTCTTTGGGCTCCATATATCAACGCCAGCGACAGTGGACCAAGGTGCATGCACATGCACATATTGTATGTGTGAATTGCAAGCACTTGGTGCGAGAAGTGCCTGTATTCTAGACTTAAAAAGATGCATGTTGTTGAGAGACATCATATTTAGTACTACCGTAGTTGTTACTGATCAATAGTTCCTGCAAAAAAGAAAAAGGTTACTGATCAATAGGTTTATATCATGCTGTTGAGATTTTGGTGTGTATATATAGTAGCTATAGCTCGTTGGAGTGAAGTGTCACTTTAAGCAGAATCTAAATAATTGAATTGGTAGGCCAATGTTAGCTTGAGCTTGCAAAATCAGTCATCCATCCTTGCATATCACATTTTCTGTCCATTACATATCAAATTAGGTGGCACGCTAGTCATCTAAAATCACAAAAACAATTTAGGTTTGAAAAGGTACTGGGTTAGAACAATATTGCATCTGGGGACACATTCTGTTTGAAACTGGCATATGTATAATTTGGTCTCATACCACTTGAGCATCGGGATGCATTAAACGGGCAGGATAACCAAGAATGCCACATGTTAGCTCGATGAAAAGAGGAAAAGCAAGATACCATAGGCCATATAAATCCCTAAAAACATCAGTGTCCGTACGATAACAAGCAAACATTGCTCAACACCTACCGCACGGCCGGCAGGTGAATAAGTTTCAATAGCATCATACTTGCACTAGCCGGTTCAACTTGAAGCCCTTAGAATCATTGTCCATACGCTAACAAGCAAACATAGGTCTCTAGAAGCTAAATGGGCAAGGTAGATCCTTGCAAACATCATTGTGCATACGCTAACAAGCAAATATTGCTTAACACCTCCGCATGGCAGGTGAATCAGTTCCAATAACACGATACTTGCACCAGCCGGTTGAGCACAACTCTCCCAAAAAAAATATCCATAAATTCCAGAACTTATGCACGCCATCGATTGGCAAGATATCAACATACATATACCATGCTCCTTCTCAAAATACCACGGGTATCAAGCTAGGTAACCAAACCAAAACAAAACAAAAAAATAGAAAAAAAGCTAATGGAGGTTAATTTACACACGGGCTTGTATGAACATCCCTTGTAAGAAAAACGCTGAGAGGCAGCTGGAGCATTCAAATCCTCACAAAATATTCTGTAAAAACAAAAAAACATCCTCTCAAACTCTCGCTCGAAAGCATTCACTTAATAATTTTGATGGTCAATTGTCAACACCCAGATTTTTAATCCCAGATGCCTGTTATGCTATACATCGCAATCATTTTTGTGAGACATAACATATTGGATACCACAGTACATCATCCATTACAAACCATAATAAGGTCTTACACAAATAAAGGATCTCATGATCCAGTCTTAGTACAAACAAGTAGCGGAATAATAAGCGTAGCGGTGGGCTCCATCTTCAGTGGCACAGGCAATACTGACGATGGGAGATGATCCTAGTTGTCGTAGCCGTCCTGCTGTCCTTCTTCCGGACAGTCCTCCTCATAGTCTGGCCACGGGAATAGCCAGGGACAAAGCCATGAGTACTCTTTGAGTACTCGCAAACTATCACTAACAAGTAAGGTAGTTCTAGTAGGAATGCTAAACTCTAAGTTTATTTGCAAAAGCTAAATTGAAACCTAAGCTGAGTTCAGAAGTAAATAAAACTAATTTAATGTTCTAAGTCACTTAAGTTGGGAACTTAGTTTTCATAGTCACAACCCTGTTATGGTCAAGTCAAAGTCACAAATCATTTCATAAGTCATTTTGAAAACATCTGACGACAGAACAGTATGGCCACTCCAACTGTCCATGACCACAGACGCGACTATTCGAATACTTTGACACTCTATAGAGGTGGTACACTTTCACCACAAAATTCGATACATCCGTTAGGGATAACCCTGAATCATCATACTTAGTATGCGGATAATCAATCATAACCTTTCAATTACACACTCTAGTATAGGCACCTCCCTATGAGCTTGGCCTCCCAGCCATGGCCATCTGCCA
The DNA here is from genome assembly GCA_910589775.1 of Avena eriantha. NCBI lineage: Eukaryota > Viridiplantae > Streptophyta > Magnoliopsida > Poales > Poaceae > Avena > Avena eriantha. The sequence continues at coordinate 246,552,984 of OU342742.1, read as the reverse complement.
TCCTAGGCACTACATAGGTGGACATCATCAAGAGGTAGCCTCAGCTCAAACCTCTCCCGCGAGGGAACCCATATTAATGCATATAAACTTCCGGCTAAGCCTTACCCAATTCAGGTATTGTGGTTGTACGGCAAAATTTGGAATGGTATCGCATCCGAACCCAACCATCAGTTTTTATAAAGGGGCTAAGGCTCATGCCTCAACATTTTTATCATCATAAACCATTTGTGTTTATCAACACATTGATGGCTCGTGTATTAACAAGATCGTCGGGGAACCCCAAGAGGAAGGTATGATGAGCACAGCAGCAAGTTTCCCTCAGTTATGAAACCAAGGTTTAATCGAACTAGTAGGAGCAAGGAAACACCCCAAAGGTGTTGCTAGCCGAGCCTTGGTAGGGCCCACTACCGGTGCTAGTAGCAACGTGGAGACCTGCACAACACAACCACAGAACTCTGTCCCCAACTTGCGATGAGGTTGTCAATCTCACCGTGTTTTGCTGAAAACAAAGGATTAAACGTATCGAATGGAAGGTCGTAATAGTTTGCAGAAAGTAAACAAAAAGCAGTAAACAGTTTATAGATTGTATGTAAAAGAAAGGACCGGGATCCATAGTTCACTAGAGGTGGCTGTCCTTAGATAGATAACATGCTGGGTGAACAAATTACAGCGGGGAAATTGACAAACATCGAGAAAGCAATACATGCATATACTAATCATCTTGACTCCTTTGAGACTTGATTGGGCATTATAACATTATACATAGACCGCCATCCAACTGCATCTATGACTAATTATCCACCTTCAGGTTATCATCCGAACGCCCTCCAGTATTAAGTTGCAAGCAACATTGCTTTATGAAGTGCGTGTAAAGTAAACAATACGATTGTTCTATGAACAAAGGATTGTTGTTTTCTCCCTAGTAGCAACAACACATCTAGTACCTTAGAGAATTCTATCACTTCCCCAGATTACCAAAGGCATGAACCCACTATCGAGCATAAATACTAACTCTTGGAGTTGCTAGCATCTACTTGGCCAAGATAGCTACTAACAACGGAAAGCATGCAAGATCACAAATAACAAAGACATGATAGAATCAATAATCAATCTGAAATAGCATCTCAATATCCATCAGATCCCTACAAACACAACATGCAGAATTACAAATAGATGATCTTGATCATGAACGGAGCTCAAAAGATCTAAACATGAAAGCACAAAGGAGGAGAACCAGCCATCTAGCTACTACATGGATCCTTAGTCCAAGGATGAACTACTCACGCATCACATCGGAGGCTTGCATGGTGATTAAGAAGGCCTCCAGGGTGAATTCCCCTCTCCGGCAGGGTGCCGGGAAGAGCTTCAGATCCCTCCCGATCTAGGGATGGAGATGATGGGGGCTATAGACTCTTTCGTGGATTTTTGATCGGGTACTTAGGGTTTTCGTCCCGAGTGCATCTTATAGGCGGAAGGAGAGGCCGAGGGGGTGCTGGGGTAGGCCAGACCACCCCCTGGCGCGGGCCAGGCCTGGCCGCGCAGCCAGGTGGTGTGGCCGGCCCCCAGCCCTTCTCCATCACGTATTCTGGCATCTGACGACTTCCGAAAAAATAGGCACTTTGGCTTTTGTCCCGTCCAATTCCGAGAATATTCATTTTCTGACTTTCCTAGAACCAAAAACAGTTGAAAACAGGCAGCTGGCACTGTGGCTCTTGTTAAAAGGTTAGTCCAAGAAATCATATGAAAAGTACTCCAAAGGTTGGACAAAAAACAAGAAAGTGAATAAAACCAAGCATGGAACATCGAAAATTATAGATACATTTGCAATGTATCAACATCCCCAAGCTTAACTCCTGCTCGTCCTCGAGTAGGTAAGTGATAAAAAGAAAGAATAATTTTTGAGGTGACATGCACCATCAAAGACTTGATCAAAGTATTTGTAAAACATTCAAAGCTGGGATCATAGTACTTCAATCATAATATGAAAGACAAAGTTCTAGCAATAAGACAAAGAAACTATGTTGCAACATGAAAAGGAACAAACAAAAGATTCATGAATAACAATGCTTTGCAAGACGTTTGTTTGTTTCACATAAAGAAAACATAGCATAATAGTATTCAGCTTGTCCCTCATAGAGTAGCAAATATAAATGCATAGGGAACCTTCAAAGTTCAAAAGAGTGACTAGATACAAATAGTTTAAAACAAGCTATATCAAGTTATGCATCAATCAACTAGTCTTGGGACAATGCACATAGAACTAAGAATGGCCACTATGCTCTGAAAGTAGGTGCATAAAGGTAGAAGGTGGAGACTCAATATAATGGTGGAAGAAAGGCCTTCATAGAAGGAAGCAGAGATTCAAGTTTCATAAAGAGCTTCCAAAAATTATGGTACTTATAGCTTTCAGCTCTCATTGCCCCTATCATAAGCATCTTGAAGGTGATTAAGTTTAAAGTGAACAAACTATGGTGTACATGCTTGACGAAGTATAAGTTAGAAATCTCATGTCCCTTGTATACGAGGGCCGCTCCTCATGCTACTCAAGTTTAGTCACCGGTAAGTTCTTGTCATCGTAAGTACATGTGTATCATAGAGAACCGCCAACGGGGTACCCCTTGCCCAATGATACGGAAGCATCCCCATATCAAAATGACAAGGCAAGCAGACAATGAGCATCTCAGCAATCTTCTTATTTACCATGGGAATATTGTGCTTTTTTCTCTCTTTCCTCTTTTCATAATATCTTTTTTTTCTTTTTCTCTTTTTTCTCAATATAGGACTCTCTTTTTTTATAAGAAGAATGCTTCATAGACAGCTCATTATGGTTACGCTCCAGGTTTCCACCATGTCAGCATGGATTAGACCAGCGGCCCAGGCGTTTCTCTAACACATATACATAACTCCATGGACTTACAAGCTCCCCTTTCATTTCACACCGACGACATCCATATACAAAAGAGCATGATACCAACTAGGTACAAGTACCAAGTGCAATGTTGAAAGCGTTCCCCATGACAGCATGGTTCTGCTAATTCCCAAAGAATAAGTGCAAGCATATACAACATAGACGACACAATGGTTCAAGTTTATTAAGGGCAAGAAAAGTAAAGTGTTCCATCAAGTTCGTGAGAGCTTTAATCACTAGTTTTCTCATAACAAGTTTAATTTGGAAGGTAAACAAAAGCATGAATATACTTGGAATAGCATAAGCTAGTAGATAGGTATGGTGGACTCTTTGGAATAACTTGGTTTAAGGAGTTGGATGCATGAGTGGAACTCATACTTGGTTGTGGAGGCTAGCAAAATACTGGGAGCGACAAACTAAGAGAGCAATAATGGCCATAATCATGCAGAGCGACAAAACATCATTGATCAAAGCATAAAGTGATACTACAAGTTGAAAACTAAAGGATCATAAAGGCTATGGTGACTTGAGATAGTCATAACATGGTGTGAGCATGCGCCAAGTCAACCCAAATAAAGCATCAAAGGAGAATACCACTATACTATGCTTTAATATGCTAAAACAACGCATGATTCATCCAAGGCACATTAAGCAATCTCAATTGTTTATAACAATTCATGCTAAAACAAAGAATACTAAGCATAAAGCCAAAACAATATCAAGCATGGCATGACAAAGCATAGGCCACAGTCAAAAACGAGCTCTTTTTACCACATAAGCATGAACTTTCCTACTCTTTTCCAAACCAAACCAAACTATTTGAAAAGCAATATATGAAAGAGGGGTCCAACCAATTTATTCAGAAAACTAAGAAAACAAAATAAACGAAAAACCAAAACAAAAACGAAAAAGAAGACGCTCCAAAACAACACAACTGTGCATGAAACAATAAAAATGAAGCGTTTTGGAAGAAACCTGGGATTTTTATTGATGAAGAGGGGGGGTGCCTTGGGCATCCCCAAGCTTTGACGCTTGTACTTCTTGGATATTTCTTCGGGTGACATGCGTGGCATCCCCAAGCTTGAGCTTTAGTCCATCCTTCATCTTATTACTCATTCCTTCCATACACCTGAAATTTGTCCTTTATACAAAACTTCACACAATCTTGATTAGCAACATTAGTGCACTCAAGATAAATAAGTCTTAAGGTTCAGTTCTAACACCAAATAAACTTCCATTAGAACACTAGCTACTATATCACTTCCCTAAAAAATCTCAATTCCCAAAAAGAACTCAAAAAGGAACCAACAAGAAGCAAATACAGAAAATGGCAGAAATCTGTCAAAACAGACCAGCAGGTAAAGATGAATTTTTTCGAAGACCTTCTGTTGCTCAAATCAAAAAGTGTTGAACTAACTAAAGTTATAAAACAACTTGGGGAAGAATCACAAAACTTCATGCCTCAAAAAGACATTCAGAGATTTTACACGAATTTTTACGGTGAAGCACAGAAATCTGTTTCGGGACAGCAACTTTCCCAATCATTACTTCTCTCTCATTAGAGGTTACTGTTGGCACAAAAAGCAAATAAAAAGGATAAGGAGCGGTTATTATAGAGGTAATAACTTCCAAGACTCATCTAAAACTGTTGGGTTATCTCCCAATAAGTACTTTTCTTTAACGCCTTTAAGTTAGGCATAAGAAGCAAGAAAAAGAATCAAGTGTTCTCAAATGAAGAAGCATTAAGACCAAATTTTGTTTTCATAGAAGAGGCAAAAGAAATATTCTCTCTCTTCTTAGGGAAGTGTTCTATACCTTTCTTGAGTGGGAGTTGATATTTAATGGTGCCTTCTTTCATATCAATAATGGCACCAACGGTTCTAAGAAAAGGTCTTCCCAAAATAATGGGACAATAAGCATTGCATTCAACATCCAAAACATAGAAATCAACGGGGACATATGCATTGTTAACCATAATAAGAACATCATTAAGACTCCCCATGAGTTTATTTTTAGCATTATCATCAAGTGGGACATTTGAGTAACAATCTTCAAGTGGAGGCAAATCAAGCATATAATAAATCCTTCTAGTCATAATAGAAACACTACTATTCAAGATCACATAAAGCTTTGAAATCAAAATCATTCACTTTCATATTAATGATGGATTCCCAACCATCTTCTTGTTTTATAGGAATAGAAGCTTTATGTTTCATCTTTTCTTCTTTAATCTTTATGAGAGCATCAGTAATGTGTTTTGTAAAGGCCATGTTCATAGCACTAGCATTAGGACTTTTAGCAAGCTTTTGTAGGAACTTAATAACTTCAGAAATATTACAACCATCAAGATCAAAATCATATTTATCATCTAAAGTAGTAGAACTATTATTAGCCTCAACACTAGTGGTGGTAATAGTAGAAACACTAATGTTTCTAGCAATTTCGTCTTTCCTTTCCCACTTAGCATGTAATTCAGCTAATAGTCTAACATTTTCATCAATTCTTACTTGTATAGAATTAGTAGCTGCAAAGGGATTATCATTAGTTTCAGGTTTAGCTGCCATTTTATTCAAAGAAGATTGAGCTTCAGCCAAAGATGCTATATTTCTTTCAGCATTAGAGAGTTTTTCCTCAATAGTTTTATTGAAAGCAGTTTGTTTACTAATAAAGTCTTTAAGCATAACTTCAAGGTCAGAGGGAGCACTCCTATTATTGTTGTAAGAATTCCCATAAGCATTACCATTGTTGGGAGGATATGGCTTATAATTATTGTTACCAAAATTATTCCTATAAGCATTATTGCCAAAATTGTTATTTCTTATGAAGTTCACATCAACTTGCTCTTCTTGAGCAACCAAAGAGGCTAAAGGAACATTATTTGGATCAATATGGGCTTTCCCATTCACAAGCATAGACATAATAATATCAATCTTATCACTCAAGGAGGAGGTTTCCTCAATAGAATTTACCTTCCTACCTTGTGGAGCTCTCTCAGTATGCCATTCAGAATAATTAACCATCATATTGTCCAGAAGTTTCGTTGCATCACCCAATGTAATGGTCATAAAGGTACCTCTAGCAGCAGAGTCAATTAGGTTCCTTGAAGAATAGTTCAATCCTGCATAAAAAGTTTGGATGATCATCCAAGCAGTCAGTCCATGAGTGGGACAGTTCTTTACCAAAGATTTCATTCTTTCCCAAGCTTGAGAAACATGCTCATTATCAGATTGTTTAAACTTCATTATTTCAATTCTCATAGATATAATCTTAGCAGGAGGATAGTATTTTCCAATGAAAGCATCTTTGCGCTTAGTCTAAGAATCAATACTATTCCTAGTTAAGGAATTCAACCATTCTTTAGCTTTTCCTCTCAAAGAGAAAGGAAACAATTTAAGCTTAATAATGTCACCATCTACAACCCTATACTTTTGCATCTCACAAAGTTCAACAAAGTTATTTAGATGGGCAACATCATCTTCATTACCAATACCAGAAAATTGTTCTCTAATAACAAGATTGAGTAAAGTAGGTTTTATCTCAAAGAAAGTATCTTCAGGCACATGTGGAGCAATAGGTGTGCTCATAAAATCATTGTTGTTGGTGCTAGTGAAGTCACACAACTTAGTGTTTTCAAGAGTAGTCATTTTTGTGTGTTTTCAAATAAGAAAGCAAAGTAGTAGAACTATTTTTTGTGTGTTTTTGATAAAGAAACAAGCAAACAAAGCAAAAAGAAACTAAGCAAAACAAAAATAACAAAGTAAAGAGATTGTTTATGAGGGACTCCCCTTGTGAAGATGTCCTCGACTCCCCAGCAACGGCGCCAAAAAAGTGCTTGATGGCTCGTGTATTAACAAGCTCGTTGGGGAACCCCAAGAGGAAGGTATGATGAGCACAACAGCAAGTTTCCCTCAGTTATGAAACCAAGGTTTAATCGAACCAGTAGGAGCAAGGAAACACCCCAAAGGTGTTGCTAGCTGAGCCTTGGCAGGGCCCACTACCGGTGCTAGTAGCAACGTGGAGACCTGCACAACACAACCATAGAACTCTGTCCCCAACTTGTGATGAGGTTGTCAATCTCACTGTGTTTTGCTGAAAACAAAGGATTAAACGTATCGAATGGAAGGAAGTAATAGTTTGCAGAAAGTAAACACAAAGCAGTAAATAGTTTATAGATTGTATGTAAAAGAAAGGACCGGGATCCATAGTTCACTAGAGGTGGCTCTCCTTAGATAGATAACATGCTGGGTGAACAAATTACAACGGGACAATTAACAAACATCGAGAAAGTAATACATGCATATACTAATCATCTTGACTCCTTTGCGACTTGATTGGGCACTTCAACATTATACATAGACCGCCATCCAACTGCATCTATGACTAATAATCCACCTTCAGGTTATCATCCGAACCACCTCCAGTATTAAGTTGCAAGCAAGAGATTATTGCTTTACGAATTGCGTGTAAAGTAAACAATACGATTGTTCTATGAACAAAGGATTGTTGTTTTCTCCCTAGTAGCAACAACACATCTAGTACCTTAGAGATTTGTATCACTTCCCCAGATTACCAGAGGCATGAACCCACTATCGAGCATAAATACTAACTCTTGGAGTTGCTTGCATCTACTTGGCCAAGATAGCTACTATTAACAGAAAGCATGCAAGATCACAAATAACAAAGACATGATAGAATCAATAATCAATCGTAAATAGCATCTCAATATCCATCAGATCCCCGCAAACACAACATGCAGAATTACAAATAGATGATCTTGATCATGAACGGAGCTCGCAAGATCTAAACATGAAAGCACAAAGGAAGAGAACCAGCCATCTAGCTACTACATGGATCCGTAGTCCAAGGATGAACTACTCACGCATCACACCGGAGGCTTGCATAGTGATGAAGAAGGCCTCCAGGGTGAATTCCCCTCTCCGGCAGGGTGCCGGGAAGAGATTCAGATCCCTCCCGATCAGGGATGGAGATGACGGCGGCTACAGACTCTTTCGTGGATTTTTGATCGAGTACTTAGGGTTTTCGTCTCGAGGGCATCTTATAGGCGGAAGGAGAGGCCGAGGGGGTGCTGGGTCGGCCAGAGCACTCCCTGGCACGGGCCAGGCCTGGCCGCGCGGCCAGGTGGTGTGGCTGGCCCCCAGCCCTTCTCCTTCTCGTATTCTGGCATCTGATGACTTCTGGAAAAATAGGCGCTTTGGTTTTTGTCCCGTCCAATTCCGAGAATATTCATTTTCTGACTTTCCTGGAAGCAAAAGCAGCGGAAAACAGACAGCTGGCACTGTGGCTCTTGTTAATAGGTTAGTCCAAGAAATCATATGAAAAGTACTCCAAAGTGTGGACAAAACACAAGAAAGTGAATAAAACCAAGCATGGAACATCAAAAATTATAGATACATTTGCAATGTATCACACATGCCAAAACATCTCAATAGAATGACTCATTATTCCAAGGTTTTCATAATCATTTTCACCAAGTATTCCCATCTAATGTGATCAAGTTTTATGTTTAGCACTAGCCACTAAAGTTAGGAATGTTCACTAATGAGGGGTACTAATCTTCAATCTCATGCCATAGAATGACATCTAAGTATAACTAGATAGGCCAAGTTTTATACTCTTTATGCTATCTATAAGAAAAGTAAAGAACCTTGGTAAAGTAGAGAAGGTAAAGCTTGCAAGTAAAACTTGGGATGGGTATAAATCAAAATATATAACCTAAAGCATGCTTAAGGAATTTTGCTTAGGTTATCAAGCTTGCAAGTGTTAGCTTGCATTGTTAATGATGGCTTGCAAGTAATAACTTGCATGATTAACTTGTATAATGCTAGGTTGTCTTGGTTAGTGAAGTGGTTGAAATTCTCCTCGTCTTCTTCGGGGTAGAACTCCTCCTCCTCGTAGACTTGGTCGGTACTACCGTCTATAAAGGAATACGGGGTACACAATCACCAAACAATACTTAACTAGTCTGTTTAGCATACTAAGGCACATACTTGAGGATCTAGCATCATCACAATCATCACAAGACTTAAAGAACTAGTTTCAATATTTTATTTGAGAAAAGTAATTTCTACTCATTAAAATTAATTAAAATTTAATATTCTCCAATTAAAATATGGGATCATGTGGACAGATGTCATCACCACATATTCTAATATATGGGAATGTGATTTAAAGTGTTGGTCACATTTTATAAAGTTTAAGTTTATTATTTAATCAATTTAAAGTGACTAGAAATGCCCTAATAGCATTCTTTTGGTACTAGTCCAAAGTCACTGCATGCAAACCTAAATATTTTTACATATTCAGATAGGTATGGTCAAATGGGATTTTTGAGAGTTGGAATCAACTCAAAAGCTATTACGGTTGATTTGAAAAATGTTTGAATGCAGAAAAGTCTCTATCTTGTTATTTTTTCTATATGTGATCTATAACTCCAATTTATTTAAATCCAACAGGCTTGGATAGATATTTTAATTATGTTTCTAACAAAATTTGAATCATGCCTTTTGGTTAAGTGAAACTCTTTGAATTGATTTTTGAATAAGTGGACAGAATCTAGTTTTAACTAAATTAGAAAAAAGATTATTTGAATCATTGGGCTAGCGCGGGAAAGGAAATGGGCCGGCCCAGTGGCGCTCCGCGGCGCAAAGGGCTACTGAAAGGCTGGTCCCGCATGTTAGCGGCACATCAAACGCGAATCGATACGGGGAACTCTGGGCGCTACGATTAGAACAGATCGAACGACTGTGGTTCGTCGTCTCTGGCAAACAGCTCCGGCGAGAACGAACCCTAACGCGGCATGGTGGGGGTACGTGGGGGGCTTACCAGGGCTCCAGCTAGGCGTGGCGATGGGGGCAATCGAGCTGGTGGACGATGGCGGTTCTAGGCGTGGTCGCGGCGGCTCCTGGGATAGCTCCAATCGATGGCGCCTCTTCTCCTCTCCAGCGGCAAGCTCCAGCAAAATTCAAGTGAACTACGGCTCGATTGGCTCCGGGGAGAAGTGTGGGGTGGTCTGTGCTGAGAGGGGAGTGAGGTGTTGTGAGGAATTGGGGTGGAGGAGGCCTCCTTTTATAGGCTCGACAAAGCGACCGAACGGGATGGGCTGGCGTCTCCAGCGAGGGCGGTACAACGTGCTATCGGTATGGCTGCTTGCAGCGGTCGACGTAGTGCTCCCTGGCGGTCCTCTACGGCTTAAAGGCACTGCTAGGGGCGGTGGCATTTGGTCGGACGCGGATCATGCTCTGTATGGCAGAAGCGGCGTTCTACGCGACGCACGGTGGCTGCGGGTCAAGCGGCGACGAACGGGCATGTCCGGGCGGTTCCTGGGGTCGTGGCGAAGTGGTGCGCGCGTGCTGTGGTCGAGGCGCGGTGTGTGCATGCTTGTCGGGCGCGGCGCTCTGGCGCGTGCTCGGCATGGCGCAGACACTGTGGGCGCGGATGTGCTGCGGTGGTCCAGGGCCTGGCTGCGCTCGGGGAAGGGACAAAGGGAAGCGGTAGGGTGCGGCGATCCTCCTAGGCATGGCCGGAGAGAGCGGGGCGGTCTGCTGGGAGCTGTCCATGCTCGACCGGCGGGCATGGCGCTCGGGTGGCTTGGCACCGCTGCAAGCGGCTAAGGGGTAGCTCGTTTATGGCCTGGTTGGAACTGGGGGGGGAACAGGGGCGTGGATTGAGGCCTTAGTGGCACTTGATCACTACTCTAGAACAATAATTGTTAGGTCAGTTTATCTTTGTCTGCCAGGTGTTCGACACAATGCCTGCAAGGAGTTTAAATTCGAATTTTTGGTTCAAATTTGGTGGGTGTGTTGGGATCTGTGGTTGCTAGGGATTGGCAAGGTGAACTCATTTGGTTGGTTTTTGAGAAATGGTGATCTTAACACCTACACTTGATTCAATTTTCAAATGTTATTTAAATTGCCTTGCTAAAGGTTTTTGTAAATTTGTAAAGTGGGCCTTGGTACATCTTTATTTGGTCTAGCAAGGGGTACAAACATCTAGAATTGTTTCTATTGGGAATTGACTTTTAGAAACACCTAAAGTGGTCTAGTGGTTTAAAATGGTCAAAATGACCATTTGGTCTTTTTACGGAAATGCATTTGTACTTGGGATCTATCCAGCTGTTCAAATGCTATTCATTGCGTTGAGATCCGGAACAAATTATTGCATAGTGCTGCCTTTTGTCTATTTTCCGAATATAAGAGACTAGAGGGAATCCGGAAAAGTACCTGCAGGGCTAGTACCGTACCCAGATTCCCGGAAAAGCACTGTAGGCCGGCCTGCTATCTAGCGACGTGGCTGTAGCCTTTCCACAGAGCCCACCGAGTGTTTGTAGAACAAGAGGCCATCGATGCAGCGGCACAACATGGACTGTGCTCTCCTTCACCGTCAACTCAGCCTTTAGAATTTGAAACATGGACCCACCATGTGTCTACCATACCATGCCCGGCTGAGGTGAACTTGCCAAAGTACAGGTGGATGCCAAGTGCAGCGCTACAGCAGCTGGGCAATATATGTCGCCATGTAGAGTTTTTGCAAGTTTTTCCCACAATGTTCAGGTTTGCAATTTTTTCCACAAATGCTCATGTTTCAATCCCAGTACATAACCCGAACAAGAATTGCACTCCACAAGTCAAAGCATTTTTCAAGTGAAATTTTTTCAGAGTTCTGCCAAACAGCCGTGGCATGCATGAGATACAATTATAACATAAAAATCCCATACAATGAAATTTTGGGTCGATATTCGACCGAGGCCAGTACAACAAGGAAACTAACTGAAGAACAGTCTCGACAGTACTCACTAAATCGCAAAACAAAGCTTACAGTGCTTCATCATCATACAAGGGAGAGTGGGTAACAAATTAGACATCCGCATCCCTAGCGGAATCACCTTCTAAGTCTGTCGTGCATGTCGCAGAATTATGACCTAAGGCATTGCATTTTCTGCATCAGTTCTTCCTGCGGGGCTTCTTCTGAGCACTCTCATTGACATTCTCTGGCGTGCAACCAGAATCAACCGTGCAGGTAGCAGAGTTGTGACCAGACTTCCTGCAACGCTTACAAAATTTAGTCTGTTGCAAAAGACCTTCCGGGCGAGCTGCGGCAGAACTCGCGTGCTTCTCTGATTTTTTTGTTGCCACCGTCTAGGAACGACTTGAATCTTGTCACCTTAGGCATGCCCCTCCCCCTATTAATAAGTGGCTCTTTGATCACCATGCCATCGATTGTCATGGCACTAGTGTCGGCCAGCCCTTCAAGCTGAGTTGTTTTAGCACTTGTCCTCCGAGCTTGCCCATCGTCCTCACCACCGCTAGAAGAATAAAGTGGCGCAACAGGTGTGTCGGTCTCCTTAAATTCTTTTTTCGCCGCTGTGATGTGTTTCATAACTATGCGGTACTTGCTCTCATCCACTTGGACCCAGAATGTCCCTAGCAGATTTTGTCCACCGCTTCATTATGTGACAGGCAGGGATCTGCTCCAACCCAAGATGTATCATGAGCTGTGGACAAGAAAGCATTGGATAGTCAACTACATGGCTATAAATTTCTAATCAAGATGAGTCCTAAAAGAATACTCATCCTTATCACGTGGCGGCACACAATGCCGAAATGACCAAACAAACCACACTCACAATGAAACTGTTGGCCCTCCTCAACACGGACTTTGAAAGTCGTTCTAACGCAGCTGGGACGAAGGTGAGCATACGCATGCTCCAGCTCGTACAAACACTTGGGCTCAAGTTCTCTAGGGGGTTTGTAATTCTGCCCCTTCACCAACTTAGCCTTGAAATGTTTCATCACTGCTCGTGTATCAATGAAATCTAGTGGAGCATCCCAAATAGGAGAAACATAACGTTTTGTGAAGCAATCCAGTGATTAGACTAACTCATGGGAGATGAACATCTAAAAAAACCCAGGAGTTACACACATCTAAAAATTGCGCGTTACTATATCCAGAAATTGTGCACTCTATCAGAGACGTTTCCTTATCGCAGTTCGGTGTACTAATGTATGTTCAGTTGTATCATGGAATAGAACCAAGCCACATTGATTTTACTGAATGTGGGTTCAGATATGCCCCAATATACTAATGAGTTCATGTTACCTTCTCTTGTACCCAGGAACGCTGCCGTTGTTGACGCTGCCTCCGCCTTCGGCACCGGCAGCGTCATGGCACCCAGTACCTTCAGCAAATGCCCTCTCGGTGAAGAAGCTGTGCACACCGCCCGGGAGATTTGGGTCGGCGCCATCCCTGGACATAGGCGATGCACCCCCTGCGCCTGCCCCGCCCGCATCCCCCTGTAGGTAACAGAACAAACGATTTCGTCAACACAAAAGAGAGATGGATGTGAACCGATCGACGGCAACGCCACAAGAAAAGAAGAAGAGGGGTGGAGAAATTTTCTACCTGGACTATACCAGAGGAACTGTAGAGATTATCTTGCCGTTGTCGCCGCTACCACAATTCTCGGCGCCGGCCCTGGCGCTGCCATGGCACTTTGTAGAGACCTCGCCAACGAACATGCCATCGCCCCCACATTGGAAAAGGGAACCAGACGGCAACGCACCGCCTGCGCTCGCGCCTCCTGTCTCGCCCGCCATCTCGCCTGGAAAACAAGATCCAATTCCCTGGTCAAAAAACAGATGAATAGGATGAATTGGCGCGGAAGAACGATGGAAGGGATAATATGGATAATATGGACTTGCCCGAATAGGCGGGGTACGCGCAGGTCCGACGCCGCCGGAAAAAATTGCAGGCGAGATGTCTAGGCCGGAGCAGATGAAGCCACCGCCGGGAAGGAGCTGGGAGGTATGGAAGGGAGCAAACGGGAATGGATGAACTTGTGGTGTAGCCTTGTATCCTAGCGTCTAGCACGGGATGGGTAGGTCACACTGGGGAGAAAAAGGCTACCTCTGTTTGACCGTGTGCCATGGCGTAAAGGCCGGAACAATTCACCGGGCACGTCACAGGATAAATAGAAAAAGGATTCAGATATTGTCTAGGTGCATAGCCAGCACAGATCTCGACGGATGCATCAATGGACATGATATGCCCCGTACCCATGTGTACAAGTACAAAATCCATTCTCGTCTTTTTATTCTTATTTGATTTATTTTTCTTTGAATTTTGTTTCTAAATGGTCTAGATGATGTGGCATTCACCTTTGAACCATTTCATATCATTTAGATCAATCAAACATGGCATTTCCAAACAATTCTACACAAATGCAACACACATGCATTCATTAATCATTTTAATAATAAAAAAGTTTTTGTTAACCCTAAATTGGATGATTAGAATCTTGATAACCTTGATTAAAGTTTTGGGATGTTACATCAATCACAACCCTCACTCTCCCAAACTAATATAGTTCTGAAGATAGGCTCACTTCAATGAAAGGACGCTAATGGTGCAATTGCTCCGGTCACCTAGTGCAAAAGGTCAAGTGCTCAACAAAATTGATAGAGATCATAAATTTAAAATATAGATAACCTAGTGCAAAAGGTCAAGTGCTCAACAAAATTGATAGAGATCATAAATTTAAAATATAGATAGCAATGAATTAGCAAACTTCAACAACTTGTTGGTTGGAAAGTAGCCTACTGGAAGCAGTGACTTTGAACCACTTAATTGTAAGCCTTATATATGATCTAATAGAATCTCCTTTTCCAAATATAAGTATAATAAAAGTAGTTCGATGCTTTTCTTTATGATTACACTGACCCAAACTCACACTGATGCGCTTTGTACTAAAACATAGTTAGATTTATATTAGTGTTCGCTATGATAAATTTGTTTATACCTCACGAACCGTGGGAGCCCTGATCATCATGCAACATGCAAGCGAGTGAGGGTATGACACACTGATGCTCGATCCAAGGATTGAATCCGAGTGATCAGTGATCAGGCTTCATCACGGCAAGCAAGTATCAATGAGTCGGGGCTCAATTCAAACAACACCAAGTTTAGGTAAGCCCTTGAAATGCATTCCCACACTAGTACAGATTGACTCTATGGACACGGGTCAAAACCCTCATTGGCAACAGTAAAAGGGCTCGGACCTTATCTAATGTGAAGCGACAGTGACAATGGATTTGTACACCGCTGACTATATTAGATGGGAAATGCTCACAACATTAGTCTTTCACATTAATTAGCCTTACTAGTTTCCTGTATGCACCATATAGACCAAAGTTAGGCTCGACAACGGCTCTTGTACTGTTGCTGGAGTTCCGCACCTATGTCTTGATGGCCACTTCATTGTTGACGCCTTCCGCATCATGGACGGAGCCCTTCTCCTATGTACCCACGGTTGTCAGATGTTCATCATCTTCTACCTAGTCCTACTGCACAAAAGTCTAGCTCCCAGCGACGTCAGCAGCTTCAACACCGTGGAAGGATGCCCGCTCCTATGTCTCCACGAATGCCTCATCGTCGTTGGTCTTCCACCTCGCCCTAAAACATTTCATTGTAAAGAAAAAGTGAGATCCTAAACAAAGCAACATGAACAACTAATTAATGAACTAACAACATGCATTGTTAATGAAAGATTATAAACTATAAGCAAAGAAAAAACAACCAACCAACTACCATTAGGATAAATAAGCAATGCATATAACATAAACATAGAAACATTAACAACTACTCTTAAACTAGCACAATTAACACATTGTTTAGGAACAATTAGAACCTAATAGAGCTAAACTAAAACATGGTTAACTAAGGCTAAGAACATAGATCTAATGAAAGCTAAACTACGGTTAAGTTTTACCTTAGGCAAGGCGGGATCGCTTACCGCCTCCAGACAGGGTACCAATGCCGGAGCTAGCATCCGAGGACTCATCTTCTGTAGCATCCCAATTGTCTAACAATTGTAATGCTACTTGTCCTAGTAAGATAATGCTTCATATATGTAATTGTTGCATCATAATTATATCATGCTCATGTCATCATGCCACCTTGCATTTGAGCATCATATAAAACCCCTCTTCTTTTGGTTCTTCTCTCTTATGCATTATTAATTGTATTTGCCTCTTGATATTGTATTTGGTTATTGATATATTGTTCAAATGCCCAAGTTGAGTTGGGGGCATATCTTTTATTTCAATTCCATCACCTTTCTTTTCCACCACTTTATAATCCCACCATCCTACTAGTCCATGAGCTTGTTTTTCTTTATTTGGTTTTATCTAGCTCATGGGCAATAGGGTGGATCTAGTACTTCAAATTCTTTTGCTTGGCTTTATTCCATTTCTTGGAAATGCATGAGAATGATGCCATAATATTATTCTTGTTCTCACAAAATAAATCATGGCATTATTATTTTGCATGGGCCATGCAACCTTCTTCACCACCTTTCCCCTCATTGGTTTTTACTTTGCTTTAGTGGATATCTTTCTATGTGGTCCATCTCCATCCATTCCACCATCCCCATACTCCTATCCACATCATTTTCTCTTATTTTTATTTCCCCATACATGATCCATATGAGGCCTATTCCATGATTCTTTTCTTTTTCTTTTCTTGGAATCCTCTTTCACCTTCATCTCTTGTTAATTCAAAGCAATCATCATGTTCCACTTGGGTTGGCCTTTTGCACAAGTTTTAACAATCTAAAACCTAATAAAATCTAACCTAGCTACTCTCTTTATTACTCCTCTTAACCCTAATTCTCCTAAACCCTAACTCCACCTTACCTCTCTCTCTCACACCCCTCTCTCTCTAACATGCTGGCCCCACCTGGCCCTCTCTCCCTGGCCAACACCTCAGCTAACCCTACCCCTCTCTCTAAGTCAAGCCCTAACCCGAGCCCCATCTAACCTAGCCCGAGCTACCCCCTCTCCTCTCTTTCTTCTCTACCGGCCGAGCTAGCCCCATCTGCCTGTCCCTCCATCCCGGCCAAGCCCCACCTGCAGCCCCTCCCCTGCCGTGCCCTACCAGCCCCCAGGTCGAGCCCCAGCTCGACCACGTGAGGGAGAAGCAAAAGGTGGCACCGAGGCCACCTTTATCTACCCCCTGCCACGACTGCTCCTCCTCCCTCTCCCTCCTTTTCCTCCTCCCACATGACTCTCCTGCGTCGCCAGATCCGCCCCGAGCCGGCCCTCTCCTTCCCCTTCTTCCTCCACGACGCCCAGCTCCTGCCGCCGCTCGCCGCCAGCACCACATCGTCCCCGTCATTCCAGCCGGTCAGCGTGACGTGGAGGTGGCCTGGAAGCTCGAGGAGGCTCCTCTACGATGCCCTGCACGCGCCGACGAGGACGAGAAGCCCCAGATGCGCCAGTACCGCGCCGACCCGCCGAAACCCTAGCCCGCCAGAGCGCCAGCGATCTCGCCGCTCCTCGCTCCGATCCGAGCCCTCCGTCGAGCCCACGGTGAGCCCCTCTTTCTCCCTGACATGTTCCGCCTCGCCGTACCGCCCTAGCCCCACCGTTCGTTTCGTCGAACGCCCACCGCGCGTCAGAGCTCGCTGGCGTCTGCAGGTTTTCCGCGCCGCAGCGAGCTTACCTAGGCCCCAGACCCTCCCCTGTCAACTCCCCTCGCCCTACCGCACTGGTTAGCCCCCTCCGCGCGCACGCCCGCGACCTGGGTTCGATCCCCCACCCCGCGCCGCGCGCCGATTTCTCGTCAGACCGAGAAGAAGAGAAATAGTACCAGGGCTGTGGTAGATTTACATTAAGCCCCCTCTTTTTATTTTCATCTCAACCCGCGGTACCCTCCTGGCCCACTAGTCAGCCGCCCTGGCAGTCTTGCAGAAAGCCCCTCCGCTTTTCTCGCGCCGTAACCCGCGGTCCAACGAGTCCCCACCTGTCAGCCTCTGCCATCTTCACCGCTGTCACGTGGGCCAGCGCCAGTTGGCCCACCTCGCAGTCGCACGGGCTAGACCGAGACGCGGTGACAAAAGTATTTTCGCGCGCGTGGCCCCAGTCAGCGCAAGGCCCACCCGTCAGTGATGGTGGCTGAAGCTGTCTGAGTAAGAAAAGTATTTTCCTATGTCTGTTTTTAATTAAACCTTTTTCAAATGGATTTAAATTCAAATTCAATTTAGATTCCAATAGTTTTTAAAATACAAATCCAAATGATACAAATAATATATGTTTTGGAATCAGAAAAATGTGAGGAATTCAAATATGCCATTCAAAATAATGTTTGAACACTTTAAATTTTCGAGATGATTAAAATTACAATAAAATGCCCTTTTCCTTAATTAATTCATAACTTTAATTCTATAACTCCAAATTGGGCAAATAATATGTCTAAATCGATCAGCGCGACGAGCCCGTTCTATCTATGCGGTCCTTGTTCTGAATTGAAGCATGCATCATGTTGTTATTAAAAATCTGAACTGTTTATGACAATAAAACTTGGGTAAATAAATGCCAAAATGCTTTATTTCTTGTATTCACCCCTCACCTTTGCCATGCTACTTTAATGCCATGTAAATTGTGCATCATTCATCATGGCATGCTTGTTTGCTTGTCGCATTTTTAATTCATATGCTTGTGCACTTTATTTATGTTGGCCCTTGTTTGTTTGGTTCTTCTTCGAATAGACGCCCAGCAGGAGAATTACCAGGAATCACAGGAGTACTACCCAGATCCATCTCTCGCTTCAACCGAGCTGCCAGGCAAGCACTACCACATGCTTGCATCCATACAGTACCTATTGCCTCTATCTTATTCTTGCATCATTGAGTCGCGTTGCATTAAATTGAATCCCAAGTACTGCATAGCCTTTACTTTTAAACCCCACCGAAGCTTGTTCCTCCATCCCATGAGCCATTACCACAGGAGTTGTTTGAGCCATGCGGGTCGTAGAAAAGCATGTATAGGGTGTGTGAGTGTCTAATGAATAACAAGGTATCTAAACAACATAACCTGAGTAGTAATGGGATAACTAATGAAAGAGGCACCGGTGAGCAATATCTGCTATTTGGTTTTTCATGCTCACTTGTGTCTTGTAGGACCCCGAGTACTTGATTCCTGTTCCTTGATTATTCGCACTATCCACATCCGGGAGGCCTTATGGACCCCCCTGAGCCAGAGCTTGATTGATTCTTATTTCTTGGGGCCACAATTAGTTTGGGGCTTTATTACTATCCTGTACTTATGCCATGTTACTGCTTTATTTAAGATTGTGCGAGGAGCACCTGTACTGTTTTGGATCGTGACCCGTTTTCGCTGTATCGACAAGCCCAGTCACATTTTCGGGTTCCCAGTCATTTACCGTCGTCCACACAAACCTTGGGTCCGTCTCGGAGCCGGCCAACTTCATTGCGGGTAGCTTAATGGGGTGGCCCCCTGAAATATTTCTAAATCCTGTGATTGCTTTGTCGTGAATGCCTCGTTGGGTTTTGATTTGGTTTTTCCGAGGTTGATCGAGTGTGTGTTGCTATTCATGCACCCCTGCAGGGTAAATCTTTCTGAAAGCCGTGTCCGCGGTTATGGACGACTTGGAACACAGTTTCTCGATCATAGACAAGTATAACTAAAGTACAGCTTTTAATTTGACTAAGTACTTGACTAGTTAATAGTGCAATACTCATGGAATGGTTAATAAAACTGCCAACGGATGATGGGGGGTTGTTCGTCCGCTTCCTCGTTGGTAAGCGAGGAGGAGGATGGATCTATTAATTATACTGTTATAACTGTTGTTCTTAATTCACGGACTTCTGTCTATCATTGGTTAGGCGGAAGGTTAGCGAGTATCTGTAGAATTGTTAGGTAATATCTTTTGCTGCAATTGCGTCACCCCAGGTTGTGTCCCCTTTAGCGGCATAAAGACTTGCTGAGTACCCCTAGGGTCTCACACGATAAATTGTTTGATTCAGATGAACAGGTGTACCCGCAAGAAGGATACTGGGTGGAAGAGACAGATCATGTTGGCAACGATCATTCGGTGTAGAGATTCCGGGAACGGGGATCCGTGAGATCTGTGGGCGGGATGTATTTATTTATGGGGCATCTTATGCCAATTTGCTTCTTATCCGTACTCGGATCTTGTTTTCCGCTTCCGCCTGATACTCTGATTTGTGATGTATGAGGAGCTATCCTAAATTATTATATCTATCTAGGACATTTGGATCTTGCCGTATGGCGTTGCAATATTTATATTTCTTTTAGATGGAATGGCTCTGAGGACTGTTGTATGTGGCTTGCATACATACTCATTTGTGTATGTAGTTGATCCCTTCGCCTGCCGATTACGCCGCTCGTTCTTGTCCCGTTGTCTGAAAGTGGTTAGGACGGCCGAAAGGTCTACCGTGAGTGGCCTTGGGCCCCACCGTACTATTTTAACCACTTTCGTTCATCCAGGCATTCACTAAGAGCGTAATTCACCGAGGTAGTTACAATTGGTATCAGAGCCATCCCGCCCTTCAGGGTCTCAGCCAAAATGGTTGTTGTCAGTCTAGCAAATATTTTGGTAGCTATGTATACTAGGGAAAAACAAAACGTGAGAGTAGGACTGCTTCCATTTTTCTTCTTACCCACCCACCCACCCTTTTTCTGGTAAGGAAGTGTAACGTTTTCAATCCTCTTCTAAAATTCAAACTAGGATTCACGTGTTCTGGGTTCCGTAGTACCATAGGTTGTGTGTGCGTGTGTGTGTGTGAATTCCTTGTCTATCTGTTGCATCCCAATGTTATCACTATCTGCCTTTTGGTTATCAACTGTTGGTACATTCCATACCGACAGGCATTTGTAAACCGACGCGATCTATTCTGATTCGTTGTACACCGATGCGATCTATCTTACTCTTTGTATCCGACGTTATCTTGTTTGGGGTGTTCGTTTTCGTAATTACCAATCCTTAGGTTCACCTTAAGAAGAAGGTGTTGGGATATGTGTTTTACTGATTCATGTGCGGAGTAATGATTTGAGTGCGGGATGGATTCGCGACCATACCACTACTCTTATCATTTGCTCTTGCATGTTGAACTAGTAGAGTTACTAATCTTGATTCGTTAAGTGGTTTTGCGCATATAGTGGTATTTTAATGCCGAAATTTGCGGAAATTTTTTCTTTGTTAGTTGTATACCACACTCCTTGTTCAGTCATGTGTGTTATGCTTAATATCTTCTAGTTGCCTTGACCTTTGTTGATATTTTAATATCATCTCAGTGAATTGCATTCTTTAATCTTGATTAATTCCATTTTGGTACTATTTTGGATTATTATCATTCTCCATTATAGTACTGACTTGTGTTTTATATCAATCACAGGATGGCACCACCACGCCATTCTGAGGAGGATATACCACCTGAACTTGGGGCTGCTTTGGAAAGTATTGCAAATGCTTTGGGCACTATGCAGCAGAACCAACAACGCTTCGAGGAAAGCGTGAGGAGGAATGAGTTTGCTCCGCTACCTCCACCCCCCAAGCGAGGAGACATCAAGAGTTTTCTCAAGTTCAACCCACGCCAATTTGAGGTGTCTGATCAGCCACTTGATGCGGATGATTGGCTGTGTGAAGTGTCAAGGTTGCTGATGACTGCGGATGTTCCCGAGCAAGAATGGATCAAGTGTGCTACTCACCTTCTGAAGGGAGATGCAGCTCTCTGGTGGGAAAATTACCTCAAGGCAGATCTTTCTGGTTTTCAGCCTACTTGGGAGCGGTTCACTGCTGCTTTCAAAGAGCAATATCTGTCAGAAATTGTCATGGAAAGGATGAAGGAAGTGTTTCTCAACCTCAAGTAGGGCACTGACAATGTCAACACCTACATCAGAAACTTCATGAACCTGTCTCGTTATGGTGGCGATGAGATATCTGATGACAAGAAGAAGCAAAAGAGGTTTCGGCAAGGCCTCAATGCTTCCATCAAATATGCAATCACTCATGCAAGGCCGGCATCTTTTCTGGAACTTCAACACACAGCTCTGCAGGAAGAAGCAAGTAGGCAAGTGTTTGAGGAGTCAAAGAAACACAGCCGTGATACAACAAGCTCTTCTGCTATGACAACTCCTTCTAAGCGTCGTGTCTGGGTTCCTAACACCCCACCATCGCTCCCTGCTCCACCAAGACCTTCAAGCTACACACCAAGGCCACCAAACTCCTTCACTGCGGCTCCCAGGGGCTACAACCACAACTACCCTGGAGCGCCTGGCGGAGTCCCTAGCTACGTTGCTCCACGTCCACCTGGTGCTTGCTATACTTGTGGAAACACTGGGCATCAGCACTGGAATTGTCCAATGAACAACAAAGCTCTTCCACCACCACCTCCAAGACCTGCAGCAAGTGCTCCTCTGATTCGTGCACCTCCACCTCGGGCTCTCAACATCAACACTAAGCCGGGGTCTACGGTTGCTCGTGCCAACTATGTCAACGCCGCTCAAGCTGAGCATGCCTCTAGAGTTGTCATGGGTATGCTTTCTGTTAACTCAGTTCCTGCACGAGTTTTGTTCGATTCTGGTGCTTCGCATTCTTTCGTAACTCACAAGTTTGCTCATGAGCAAGATCTGGCTATGGTTCCTTTATTACACCGTCTTGTGGTACAATCTCCTAGGTCAAACATGAGGGCTGCTCATATCAGCCATAACAATCAAATTGAGATTGGTGGTTCTTCGTTTCTGGCTTCCTTAATTATTCTGGGCAATTCTGATATTGATGTTATCTTGGGCATGGATTGGTTGACAGCAAATGCAGCTGTGATTGATTGTGCTGAACGTTCGGTTTCTCTGAAAATTCCTGAAGGCCATATAGTCTATTCTCCAAGTCTGACTCCTGCAATTCAGCTTTATTCTTTGGCGACTCTGAATGATGATGCTATGGAAGGTATTCAGAGTGTTCCTGTAGTTTGTGAGTTCCCAGATGTCTTTCCTGAAGAGTTGCCAGGTATGCCTCCGGATCGTGAGGTTGAGTTTGTCATTGAACTTGAACCTGGCACCGCTCCTATCTCCAAGCGGCCTTATAAAATGGGTCCTGCTGAGTTGGCTGAACTCAAGCGTCAGTTGGATGAACAAGAGAAGTTGGGTTTCATTCAGCACAGTACTTCTTCTTGGGGTAGTCTAACCATCTTTGTGAAGAAGCGAGACAAGAATGATAGACTTTGTGTTGACTATCGGGCACTCAATGCTAAAACCATCAAGAATAAATATCCCCTTCCACGGATTAATGATCTCTTCAATCAGCTAGCTGGAGCTATGGTTTTCTCCAAGCTTGATTTGAGAAGTGGTTATCATCAAATCAAAATTCGCAAGGAAGATGTTCCTAAAACATCTTTCACCACTCGCTATGGCCTGTATGAGTACACGGTCATGTCTTTCGGTCTCACCAATGCACCTGCCACCTTCTCGAGGCTTATGAACTCGGTTTTCATGGAATATCTTGATAAGTTCGTTGTGGTCTATCTGGATGACATTCTAGTCTATTATAAGTCAAAATAAGAACATGAAGAACACCTTCGGTGTGTCCTAAACAAGCTTCGTGAGAACCGCCTGTATGCAAAGTTCTCCAAGTGTGAGTTTTGGCTGCCTCAAGTCACCTACCTTGGTCACGTCATCTCTGCCCAGGGCATTGCAGTCAACCCAGAAACTATTAAGACAATTATGGACTGGCTTCCACCCATAAATGTCAAAGAAGTCCGGAGTTTCCTTGGTTTGGCCAGTTACTGCCGTCGCTTCGTTCAAAATTTCTCAAAGATTGCGAAGCCTCTTACTGATCTCCTCAAGAAAGGCAAGAAATATCTTTGGACTCCTACATGTCAAGCAAGCTTTGAAACACTCAAAGAGAAGCTCACTTCCACACCAGTCTTAGTTCCTCCAGATACATCCAAGCCTTTCCAGATTTTCTGTGATGCTTCATTGCAAGGATTGGGTGCGGTCCTTATGCAAGAAAAGCAAGTTGTTGCTTATGCCTCTCGACAGTTGAAGACGCATGAGATCAACTATCCTACACATGACCTCGAACTCGCAGCAGTTGTCTTTGCTTTGAAAGTATGGAGGCATTACTTGCTTGGCAACCGTTGTGAGATCTTTTCTGACCACAAGAGTCTGAAGTATATATTCACACAGCCTGATCTCAACCTTCGTCAGAGGAGGTGGATTGAAACAATCAATGATTTTGATTTGACCATCAACCACACCCCGGGCAAAGCCAATGTCATGGCAGATGCTCTCAACCGAAAAGCTTATGTCAACAACCTCATGGTGGAAGAACAACAACCTCTCTTGTGCGAGGAATTCCGCAAGCTCAACCTTGAAATTGTGGATCAAGGGTATTTTCTGAACCTTCTAGCAACACCTCTCTTGGAAGAAAAGGTCCGTTCCATTCAGCTTGGGGATCCTTACACTAAAAAGATCATCTCCAACATTCAGCTTCCGAAGTACGAGTCTTTCCACGTTGATGACCAATGCACTCTTTTCTTTGAACATCGGATGTTTGTTCCAAACTACCCAGGTTTAAGAGAGCAAGTTCTCAAGGAGGCGCATGATTCTGTTCTTTCTATCCACCCTGGCAGCACTAAGATGTACATGGACTTGAAAACACAATATTGGTGGCCTGGTTTGAAACGATATTGTGCCAAGTATGTCTCAGAGTGTGATGTTTGTCGCAGAGTTAAAGCTGTCCATCAGAAACCTTCTGGTCTTCTACAGCCATTGAAGCCTCCGGAATGGAAATGGGAGAAAGTAGAGATGGACTTTATCACTGGTTTTCCAAGGTCGCAGAAGGGAAACAATGCAATCTTTGTTGTCATTGATAGGCTTTCCAAAGTAGCTCACTTCTTTCCAGTCAAGGAAACAATTTCTGCAATTCAGTTGGCCGAGCTCTATATCAACAGAATTGTCTCTCTGTATGGAGTCCCTCTTGAGATCAGTTCAGACCGTGGAAGCATCTTCACTTCCAAGTTCTAGGGAAGTTTCCAAAATGCTTTGGGAACAAAACTAAACTTCAGCACAGCTTACCACCCTCAGTCGCAAGGACAAGTTGAAAGGATCAATCAGATTCTAGAAGATATGCTCCGTGCTTGCGTTATCTCTTTCGGCATGAAGTGGGAAGAATGTCTTCCTTATGCTGAATTCTCTTACAACAACAGCTTCCAGAAAAGTCTAAAGATGGCACCATTTGAGGCTCTCTATGGTCGCAAGTGCAGAACTCCGATTGGTTGGTCGGGCGCAGGTGAAAGAATATTGTTTGGCCCCGACATTGTAACTCAAGCGGAGGACAAAGTTCACATCATTCTCGAAAATATGAAGATTGCTCAAAGTCGCCAGAAGAGCAATTATGACAGAAAGCACACGGACATGGAGTATGTCCCTGGTGATCTCGTTTACCTTCGTGTCACTCCCATGAGAGGTACGCACCGTTTTGGTATCAAAGGAAAGCTGGCTCCTAGATACATCGGTCCCTTCAAAATTCGTGGAAGAAGAGGAGAAGTTGCTTATGCTCTTGAGCTCCCTGAACAAATCAAAGTCCATGATGTTTTCCACATCTCACAACTCAAGAAGTGCTTCAAGGATCCCGGCAGGACCGTGGACCATGAACTCATCAATCTCCAAGAAGATCTGTCTTATCAAGAACACCCCACAAAAATTCTTGAAGTCGCAGAAAGAAGGACTCGCAACAAGTCCATCAAGTTCTGCAAGGTGCAGTGGTCGCACCATTCCGTTGATGAAGCCACCTGGGAACGTGAAGATGAGCTCCATGCCAAGTATCCTACCCTCTTTGAGTCTTCTTCTTCCTAGAATCTCGGGGCGAGATTCCTGTTTAGTGGGGGAGAGTTGTAGCATCCCAATTGTCTAACAATTGTAATGCTACTTGTCCTAGTAAGATAATGGCTACTTCCTATATATAATTGTTGCATCATAATTATATCATGCTCATGTCATCATGCCACCTTGCATTTGAGCATCATATAAAACCCCTCTTCTTTTGGTTCTTCTCTCTTATGCATTATTAATTGTATTTGCCTCTTGATATTGTATTTGGTTATTGATATATTGTTCAAATCCCAAGTTGAGTTGGGGGCATATATTTTATTTCAATTCCATCACCTTTCTTTTCCACCACTTTATAATCCCACCATCCTACTAGTCCATGAGCTTGTTTGTCTTTATTTGGTTTTATCTAGCTCATGGGCAATAGGGTGGATCTAGTCCTTCAAATTTTTTTGCTTGGCTTTATTCCATTTCTTGGAAATGCATGAGAATAATGCCATAATATTATTATTGTTCTCACAAAATAAATCATGGCATTATTATTTTGCATGGGCCATGCAACCTTCTTCACCACCTTTCCCCTCATTGGTTTTTACTTTGCTTTAGTGGATATCTTTCTATGTGGTCCATCTCCATCCATTCCACCATCCCCATACTCCTATCCACATCATTTTCTCTTATTTTTATTTCCCCATACATGATCCATATGAGGCCTATTCCATGATTCTTTTCTTTTTCTTTTCTTGGAATCCTCTTTCACCTTCATCTCTTGTTAATTCAAAGCAATCATCATGTTCCACTTGGGTTGGCCTTTTGCACAAGTTTTAACAATCTAAAACCTAATAAAATCTAACCTAGCTACTCTCTTTATTACTCCTCTTAACCCTAATTCTCCTAAACCCTAACTCCACCTTACCTCTCTCTCTCACACCCCTCTCTCTCTAACATGCTGGCCCCACCTGGCCCTCTCTCCCTGGCCCACACCTCAGCTAACCCTACCCCTCTCTCTAAGCCAAGCCCTAACCCGAGCCCCATCTAACCTAGCCCGAGCTACCCCCTCTCCTCTCTTTCTTCTCTACCGGCCGAGCTAGCCCCACCTGCCTGTCCCTCCATCCCGGCCAAGCCCCACCTGCAGCCCCTCCCCTACCGTGCCCTACCAGCCCCCAGGTCGAGCCCCAGCTCGACCACATGAGGGAGAAGCAAAAGGTGGCACCGAGGCCACCTTTATCTACCCCCTGCCACGACTGCTCCTCCTCCCTCTCCCTCCTTTTTCCTCCTCCCACACGACTCTCCTGCGTCGCCAGATCCACCCCGAGCCGGCCCTGTCCTTCCCCTTCTTCCTCCACGGCGTCCAGCTCCTGCCGCCACTCGCCGCCAGCAGCACATCGTTCCCGTCGTTCCAGCCGGTCAGCGTGACGTGGAGGTGGCCTGGAAGCTCGAGGAGGCTCCTCTACGACACCCTGCACACGCCGACGAGGACGAGAAGCCCCAGATGCGGTAGTACCGCGCCGACCCGCCGAAACCCTAGCCCGCCAGAGCGCCAGCGATCTCGCCGCTCCTCACTCCGATCCGAGCCCTCCGTCGAGCCCACGGTGAGCCCCTCTTTCTCCCTGACATGTTCTGCCTCGCCGTACCACCCTAGCCCCGCCATTCGTTTCGTCGAACGCCCACCGCGCGTCAGAGCTCGCTGGCGTCTGCAGGTTTTCCGCGCCGCAGTGAGCTTACCTAGGCCCCAGACCCTCCCCTGTCAACTCCCCTCGCCCTACCGCACTGGTTAGCCCCCTCCGCGCGCACGCCCGCGACCTGGGTTCGATCCCCCACCCCGCGCCGCGCGCCGATTTCTCACTAGACCGAGAAGAAGAGAAACAATACCAGGGCTGTGGTAGATTTACATTAAGCCCCCTCTTTTTATTTTCATCTCAACCCGCGGTACCTCCTGGCCCACTAGTCAGCCGCCCTGGCAGTCTTGCAGAAAGCCCCTCCGCTTTTCTCGCGCCGTAACCCGCGGTCCAGCGAGTCCCTACCTGTCAGCCTCTGCCATCTTCACCGCTGTCACGTGGGCCAGCGCCACTTGGCCCACCTCGCAGTCGCACGGGCTAGACCGAGACGCGGTGACAAAAGTATTTTCGCGCGCGTGGCCCCAGTCAGCGCAAGGCCCACCCTTCAGTGATGGTGGCTGAAGCTGTCTGATTAAGAAAAGTATTTTCCTGTGTCTGTTTTTAATTAAACCTTTTTCAAATGGATTTAAATTCAAATTCAATTCAGATTCCAATAATTTTTAAAATACAAATCCAAATGATACAAATAATATATGTTTTGGAATCAGAAAAATGTGAGGAATTCAAATATGCCATTCAAAATAATGTTTGAACACTTTAAATTTTCGAGATGATTAAAATTACAATAAAATGCCCTTTTCCTTAATTAATTCATAACTTTAATTCTATAACTCCAAATTGGGCAAATAATATGTCTAAATCGATCAGCGCGACGAGCCCCTTCTATCTATGCGGTCCTTGTTCTGAATTGAAGCATGCATCATGTTGTTATTAAAAATCTGAACTGTTTATGACAATAAAACTTGGGTAAATAAATGCCAAAATGCTTTATTTCTTGTATTCACCCCTCACCTTTGCCATGCTACTTTAATGCCATGTAAATTGTGCATCATTCATCATGGCATGCTTGTTTGCTTGTCGCATTTTTAATTCATATGCTTGTGCACTTTATTTATGTTGGCCCTTGTTTGTTTGGTTCTTCTTCGAATAGACGCCCAGCAGGAGAATTACCAGGAATCACAGGAGTACTACCCAGATCCATCTCTCGCTTCAACTGAGCTGCCAGGCAAGCACTACCACATGCTTGCATCCATACAGTACCTATTGCCTCTATCTTATTCTTGCATCATTGAGTCGCGTTGCATTAAATTGAATCCCAAGTACTGCATAGCCTTTACTTTTAAACCCCACCGAAGCTTGTTCCTCCATCCCATGAGCCATTACCACATGAGTTGTTTGAGCCATGCGGGTCGTAGAAAAGCATGTATAGGGTGTGTGAGTGTCTAATGAATAACGAGGTATCTAAACAACATAACCTGAGTAGTAATGGGATAACTAATAAAAGAGGCACCGGTGAGCAATATCTGCTATTTGGTTTTTCATGCTCACTTGTGTCTTGTAGGACCCCGAGTACTTGATTCCTGTTCCTTGATTATTCGCACTATCCACATCCGGGAGGCCTTATGGACCCCCTGAGCCAGAGCTTGATTGATTCTTATTTCTTGGGGCCACAATTAGTTTGGGGCTTTATTACTATCCTGTACTTATGCCATGTTACTGCTTTATTTAAGATTGTGCGAGGAGCACCTGTACTGTTTTGGATCGTGACACGTTTTCGCTGTATCGACAAGCCCAGTCACATTTTCGGGTTCCCAGTCATTTACCGCCGTCCACACAAACCTTGGGTCCGTCTCGGAGCCGGCCAACTTCATTGCGGGTAGCTTAATGGGGTGGCCCCCTGAAATATTTCTAAATCCTGTGATTGCTTTGTCGTGAATGCCTCGTTGGGTTTTGATTTGGTTTTTCCGAGGTTGATCGAGTGTGTGTTGCTATTCATGCACCCCTGCAGGGTAAATCTTTCTGAAAGCCGTGTCCGCGGTTATGGACGACTTGGAACACAGTTTCTCGATCATAGACAAGTATAACTAAAGTACCGCTTTTAATTTGACTAAGTACTTGACTAGTTAATAGTGCAATACTCATGGAATGGTTAATAAAACTGCCAACGGATGATGGGGGGTTGTTCGTCCGCTTCCTCGTTGGTAAGCGAGGAGGAGGATGGATCTATTAATTATACTGTTATAACTGTTGTTCTTAATTCACGGACTTCCGTCTATCATTGGTTAGGCGGAAGGTTAGCGAGTATCTGTAGAATTGTTAGGTAATATCTTTTGCTGCAACTGTGTCACCCCAGGTTGTGTCCCCTTTAGCGGCATAAAGACTTGCTGAGTACCCCTAGGGTCTCACACGATAAATTGTTTGATTCAGATGAACAGGTGTACCCGCAAGAAGGATACTGGGTGGAAGAGACAGATGATGTTGGCAACGATCATTCGGTGTAGAGATTCCGGGAACGGGGATCCGTGAGATCTGTGGGCGGGATGTGTTTATTTATGGGGCATCTTATGCCAATTTGCTTCTTATCCGTACTCGGATCTTGTTTTCCGCTTCCGCCTATACTCTGATGTGTGATGTATGAGGAGCTATCCTAAATTATTATATCTATCTAGGACATTTGGATCTTGCCGTATGGCGTTGCAATATTTATATTTCTTTTAGATGGAATGGCTCTGCGGACTGTTGTATGTGGCTTGCATACATACTCATTTGTGTATGTAGTTGATCCCTTCGCCTGCCGATTACGCCGCTCGTTCTTGTCCTGTTGTCTGAAAGTGGTTAGGACGGCCGAAAGGTCTACCATGAGTGGCCCTGGGCCCGACCGTACTGTTTTAACCACTTTCGTTCATCCAAGCATTAACTAAGAGCGTAATTCACCAAGGTAGTTACATCTTCCTCCTCCTCCTGATCTGCCACAGCCGATGCCAGTTCTATCCCATGAGACTCGCCGAAGAGCTAAGACCGGGATATGGTGGACTAGAGCTACATGTGAAACACTGCCTCCTTGGAGAGTTCCATCTGGTGCTCAATGATGGAGATGCGGACGACCCTCGCCACCACCTAGTTATGTTTGTTGACGCGCTCACACTCGTAGGTTGCATGCAAAAAGAGGCGATTAACCTCCAGATCAGGGCGATCGGCGGCAGGGACCGCCTAGGGGACCTCCAATGGTGAAGGATGAAGTTGTGTGCTCCGATGCGGATCACGATGGGACATGCGTGCTCTGACATGCTTGGTGGCAGAGGAATTGATGTCCTGGCTTTCGCCATCACTGGTCTCATTTTTCATCAAAGATCATAAGAGCGAGAAGAGAGCGGAGACAGAGAGAGTGTGTGCTATGGATGTGACTTGGGAGAGACTGGAGTGGGCCCACTCCATTAGAGCAACGAATAAATACAAATGTCTGTTTTCGATGACTACAATATCGGTAATGGAAGTTGATAGGGGACTGTTTCGAATATGTAAGGAAACATATAACCCAAATCACCATTGCTACTATGGACCGCCAGGTCTTGATAGCCTCCTATGGCCACAAGCAAATACTCTGTTTAACCATGTTTTTTTGCCGTCGTTGTTATAGAAGAGTGTTCTTAGTATCGTTCTATACTAATGCAATATCTTCATATTCGGGCTTACCTCAAAAGATTCCTGTTTCGCTATCTCACTTAACTTTTCCAAGCCCTCAAATATCACCGACAATATCACCATTTCTCCCCTCAATTGTTGGATTTGCTTATGTGTGGTATCCTTGTTTTTAGGGATATAGGTGGGCCTTCAATTGTTTAGCAACTTGATCTACCAACTTATAAGAGCAAGTGCAATAAATTCTAAATAGCAGGCTATAAAGATTAAAATACTATACTTAGTTGGATCGGAGAGAAGATAAGTGGGCTCTAAGTTAAGAGTTAGTTACAACACATGGTGCTAGGCACTTCATGATGTGATGTGGTGGATATACTAATAAAATACCCCTTTGTCCTGAATTAGGTTTTCTAGATTTGTCAAGATTCGCATGTATCTATACACTAAAACATCTCTTTATAGATCATACGAATCTAGACAAGCAAATGTGCGGCATCTAATCGATGACAGACAAAGTAGTACTTTTTTATACCTTACTATTGTATATGTTGCCTATTAAGTTGTAACATCCCAAAACTTTAATCCAAGTGATCAAGATCAAAGCTACCCAATTTAGGGTTAACAAAAACTTTTCCATTTAAAAATCCTTAAGCATTCATATGTGTGTGCATCTAAAATAGGAGTTGTTTTGAATTGCCATGTTTGAGTGATCTATTGATTGTAAAATGATTCTAAGGTGAATGCCACATCATCTAGATCATTCCCAAGCAAAATCCAAAGAAAAGGAAATCAAATGGAATTAATAAGTGCAAATGGTCATTTGTGCCATTTTAATCCACTGGGTCACTTTGGGTGTTCCTAGAACTCAAAGTACAACAAAAACAATTCTAACTCTTTGCACCCCTTGCTAGTACAAGTAATGATCTACCAAGGCCCAATTTCAAATCTTACAAAGACATTTGAACTCTAAATTTAAATGACATTTGAAAATGGAATCAAGTGTAGGTGCATAGATCGCACCTTTTCAAAAACCACTCAAATGAATTCCCCTTGACCTTTCCAAGCAGGCATAGAATCTCAAGCTTAACTAGAGAACACTCAAAAAATTTGAATCCAAATTTCAGAACTTTTCTTCATGCGGCCATTATGTCAAACACATGGCAGGCACTGAATCAACACTAGAGTAGCTTCACTATTTCCACAGTGACCATCGACCAAATTGGTCTCCCAATTAATCCCCTGTCCCCCTAGCATCTACCCCAGCCGAGACCAGCTTCCCCTTCACCGCTAGCAGCAGTAGCACGCCACCCAAATATGGTCGCCGCTGGCCAAATGTGGGCAACGTGCTAGTGACCGCGCAGCGCCAAACCAACCCCGTCCCTAGCTCCGCCGAACCCTACCGCACTCCCCTGTCCAACCCACGATCACCGCCAGCCCCTGGACAACCCCAGAGCTGCGCCGCCCTTTCCTCTCTGCGTGCAGCCAAAGCACGCCAGAGCGCGATCGCCGCCAGCATGCCATAAACCACGCCTCGACACCAAATCCCCACCAGACACGGTCGTGTACCGCCGCGCGACCCATAATAGCCAGGAGCACCGTCGAGCACCGCCTCTATCTCCAAGAGCGTGGGAAGCTCCTGACCAATTGCCACCGCCCCTAGAAAAGCCATTGCGCCATAGCTGACCGCCAGCAGAACGTCGACCGTCCGCCTACCTCGCCCACGCCGGTAGCCCCCTGTATCGCCGTCGAGCCTATATAAGGAGGCCTTCCCAGCACCATTTCTTCACACCATCTCACTCCCCTCTCTCCACTAATTATTTCCCCTCTCTCGCCGGAGCTGCTCGAGTAGCACATCGCTGGAATTCCGCCAAAGGTAGCTGCTGCAGAGGAGACATGGTCGTCGATTTCGTCCACCTCAGCCCCTGCCGTGACTTTGCCTGAGCTCGCCGTCGTCCACCAGTTCGTTTGCCCGCCTCGCCGCACTAGCTGGAGCCCTGGTACGTCCCCAGTAGACCCCCACCGGCTATTTAGGGTTCACTCTCGCCGGCGACGAGTCCATCGTCGACGACGACCGTTGACCGTAGATCTTGTTCTAATCATGTGGTTATTATTTCCCCGTACCGCTTTGGGTTTTAAGTGCCGCTGACATGCGGGACTAGCCTGTTAGTCGTCCTCTGCGCCGCGGAGCATCACTAGGCCGGCCCATTTACTTTTCCGTGCTGACCCAGTAATTCAAATTAGGTTTTTTCTATTTAGACTTAAAAATCAATTCTGTCCCTTAGTTTAAAAATCAATTCAGAGAGTTATACAAATCCAAATTGAGTGATTCCAATTTTGTTGGAAAGGTAATGAAACTATCCAATACCGTTGGATTTAAATCAATTAGAGTTAGAGATCTCTCCTAGTAAAAATAACAAGACAGAAGCTTTTGCACATTCAATGTTTTTTATAAAATCAACCATAATAGCTTTTGAGTTGATTCCAACTCTCAAAAATCACATTTAACCATACCTATCTGAATATGTAATAATATTAAGGTTTACATGCAGTGAATTTGGACTAGTACTAAAATAATGCTATATAGGCATTTCTAGTCACTTTAAATCATTAAATGTTAAACTTAAACTTATTAAATGTGATCCAACATTTAAATCACATTCCCATATGCTAGAATATGTGGTGAGGACATGTGTCCACATGATCCCATATTTTAATTGGAGAATATTAAATCTTAGTTATTTTCAATGATTAGAAATTACTTTTCTCAAATAAAAAAAGAATGAAGCTTGTTAATTAAACCTTGTGATGCTTGTGATGATAATAGATCATCAAATGTGTGCCTTAGTATGCTAAGTAGACTAGTTAAGTATTGTTTGGTGATTGTGTATCCCGTATGTCTTTATAAACGATAGTACTGACCAAACTTTCGAGGAGGAGGAGTTCTACCAAGAGGAGGAGGAATAAAACAACCACTGCACCAACCAAGGCAAGCTAGCACTATACAAGTTAACCCTTGCAAGTTTTACTTGCAAGCCTAACACTTCAATTAAACTAAGCAAGCTATTGTTAGAAAGCTAGAATTAAGCTAGATAACCTAAGCAAGATGCATGAGGCATGCTTTGGTTATACCCTTGACTTATACCTACTCCAAGTTTTTATTTACAAGCTTTACTTCTTTACTTTACCAAAGTCCATTACTTGTTTAAACGTAGCATAAAAATTATAAAACTTGACCTATCTAGTTAGATTTAGATGTCATTCTATGGTATGAGATTTAGATTAGCATCCCACATCAGTGAACACTCTTAACTTAGTAGTTTAGAACTAAACCCAAAACTGGATTCACTTTAGATGGGAATACTTGGTGAAAATGACTTGTGAAAACCTTGGAATAATTAGTCATTCTATTGAGATGTTTTGACATGTGTTGAGAAACACAAATGGTTTCTGATGATGAAAATGTTGAGGCATGAGCCTTAGCCCTTTTACAAAACTGATGGTTGGGTTTGGATGCGATACCATTCCAATTTTACCGTACAACCACAATACCTGAATTGCGTAAGGCTTAGTCGGACGTTTATATGCATTAGTATTAGTTCCCTCGCGGGAGAGGTTTGAGATGAGGCTACCTCTCAATGTTGTCCACCTATGCAGTGCCCAAGATGACAGATGGTCATGGTTGGGAGGCCATGCTCATAGGAGAGGTGCTTATACTAGTGTGTGTAAAGGAAAGGTTATGGTTGATTATCTGCATACTAAGTATGATGATTCAGGGTTATCCCTGACAGATGTATCGAATCTTGTGGTGAAAGTGTACCACCTCTACAGAGTGTCAAACTATTTGAATAGCCGCGTCCGTGGTTATGGACCGTTGGAGTGGCCATACTGTTCCGTTGTCAGATGTTTTCAAAACAATTTATGAAATGAATTGTGACATGAGTCGACCCCAACAAAGTTGTGACTATGACAATTAAGTTCCCACTTAGGTGATTTCAAACTTTATTTTATCTTTCTTTGTTTTTGAACTCAGCTTAGGTTTCAAACTTAACTTTACAAATGAACTTAGAGTTAGCATTCCTACTAGAACTATCTTACTTGTTAGTGGTAGTTTGCGAGTACTTAAAGAGTACTCATGGCTTTTGTCCCTGGCTATTCCCGTGGCCAGACTATGAAGGAGACTACCAAGATGAAGGACAACAGGATGGCTATGATAACTAGGACTATCTTCCATCGTCAGCATTGCCTGTGACTCTGAAGATGGACCCCACCGCTACGCTTATTATTTATTCCTCTGCTTGTTGTATTAAGACTGGATCATGAGATACTTTATTCGTGTAAGACTTTATTATGGTTTGTAATGGATGATGTACTGTGATATCCAATCTGTTATGCCTCGCAAAAATGGTAATCCTAGGATTGCGATGTATGGCATAACAAGCATCTGGGATTAAAAATCTGGGTGTTGACAAGTTGGTATCAGAGCCATCCTGACCATAGGAGACCCTAGTTAGAATGGACGTCTGAACAAAAACTTTGCTTCAAAAACCAAAGTGAGTATTTATGAAAACTATTTCCTCTCTTATCCTTGGGAATTCTTTCTCTCAAAAAAACTTTCATGTTCCTCCAAATTCTTACATTACTACATAAATTTTTGACACACTTGATCACTTCACTAACTTTCTCATCCTTAATTCTTATAGATGGAAACTCAGTTCAGCAAGTTCTACCAGTTGGGCAACGGAGGCCAGCTGATCTTCGAGAGGGATCTTGATGCACTATCGGAGTACTTGGGACGCCCGCATCTGGAGTTTCTGGGAGCTCAACTTCCTGGACCCCTAGGAGGAGATTTACAATGGCTAGTCACCGCTGATCTTCGAGGCAAGATAGAAGCACCAATGTCCGGGAGGATCCAGTTCTCCGTGAGAGAGAAAAACTGGCTAGATGGATTAGCCAGGGCAATGCATGAAGCTCTCGCACGTTTGTGTTCCATGAGTGTCAACCAAATTCAAGGAACCCGCTTTTCTCACTATGCAAGGCGTGATTTTATGGGAATGCCCATGGAGATGCCCAGTCACCCGGAGTTGAAGCGTCAAGTGGAGAACGTCGACTTCCTGCTGTATGATAGACAGAAGGAATTGGATAATGCTAGAGAGTTCGCCAACCACAACCTCGCCCTTGCCGCCCAGAAGGCCTAGAATTTCTCACTGCTCGTCAAGGATTGTCAGTCTCTTTGTTGTCAGCGTGCAAAGAAGGATTGCATCATCGACTGTCTTCACAAGAAGGTGTCCGACCTCGAGAAGACCATCAAGGAGCAAGAAGCTCAGCTTGCAGCAAAATAAGAAGAAGAGGAAGGTGAAGAGATCTAGGGAGATATGGACTCTTACCTTAGCAACGATGATGACTTTCTGGAGGAGGATGTTGTGGACTTCTACACCGACGATGATGACTCTGACTTCATCGATGATGAGTAGATGCACTAGAGAACTATCGTAGCGTGAGGAGTATCGGTCCCATTGTATCGTAGCTTGCAGAATGGTTCCTAAAACCATCTGTTTTCTTTTGATATTATGGTGTGTGTGTTTGTATCGTGTGCTTTGCTTGAATGAATGAAAAGAAGTTAGTTGCAAAACCTGAGTCAAACTCAAAGTTTTAGCTTTGAAATCAAAACCATGAACCTTAGAACTTTCCCTCTTACCCCTTTATCTACCTAAATCTTCAGATGACTCGTGGAAACCCCGGAGGGAGCAGCTCATCGCAGGACCCGATGCTGCAGATTATGCATATGCTAGTTGCAGACCGTGAAGCCAGCAGGGCAGAGTGCCAAGCCAACCTAGCACTTCAGAGAACCCACTAGATGGCCCAAAACAATCAAGGCCATGGAAATAAGGATCATCAAGGATCCAAACTGAAGGATTTCCAGAATACCAATCCCCCAATCTTTAGCACTTCAGAGAACCCACTAGATGCAGATGACTGGTTGTAGACAATGGAGAACAATTTAGAAGTAGCAAGAGTTGATGACAACGAGAAAGTTCTGTTTGCCACCGACTATTTGGCAGGAGATGCAAGAGCATTGTGGAACATCACCCGCACAATGAACCATGGTCAAGTGATGACATGGGAAGCCTTCAAAATCAAGTTCAGTCGCACCCACGTGCCACAGGGTCTAGTCACTCGAATGAGGGATGAATTCAGAGAGCTGAAGCATGGCAGAATGACTGTAGTGGAGTACCATGACAGATTCTTGTCCCTAGCCAGGTATGCACCTGATGAGATCAACACGGAGGCCAAGAAGAAGGAGAGATTCCTGAACGGACTACATGATGAGATGCAGACTGTCCTCATCAACATCCGTTTTGAAGATCTCGAAGAGCTAGTCGACTCTGCCATTCAGATGGAAGGGAAGATCAACTAGGCAAACGACAACCGTAAACGTCGTATGATGCACCAAGCTAGATCCAACAGTCACCAGAAGTACCGTCCCAACCCTTCTGCAGGATATACACCAAGGAACAACCGACCCCTAATGTCTCGCCCAAGCTACCCCAACAGTAGCGGAGGCAATGTGAAGTCCAGAGGAAACAACAATCACCCCAGCAACACCAGCAATTTCAACCGTGCACCTCCCAAGAGCAACAACAAAAACAACACTACACCCAGAATGGGAAGCAATGATGTGCCCGTGGCAGCAAAAGACAAGTCTCAGATCACTTGGTTCGAGTGTGGAGTGAAGGGTCACTATTCTAATGAGTGTCCCAAGAAGATTGCCGCCACTGCCAATGTGAATGCCCCAGCTCAACAACAGCGTCGTGTTCAACCAGGAAGAAGATTCGCCCCAGGGAACCCTCACAACCGCAACGGCCGTCTCTTCCACATGAACGCCGAAGAAGCCCAAGAAGTGCCAGATGGAGTGGTGGGTATGTTTTCTGTCAATTCAGTTTTAGCAAGAGTGTTGTTTGATTCTGGAGCATCGCACTCATTTGTCACCGAAGAATTTGCATGCACTAGTAAGATTCACCCAACCAATTTGAAGCATGTCATGATAGTTCAAATTCCCGGTTCAACTACAAAAGCTAGAAAAATTTGCAAAGTTGTGCCTATCAGAATACATGGAATATTTTTTTATGCCAATCTAATAGTACTTCGAACCAAAGGTTTGGAAGTAGTACTAGGTATGGATTGGATGTCAAAGCATAAAGGACTGATAGACTGTGCTAAGAAAGCCATCACCATGACTCGGGAGTCTCAATAGAGCATATATCTGAAGCGTTACCCCATCAATTCAAGTGCAACAAGAGTCTAGCCCTACCCACCATAGACCAAGTCAGAGTAGTCTGTGAATACCCTGACGTATTCCCAGATGAATTGCCCAGTATGCCCTCGGATACGGAGATTGAGTTCATTATTGAACTAATCCCCGGAACCGGAACCATAGCCCAAAGACCCTATAGTATGAACCCGTCAGAGTTAGTGGAATTGAAGAAGCAGCTGGATGCTATGTTGGCAACAGGCTTGATTCAACCAAGCGCATCGCCATGGAGATCGCCAGTGTTATTCGTCGACAAGAAAGATGGAGGCAACCGTTTGTGCACAGATTACAGAAAGTTGAATGACGTCACCATCAAAAACAAGTACCCTTTGCCAAAGATAGAGGACCTGTTTGATTAGTTGACTGGAGCAAATGTATTCTCTAAGATTGATCTTAGGACTGGTTATCACCAACTTAAGATTCGTGCAACGGATATTCCAAACACCACCTTTACTACTCGTTATGGATTATACGAGTATACGGTCATGTCTTTTGGATTAACCAATGCCCCTGCTTATTTCATGAATCTCATGAATAAGATCTTTATGAATTTTCTAGACAAGTTTGTTGTTGTGTTTATTGACGATAACCTTATCTACTCCAAGTCAAAAGAAGAGCATGAGAAACATCTGAGAATCATCCTTGAAATCCTTAGAGAGCAGCGGTTGTATGCCAAGTTCAGCAAATGTGAGTTTTGGCTGAAGGAGGTAGGATTCCTAGGACATATTGTGTCTGCCAGAGGAATAGCTGTTGATCCCACCAAGATCAGAGATGTCGAAGCATGGGAAGCCCCAACCACTCAAACCCAAGTCCGTGCATTTCTCGGATTAGCGGGATACTACCGCAAGTTTGTCGAAGGATTTTTGAGCATAGCAAGACCCATGACCCAATTATTTAAGAAGGACAAGAAGTTTGAATGGACTGACAAATGTGAAGCCAGTTTCCAAGAGCTCAAGAAGAGATTGATTTCAGCCCCAATATTGATCATGCCAGATATCAAGAAACCGTTTGATGTGTATTGTGATGCATCCAAGATTGGTCTCGAATGTGTATTGATGCAAGAAGGGAAAGTCATCATGTATCTGTCTCGACAACTAAAGAAACATGAGAAGAACTATCCGACCCATGATCTTGAGTTAGCACCCGTAGTTTTGGCATTGAAGACATGGCGTCATTATCTTATGGGTAATCGCTGTGAGATTTACTCGGATCACAAAAACTTGAAGTATATTTTCACTCAGAAGGAGCTGAATATGAGGCAAAGGAGATAGATAGAGTTAATCAAGGATTATGACCTTGACATTCACTATCACCCCGGCAAAGCCAATGTGGTAGCGGATGCTCTTAGCAGATTACCGTGTCGGCTAAACACCATGATTAAGGAGAAGCAACCCAGTTTGTATGAGGAGTTGGACCAGTTTAGGACTGAGCTAGTTAGCAAAGGATTTCTAGCTAGCATTGAACTTAAACCCACATTGATTAGCCAAATCAAGGAAGCCCAGAAGGGAAATGAAAGTATCAACGGAATCAAACATCGTATTGGTACAGGAAAGGTACCTGGATTCATAGAAGACGAAGAAGGAGTTCTGTGGTACAAAGGCCGTATCTGTGTGCTAGTAGATTCGGAGCTGAAGCAAGTTATCATGCAAGAAGATCATGATACTCTTTATTCTATCCACCCTAGAGGAACGAAGATGTATCAGGATTTGAAAGAGCAATTTTGGTGGCACAAGATAAAGAGAGAAATCGGAAGCTACATCGCCAAGTGTGATATCTGTCAGAGAGTCAACGTGGAACATCAGAGACCTGCAGGACTGTTGCAACCATTGTAGATTCCGGAATGGAAATGAGATTCCGTCAGAATGGACTTTATCACCGGTTTGCCTACTTCTAGTAGGGGAAATGACTCAATCTGGGTCATCGTTGATAGACTGTCCAAGGTAGCTCATTTTATACCTGTCAAGACAACTTGCCAGAGTTTGAAGCTAGCAGAGTTGTACATTGCTAGAATTGTTAGTCTGCATGGAACCCCCAAGACCATAGTATCAGATCGAGGAACCCAATTTACCTCGAGGTTTTGGAAGAAAGTCCAAGAAGGATTAGGAACCAAGTTGAATTTCAGCACCGCTTATCACCCACAAACTGATGGACAGACTGAAAGAGTCAACCAAATCTTAGATGATATGTTGAGAGCTTGTGTGTTAGAGTATGGATCAAAATGGGAAGATTGCCTGCCTTTCGCAGAATTCTCATACAACAAAAATTATCAAGCCAGTCTGCAAATGGCACCATTTGAGTTCCTATACGGAAGAAAGTGCCGTACCCCTTTGAATTGGTCGCAAGTAGGAGAGAGTCAGATCTTTGGACCCGACATTCTCCGAGAAGCCGAAGAGAAGGTTCACAAAGTCCGTGAGCACCTCAAGACCGCCCAATCCAGACAAAAGAGTTGTGCTAACAAGAGAAGGAGAGACCTGACTTTCAATGTCGGAGATTTCGTGTATCTCAAGGTTTCACCATTGAAGGGAACCCAACGTTTTAGTCTGAAAGGAAAGTTGGCCCCCAGATATATCGGGCCCTTCAAGATTCTGAATCGCCGAGGAGAAGTATCGTATCAACTGGAACTACCAGACGAGATGTCAGCCATCCATAATGTGTTCCATATCTCGTTACTTCACAAATGCCTAGAAGTGCCAGAGAAGACCGAAGTGTTCAAAAACATCGATCACCGAGCTGTTGATATCAACAAGGATCTGACATATCGTGAAATGAACATCCGTATCTTGGAGGAAGCCTACGGAACCACCAGGACCAGGAGTATCAAATTTCTCAAGATCCAATGGAGCAACCATACTGAAGAAGAAGCCACTTGGGAGCGAGAAGATTACATTAGGACCGAGTTCCCAGATCTCTTTAGTTCCTAGTTTTCTTTCTTAAATCTCGGGAAAAGATTTTGTTTAAGGGGGGAAGGTTTGTAACATCCCAAAACTTTAATCCAAGTGATCAAGATCAAAGCTACCCAATTTAGGGTTAACAAAAACTTTTCCATTTAAAAATCCTTAAGCATTCATATGTGTGCATCTAAAATAGGAGTTGTTTTGAATTTCCATGTTTGAGTGATCTATTAATTGTAAAATGATTCTAAGGTGAATGCCACATCATCTAGATCATTACCAAGCAAAATCCAAAGAAAAGGAAATCAAATAGAATTAATAAGTGCAAATGGTCATTTGTGCCATTTTAATCCACTAGGTCACTTTGGGTGTTCCTAGAACTCAAAGTCCAACAGAAACAATTCTAACTCTTTGCACCCCTTGCTAGTACAAGTAATGATCTACCAAGGCCCACTTTGAAATCTTACAAAGACATTTGAACTCTAAATTTAAATGACATTTGAAAATGGAATCAAGTGTAGGTGCATAGATCACACCTTTTCAAAAACCACTCAAATGAATTCCCCTTGACACATCGCAGGCACTTAATCAACACTAGAGTAGCTTCAATGTTTCCACATTGATCATCGACCAACTTACTCTCCACTTAATCCCCTGTCCCCCTAGCATCTACCCCAGCCTAGACCAGCTCCCCCTTCACCGCTAGCAGCAGTACCGCGCCGCCCAAATATGGTCGTCGCCGGCCAAACGCGGGCGACGTTCCAGCAACCGCGTAGCGCCAAACCAGCCCTGTCCCTAGCTCTGCTCAACCCTACCGCACTCCCCTATCCACCCCACGATCACCGCCAGCCCCTGGACCACCCCAGAGTCGCGCCACCCTTTCCTCTCTGTGTGCAGCCAGAGCACGATCACCGCCAGCACGCCATAGACCATGCCTCGACACCAAATCGCGTGCGCCGCTCCGCCTCGTCCCCCTCACCCCGCTAGACACGGTCGTGCACCGCCACGCGACCCACAGTAGCCAGGAGCACCGTCGAGCACTGCCTCTGTCTCCCAGAGCGTGGGAAGCTCCGGACCAATTTCCACCACCCCTAGCCAAGCCATTGCGCCGTAGCTGACCGCCAGCAGACCGCCCACCGCCCGCCTACCTCGCCCACGCTGGTAGCCCCCTGTATCGCCGTCACCGACGAGCCGCACCCATACCTCACTGCCTCACCGTCGAGCCTATATAAGGAGGCCTTCCCAGCACCATTTCTTCACACCATCTCACTCCCCTCTCTCCACTGACAATTTCCCCTCTCTCGCCGGAGCCGCTCAAGCAGCACATCGCCGGAATTCCGCCGGAGGTAGCCGCTACAGAGGAGGAGACGTGGTCGTCGATTTCGTCAACCTCAGCCCCTGCCGCGACTTCGCCTGAGCTCGCCGTCGTCCACCAGTTCGTTTGCCCGCCTCACGGCACTAGCTGGAGCCCTGGTACGTCCCCAGTAGACCCCCACCGTCCGCTTAGGGTTCAGTCTCGCCGGCGACGAGTCCGTCGTCGATGACGACCGTGGACCGTAGATCTTGTTTTAATCGTGTGGTTATTATCGCCCTGTACCGCTTCGGGTTTTAAGTGGCACTGACATGTGGGACTAGCCTATCAGTTGCCCTCCGCGCCGCGGAGCGTCACTGAGCCGGCCCATTTACTTTCCCGCGCTGACCCAGTAATTCAAATTAGGTTTTTTCTATTTAGACTTAAAAATCAATTTTGTCCCTTAGTTTAAAAATCAATTCAGAGAGTTATACAAATCCAAATTGAGTGATTCCAATTGTCTTGGAAAGGTAATGAAAATATCTATCCAAGCCCGTTGGATTTAAATCATTTAGAGTTAGAGATCTCTCCTAGTAAAAATAACAATACAGAAGCTTTTGCACATTCAAACATTTTTTATAAAATCAACCATAATAACTTTTGAGTTGCTTCCAACTCTCAAAAATCACATTTAACCATACCTATCTGAATATATAATAATATTAAGGTTTACATGCAGTGACTTTGGACTAGTACCAAAATAATGCTATATAGGCATTTCTAGTCACTTTAAATCATTAAATATTAAACTTAAACTTATTAAAATGTGATCCAATATTTAAATCACATTCCCATATGCTAGAATATGTGGTGAGGACATGTGTCCACATGATCCCATATTTTAATTGGAGAATATTAAATCTTAGTTATTTTCAATGAGTAGAAATTACTTTTCTCAAATAAAAAAAGAATGAAGCTAGTTAATTAAACCTTGTGATGCTTGTGATGATAATAGATCATCAAATGTGTGCCTTAGTATGCTA
Organism: Avena eriantha; assembly: GCA_910589775.1. Taxonomy (NCBI): domain Eukaryota; kingdom Viridiplantae; phylum Streptophyta; class Magnoliopsida; order Poales; family Poaceae; genus Avena; species Avena eriantha. Next base: position 246,509,620 of record OU342742.1, on the reverse strand, counting down.
AGTAGACTAGTTAAGTATTGTTTGGTGATTGTGTATCCTGTATGTATTTATAGACGATAATACCGACCAAGCTTTCGAGGAGGAGGAGTTCTACCAAGAGGAGGAGGAAGAAAACTTCAACCACTACACCAACCAAGGCAAGCTAGCACTATACAAGTTAACCCTTGCAAGTTTTACTTGGAAGCCTATCACTTCAAGTAAACTGAGCAAGCTATTGTTAGCAAGCTAGAATTAAGCTAGATAACCTAAGCAAGATGCATGAGGCATGCTTTGGTTATACCCTTGACTTATACCTACTCCAAGTTTTTATTCACAAGCTTTACCTTCTTTAGTTTACCAAAGTCCGTTACATGTTTAAAGGTAGCATAAAAAGTATAAAACTTGACCTATATAGTTAGATTTAGATGTCATTCTATGGCATGAGATTGAGATTAGCATCCCACATTAGTGAACACTCTTAACTTAGTAGTTTAGAACTAAACCCAAAACTGGATTCACTTTAGATGGGAATACTTGGTGAAAATGACTTGTGAAAACCTTGAATGATTAGTCAGTCTATTGAGATGTTTTGACACGTGTTGAGAAACACAAATGGTTTCTGATGATGAAAATGTTGAGGCATGAGCCTTAGCCCTTTTACAAAACTGATGGTTGGGTTCGGATGCGATACCATTCCAATTTTACCGTACAACCACAATACCTGAATTGGGTAAGTCTTAGCCGGACGTTTATATGCATTAGTATTAGTTCCCTCGCGGGAGAGGTTTGAGCTGAGGCTACCTCTCAATGTTGTCCACCTATGCAGTGCCCAAGATGATAGATGGTCATGGTTGGGAGGCCATGCTCATAGGAGAGGTGCTTATACTAGGGTGTGTAAAGGAAAAGTTATGTTTGAGTATCTGCATACTAAGTATGATGATTCAGGGTTATCCCTGACAGATGTATCGAATCTTGTGGTGAAAGTGTACCACCTCTACAGAGTGTCAAACTATTCGAATAGCCGCATCCGCGGTTATGGACAGTTGGAGTGGCCATATTGTTCCGTTGTCAGATGCTTTCAAAACAATTTATGAAATGAATTGTGACATGACTTGACCACAACAGAGTTGTGACTATGACAATTAAGTTCCCACTTAGGTGATTTCAAACTTTATTTTATCTTTCTTTGTTTCTGAACTCAGCTTAGGTTTCAAACTTAACTTTACAAATGAACTTAGAGTTAGCATTCCTACTAGAACTATCTTACTTGTTAGTGGTAGTTTGCGAGTACTTAAAGAGTACTCATGGCTTTTGTCCCTGGCTATTACCGTTGCCAGACTATGAAGGAGACTACCAAGATGAAGGACAGCAGGATGGCTATGATAACTAGGACTATCTTCCATTGTCAGCATTGCCTGTGACTCTGAAGATGGACCCCATCGCTATGCTTATTATTTATTCCGCTGCTTGTTGTATTAAGACTAGATCATGAGATCCTTTATTCGTGTAAGACCTTATTATTGTTTGTAATGGATGATGTACTGTGATATCCAATCTGTTATGTCTCGCAAAAATGGTAATCCTGGGATTGCGGTGTATGGCATAACAGACATTTGGGATTAAAAATTTGGGTGTTCACATAACTTGACTCTAAGTCATATGTCAGTGACAAATGGGCAATATATGTAGCAATGGGCTTTACTATTGAATTTTCTCTAATCCCAAATATGCCCCAACTAGGTTCAAGAGTCGAGATAAATACTCCTCTCTGTTTCAAAATATAAGATGTTTTAGCTTTATGAAAGGAGTGTATCTAGATCCTTTTAGTGTCTACGTTCACTCCAAACCTAGATGAACTTAAACACTAAAAGAGGCCTAGATACACTTCATTCACAAAGCTAAACCAACTTATATTTTGAAACGGAGGGAGTATATAACAAGCTACAGATTGAGAATCAATGTTGGTAGAGAGACATGCTTCTTGGATGGCCAGGGAAAGCTACGCCTGTAAGTTAATCAAGGAAGGGTAAGATAAGAAGTTCATGCCCCTTTGTAGTGCTGGAATGAGTTACTGGAAGATCGTAGAGGAGAGAAAGAGGCCTAAGTGCATTGGCTAGTATTGTGTGGGTGGGAGGAGGAAGGCTATGACATCCCTCGTTCCCTCTTGATGTTAGTCTCGGTGGGAGCTTTGGAATAAACGAAACGCAAGAGTCGTCAAGAATAAGAGTAGTTCGGTTATGAATGTGGATTTCTCCAATGTAAGTGGGGGTTCGGTTACCATCTGTGTCGTTCGTCGCTCTGAGATTCACATGAAGTCCGTCAGTGTAGTGTCGGTTGGCCATTTTGTTGAGGGTAGAAATACAAATGTACGCACAGACTTTGACCCGAATCTCCAATGAACGAACGGCAATGAGAACCACCGAACACCCACTTACATTAGGAGTTGTATTTTTTGGTTCAGTCATAGGGTTTTTGTTGGTATTAAGTTAGAGGCGAGTGCTTGGTGCTTTGCCGGGGCTACGCATCTGGGTCATCTTTTACCGGGAGATTAATCATTGTATTTGAGCTTGCTGTACTTTGTGTAACTTTGGATATTTATCCCTCTTATTCAATGAATTAAGATAAATCTTTTGCCTTTCTTTCAAAAATAAAAAGGTGGTGTGTGGGCGGCAAGGTTGTCCATGTTGGTGGCCGGCGGGACGCCGTTGCAGCCCTCCTGGAGGACCGACTTCTTTGCCTACTGTCCGAACTCCAATTAGAGCTAGCACCAAATAGTACAGACAGTTGAATTTGAGCTCTTCCGAAAATACAACGAGAGAGACTGAGAAGATATGTTGTTGGGGGGATACCTGATGACCCACAAGTATAGGGGGTGTATCGTAGTATTTTCGAGGGAAGTGAAACCCAATTTATTGATTCGACACAAGGGGAGCCAAAGAATACTTATCAACCTTAACAACTGAGTTGTCAATTCAGCTGCACCTGGAAACAATCTTGCTCACAGCAGTTTATCAGTAGCAACAGTTTTGTAGTAGGAATAGTAAAGTGACAGTAGTAGCAAAGCAAAGACAGTAATAACAAAAGCAGTAAACAGTGGGATTCGAGTGCGGTAGGCATAGGGATGGATGGACGGGCGTTGCATGGACAAGACAATTCACATAGCAATCAGAACATAGGGCAATTGCAGATAAATAAGATAAAGCACCCAAGTACTAGACAATCCTAGGCATGTGTTCCATATATAGTCATACGTGCTCGCAATGAGAACTTGCACAACATCTTTTGTCCTGCCAGCCCGTTTGCAGCGGGTCCTCTAGGGAACTACTGGCAATTAAGGTGCTCCTTTTAATAGAGCACCGGAGCAAAGCATTAACACTCCGTGAACACATGTGATCCTCACATCAAAGCCTCTCCCTTCCGGCTACCCCGATTTCTGTCACTTCGGGACCATAGGTTCCGGACAACGACGTGTGTACACAACTTGTAGATAAGACCAGAAACAATACTATCATAATGAATCAATAATAAGTTCAGATCTGAAATCATGGCACTCGGGCCCTAGTGACAAGCATTAAGAAAAACAAGTCGCAACAAAGTCATAAAGCACTAATAAAAGATACTAGGCACCATGCCCTAACAATCTGATGCCATTACATGAACGATCTCATCCAATCCCTACCATCCCCATAGCCTAAAGCGGGGGATTACTCACTCATAGATGGGGGAAACATGGATAGTCGATGAAGATGATGGTGGGGATCGATGGAGATGGCTCCGGGGGCACTTCCCCGTCCCGGCAGGGTGCCAAAACAGAGACTTTCTGTCCCCTGAATCTCCCCTTCGGTGGTGGCGGCGCAGCGGAACTTTTCGTGGAAAAACGTCGAACCCCCTGAAGTTTTTAGGTCAGAAGGCTTCTTATAGGCGAAGAGGGAGAGCGAGGGGGTGCCTAGGGCCACCACACCAGGCCCTGGCGCGGCCAGGCCTAGCCCGCGCCAGGGGGGTGTGGCCAGCCCCTGGCCGTCCTCCGTCTCGTATTCTGGCTATGTGAGTCTTCTGGAAAATTAGGCACTTTGGCTTTTGTCCCGTCCAATTCCGAGAATATTCATTTTCTGACTTTCCTGGAACCAAAAACAGCAGAAAACAGGCAGCTGGCGCTGTGGCTCTTGTTAATAGGTTAGTCCAAGAAATCATATGAAAAGTACTCCAAAGTGTGGACAAAACACAAGAAAGTGGATAAAACCAAGCATGGAGCATCAAAAATTATAGATACATTTGCAATGTATCAATACCCCCGGGTAGGGTCACGCCGGGGTATAAAGGCCGAGTTAGCCGAGGTACGGCCAGGTCAAAGCAAGTGCTGGCCGAGTCACCTCAAGGCAGGCCGAATCACGGAGTAACCCAGACCAGGGGAAGTCCACCTAACTAAGTCTCAGCCGACTTATATCATATGTCGGCAGGATATATCTAACTTGTGTGCAGGTACAGGTGAGGCCGGATTAACCAGGCATGATCTGGGTTATATCAGGCTTGCAAGAGAAGGAAGGTATCTCGCTGGTCAAAAGGAGGTCACTGTACGCAGAGCGTGAGCAAAGGGGACAGAGGCTAGGACCACCGAGGCGTGGCCGACAAGGGTGACGTTGCCTGTGTCGGATGACGCTGGCGCCACAGAGGCTCACGTAGCCTCTGCATGTCTTACGACGGGAAAAGTGACCTGGTCGGTTTACTATTTTGGGAAGAAGCATATTCCTAGGAATATGTCGCCACGTATGCCCTAATTGGAGACCTAGCCACCCCTATATAAGGAGGGCTAGGGCCTCTATAGAAGGGGTTTGATCGCGAGTGGGTTGATCTTTACTTGTTGAGTTCTAGTTTCCTGAGAGCTAGCTAGTGGGGAGACTAAGAGAGATCCTTCTTCCTCCTCTCTCCAATACAGCTCAAGGAGCACTTGTAACCTTGGAATCTAATTGAATACAAAGCAACTGTGTGTGGAATCACCACACTATCCCTCCCTGGATACCTCTAGTGCATTTAGTCCCCACCTTGAGCCTATCCATGGCATCTGCCGTGACACCACCACGACAGTTGGCGCCCACCGTGGGGCTAGCGGCGCTAGCAGGAGTGAAAATCCGGACGGGAAACCTCATCGGCACCGGCGAACGCATCATCTCCGGGCTCGTTCAGCGCTTTGGAGCGCTGGACTTTGTTAGCGACAACACTGGCTGCTTCGGCAAGCGACCTCTCCCCCGCAACGGCCTCTTCGTCAAGCTTGGCGCGCACAAGATCTACGTTGTTGTCGATGTGTCGTGCGTTCATCCGCGGCACATCATCGAAGGAGGCGAGCCACCCCTTAGTGCGGCTCGCGGGGCGCGTATCACTCGCAACCCGGACCACGCTAAGGTGATGATGACCACGCCTGGCGCTGGCGCAAGCAAGGATCTGGCACCAGATCTAGAGGTAACGCCTAAGGCACCGAGGAAAAGTAGAGGTCCTCCGCTAGAGAGGCTAGAGAATGTGCTGCAGCAGGCAATAGATAGCTTGGCGAGCCCCGTAGCAGCAGTGGTAGATCCAGCTCAGGCACAGGCCGAGTTAGAGGAGACTAGGCAGAAAATCCTAGAGGGTGCAAAAAAGATAGCCGCGGCTCAGCAGTCGTTGAACATGAGGCTACGTGAGTACGCAAAGGCAAATTAGGTAGATGCTGTAAAAGTGAAAGGGAGAAACCTCATGAGTGAAATGAACAAAGAAGGTGATACTAGAATTGAGGAATCAGAGAACTGTTTGTCCGTGGGGCTGCCGAAGTACAGTACCCCGGCAAAGAACCTCAGGGCAGCAAATGCAGCTGCATCCGAGCTAGAGGGTTTGACGGGTGAAGCCTGGTAGAGACAGCAGGAAAGGGTCAATGAGTTAGTTTGGATCGCAAATAGACAGAATGGGGAGTTGCTCAGGGCAAACCTGGATAGAGCTCGAGCCTCCAAGATCGTTTATTCAGTCGTGGGTAACCCGGAGAAATCTGCTGGAGCTACATCGTCTCCTCATGGTGGTCCTAGGAGAGAAGAGGTAGTAACCTCGGCTAGGAGAAACAAACAGATAGTCCCATATGACCCGGCAAGGGCAGGGAAAGGAAAAGCAGTGCAAGGAAATGAGGATCGATGAAGTGTGAGCCGAGGTGAAGCTGGCCGAGGTAACCGTGACCAAGGCAATGTCGGTCAGAGGAACGCTGTGAACGGCAATGCCGAACATCGTAACCCAGCGGATGCAGGACAACCGCAGCAGCGGAATATACCACGACAAGAGCGCAGTGCCGGCCAAGGTATGCCACAGAGAGCAGCTCCGTAGGAGCAAGATAGATATAATGATGGTGATTCGGAGATGGTGAACGCAGGGTATCCCAAACCGGACTATCACGTGATAGGGTCAAGATTGGGAAGCAGGAACTTGATGCCTGATGACGCCAGGTTAAAATTGGATTGGCTGTATAGGTCGGAGCAGATTGAGTGTCAAGGTCCTTCGGGTCCAGCGTGTTTTGGGCCCCGGATCATGAAGGAGCCTCCAGTACCTAACTTCCAGTTACCTAGAGGCACTAAGACATATGACGGCACCACAAAGCTGGAAGATTGGTTTATTAACTATGCAACAACGGTAAAAATTGCTACAGGCAACTTGAGATGGGCTGTGAGATATGTACCTCAGATGCTGGAGGGACCAGCGAGGGTATGGCTAAACAATTTGCCACCCGGAAGTATTAACTGTTGGATCGATTTTGAGGAAATGTTCGTTAGCAATTTCTCAAGCACGTATCAGAGGCACAACAGACCGCAGACTCTAGCAATGTGCAAACAGAGACCGAATGAGACAGACCGGGAATTCTTGACCCGCTGTTGCACAGTGCAAAACTCATGTGAAGGTGTGATTGAGTCACAGGCCATAGCTTGGTTTGCGCAAGGGTGTAGATATGCAAGCATGTTATGGCAAAGGTTGCAAAGCGATATGCCAACCACATTGGCAGAAACAATCCGGATTGTTGATTCATATGCCTTGGGTGATCCGACGTAGCCTAGGCTCATGTCAAACGAGTCAAGCGAGGAGTACTATCAGCGAGATGGGGCTGGGTCATCCCGGAGAAATGATTACCAGGGTAAAAGAAGAGATGACAGACCGAATTACCGGTACAGTTCGCAACAAGTTGCAGCTGTGAATTAGGACCAACCCGGAGCAGGAAGCAGTCAACGCCAAAAAACTGGAGGACAGCAATGGACACCAAGAAATGATGGCAAGAAAACTTGGACGCCAGAACAGAAGAAACAGTGGCAGGAAAAGAAGGACCGGCCAAGGTATACCTATGAGGCAATGTTGGATCAGCCGTGTAAATGCCACACGCCGAATCCGAGTAACCCAGCGGGTCACACAACATAGCAGTGTGAATGGATGAGGAAAATAGAACAAAGTGGTTCGGGGAATGCTGAGGCACCTCGGAATGATCAACCTCGGCAGGAGTTACCCCGGCAGCAATTGCTCTCTGGAGCGAACACGCAACAGTTAATTTTGCCACCCCCTCCCCTGAGGTATGACAACCATGAGATAAGGGATGCAGTGCATCAGGTGGAGAACCAGAATCAACCGGATCAAAGGTACCCCGGGAATGAGGGGAGAAATGAGTACAGAGAGCATCATCAGAGTTACTGCGTGTTCACCACGGAAGAGACAGAGAAAGAGCTTGCAGCGTCGACATATGGAAGTCAATGCAGTAATGCCGGCCGTGACGAGGTATATGCCTTGGTCGGATCAGGAGATTACCTGGAGCATCAAAGATCATCCGAAGCTTATGCCAAGTCCTGGTTCGTATGCGCTGGTGTTGGATCCAACATTCATTGGGCCTAACATCAATGTGAGGTTCTCAAAGGTGCTAATTGACAATGGCAGTAGCATCAACATCATGTATGTGGACACGATGCGCAAGTTGGGTATCTCGGAGAACATGCTCCAAACTACAAGGACAACTTTCCATGGCATTGTGCCAGACATTTCTTGTGAACCCATTGGCAAGGTCTGGGTTGACGTGTTGTTCGATATGAGAGATAACTGCCGGACTAAGAATCTGGAGTTTGAAGTTGTCAATTTGGAGAGCGCGTATCACGCGTTGCTCGGCAGGCCAGCCCTGAACAAGTTCATGGCAAGTACTCACATTAGTTACTTGAAGATGAAACTGCCCGGGCCAAATGGTGTGATTACCATAACTGGTGATTTCTGACGTTCCATGGAGTGCGCGTCAGCCGGGTCTAACCTGGCCGAGTCACTCGTGATCGCGCAAGAGAAGAGAAAAATCCAGGAGGTGGCGGCATTGGCTCAATCTGTGCAGCAATATATGCCGGCGCTGAGTAACCCGCATGGTAGTATCTCATTTCAAGCGACAAAAGATACCAAGAAAGTGCCTGTTGATGATATGTTCCCAGAGCGCACCGTAACAATTGGTGTCAGGTTAAATGACAAATAGGAAAGCGAGCTCGTCAACTTCCTCCGTGAGAATCGGGATATTTTTGCTTGGTCCACACAGGACTTGCAAGGTGTTCCGAGGGAGTTGGCCGAGCACTCTTTGAATGTGAGACCCGAAGCAAAGCCGGTGAAGCAACCTCTCCGCCGCTTTGCGGAAGACAGGAGAAAGGTCATAGGAGATGAGATAGCTCGGCTACTAGCAGCTGGATTTATCATGGAAGTACTTTACCCGGATTGGCTGTCTAATCCGGTGCTGGTGGAGAAGAAGAAGGATGATCCGAACGTGGCAGTGGTTTGGCATATGTGTATCGATTACACGAACCTGAATAAGGCATGTCCAAAAGATCCATTCCCACTGCCAAGGATAAACCAAGTCATAGATTCTACTGCTGGGTGTGAGTTGTTGTTGTTCATTGATGCATATTCTGGTTTCCACCAGATACCTCTGAACCCAAGTGATCAAATAAAGACTTCCTTTGATCACCCCGTATGGGGCTTATTGCTATCGCATCATGCCGTTTGGTTTACGTAATGCAGGGCAGCATACCAAAGATGTATGCAGAAATGTTTACACGACCAAATTGGTCAAAATGTGCAGGTATATGTGGATGATGTTGTTATAAAGACCAAGGAAAGCAAAACGCTCCTTGACGATATCAGGCAAACACTCGCGAACCTAAGGAGGTTCCGAATGAAGCTTAACCCAGAGAAATGTACCTTCGGTGTCCCGGCTGGAAAATTACTTGGATTTCTTGTCTCCAGCCGAGGTATCGAAGTTAATCCAACTAAAATCCGGGCCATAGAGCGAATGGAACTGCCGAAGTGCCTTAACGATGTCCAGAAGTTCACTGGTTGCCTAGCATCCTTAAGTCGGTTTGTATGTCAGTTGGGAGAAAAGGCACTGCCTCTCTATCAACTCATGAAAAAACGGACAAGTTCATTTGGACGCCGCAGGCCAATGAAGCCTTTATCCAGTTAAAAAAAATGATAGCCACTGCACCAGTGTTAGCCTCTCCACTATCAAAGGAGCCAATGTTGCTCTATATAGCCGCAACTAACCGAGTTGTAAGTGCAGTAATTGTGGTAGAGCGCGACGAAGAGGGTAAGTCAGTGCAAAGGCCAGTGTACTATCTGAGCGAGGTATTGTCAGCTTCGAAACAAAACTATCCCCACTACCAGAAGATGGCATATGGTGTGTACATGGCAGCTAAGAAGCTAAAGCACTATTTTGAAGAGCACCCCATCAAAGTAATATGTGAAGCCCCCATATCCGAGATAATGAGCAATAAGGACGCAAGTGGTCGGATTGCAAAATGGGCAATTGAGCTAGCCCCTTATGCGCCACAATATGACAGGAGAGAAGCAATCAAGTCTCAGGCTGTGGCTGACTTTTTTGTGGATTGGGCCGAGGTACAATATGAGCCACCATTGCCAGATCCAAACTACTGGAGAATGCACTTTGACGGATCAAAAACGAAAACTGGGTTGGGCACCGGAGTTGTGCTTACCTCGCCCAAGAGAGACCAGCTAAAATACGTGCTACAGATCCACTTCGCAGCATCTAACAACGTTGCAGAATATGAGGCACTTGTGCATGGGCTCAAAGTGGCAAAAGAGGTTGGCATACATCGGATCCAATGCTTCGGTGACTCGGATATCGTAGTCCAGCAAGTCTCCGGACAATGGGATGCGTTGGATGCAAACATGGCACTGTACAGATTTCATGTGCAGAAGATATCGGGATACTTCGAGGGATGCGAATTTCATCATATACCTCGGGTGGAAAATGAGACTGTCAACGTATTGTCAAAACTCGGATCAACACGACAAGCAATCCCACCAGGGGTAGCACTAGAGCACCTCAGAAAACCATCTATCAGGCCATCCCCAGAATCCGACTCAATTTTTATCCTGGCCGATCCAGAGCCCGGAGCTGTACCCATGGACATTGATGTGGGGAGTGGTTCGCAAAACCCGGGGACTGCCTTGGCAAACCCGGGGACTGCTTCGCAAGACCCGGGGACTGCGTAGCGTGATCTGGTTGAAGTTATGCCGGTGGATCAGATGGAAATTGATGAGGATGTGTTCCCTGTACGAGCTATACCAGCTTGGGCACTACCCATATTTCAATTCCTGAAAGATGGAACTTTGCCCAGTGAGGAGGTGCTTTCCAGGCAAACTCAGAGGAGGGCAAAAGCATATACGATCATCAATTCCGAGCTATACAAGACAAGTGTGACAAGTGTCCTCCAACGATGTGTTGACCCGGAAGAAGGGCTTGACATCCTCCAAGATATACATCAAGTGTGGCATCCCGCTAAAACCACTACTAGAAAATCGTTGTGTCTTTGTGCATTGCATCATCATGACTGCCTGCTCATGTCATCATGCCACATTGCATTTGAGCATCGTCATCTTAATGCATTGTTTGTTTAAAAACTATTTTCGAAACGTCCAGTTTTGTCTTCTAAATATTCCCGCCTTTATTTCAAATTAAAACCCCGGCCTCTTCCGGATATTTCCTTTTGTCTACAAAATATTTACGAAAGTCTATTTCGGACAAAATAAAAATAAATAAATATTTTAAGATGTTTTTGGGAGGCAGCCCACCAGGCCCGAAGGCCCAGCCAGCCACCTCCAAAGAGATAACCCTAAAAATCTATCCTACCCTATCAGCCAGCTGCCAGCCTGGCCCGTCTCTCCTCGCGCCACATGCAACCCACCCAGCATGCACACGGTGCACGCTGCGCGCGCCCCACCCGCCTGACCCACCCGGTCGCACGCTTCCCTAGCCACCCCGACCGACAGCGACCGACCCTAGCTCCCGCTCACCCTCCCCCGCTCCTTCCTATTCCCGCCCTCCACCTGCCGACAATCTCCCTCCCCCTGGCCCCACCCCGGGATTACCCCCAGCCCCACCTGGCCCCAATCCCGTCGCCACCTGCCCCTCCCCAGGTCCACCTGCCCCTCCCCAGGTCCACCTTCCCCACAAACCGCTCCCTCCTGCACCGTCCTCTCCCACCTCCCGCCTCTCTCCTCTCTACACCACGCCACCCCCGTCGCCGCCGCCATCGTCTACCTCCGCCTCGGCCGCGACCGCGCTCCTCCGCGCGCCTGCCTCCCAAAACCCCCCATCGGCCGCGGCCTTCCCGGGCCTCGTCTCGCCGCGAGAGCCCTCGCCGTTGCCGTCAGCGCACCCCACCTCGAGAGCCAGCAAGCTCTGCCTCCCTCACCCATCCGCACGGGACCGCATGTCCTCCTCGTCGCGGCCTCTGCTCCGCGCGACGCCGTCCTCGGCCACATCTCCTGCGAGCCACTGATGCTGCCGGCTCGCATCTGTCCCAGCGACCCCGCCTTGAACCGCGGCCCCGAGCCTGCGACCGCCTCGTCGTCTCCCCCTGCCGATGCTTGCCTCTCCCCGCCGGCCTGCACCTCGCGTGCCCTCGCCATCCTAGCATCCCTCTGTCCCGCCCTCGTCAACGAGCTCTCCGGCCCTGACCTCAAAGGAGCCCGCCGCCCTTCGTCCTCCACCCCAGGTCCTCCTCGGGCCTGCCTTCCTGCGCCGTCCTCCTCGCCGCCTTCTACAATCTGGCGTTGCGCCCCTTCAGCCAGAAGCGCGTCAGCCCAAGCACTAGCAGCTATCGCCTCAGGCGGTCATGCGTCATGGTACCCCTGCAGGTTCTGAAGCCGACCCAATTGGAATCATACCCGTTCATCCCTGGTTGTCTTCTAACAGATGCTTCGTGTGATGTTTTCGGGTGTGGATTGTTCTGGTTACTTGCCAAGATCTCTCGAAGGCCGCACATGGATGTGAACCCAAGACTGATGCTATAAGTCAATGCTTGTAGACTAACTCGAGGAACCCTAGGCGACGACACCCAAGATCTTCGTCACGGACGCTGACATGGAACGCCAAGGACTCCTTCCCGGAACCACCAAGTACTTCCTCTTGGACGCCAAGACCCTAGACCCAGATCCGAAGACCGATCCTGTCGAGCCCGAACCTCGTCGACCCCTCAGAGCGCCAAGTTCTTCTTCCCGCCGAGACCAAACCTCGACAAGTTCTCCTCCCTCCCAAAAGACCGATCCCCGTCGAACCCTATCGAACCCCGAACGCCAAGACCGACACCGTCAACCGAGGACTACGACAAGATCGTCCCAACCCGCCAAGTTCGCCTACCCGGACACCGTGCGAAAAGATCTACTTCACGGATCCGAAGACCCCCGGTACCCGATCCACTCAAGTTCGCCATCGACGACAAGGTCGACCGTGTGGAACCCAAGTTCTCCATCACGACACGACAAGTTCTCCACCCTGTATCCGAACCTTGTCGTTCCCGTCAAACCTGGACATTGAACCCCGGACCCTCGGACCCAAGATCTTCTGAACCCATATGTGTGACCCTAAGCCTCTATTTTTTATAATATGACATATACCTATCGCATCATTAAATCATCATGCTTGCATACATGTCATCTGGTGGGTTGGGTTAAATAGTCGATTCACCAAAATTAAATATGGAGTCTATATGCGGGATATCTTTGTCTTATTCCGGACTCCATTTAAATTTGTGTAGCGAACCGGTGACATATTTTGCCTTGTTAAGACAACATTTAAATTGCGGGGTATCTAAATAACTTGAACCCTCTAATTAATTATCGGGACCCCAGTTCCACTTACTATTGCCTAATTGCACTGCATCTCTGCCATGCCATGCATCATATCATAAGCATGCCGGATCTTCTGCCGTAGTATTAAATATTGCATCCGGTGTTTCTTCTAGTGTTTGCTTCTTCGCGGATTAGGCCGATGAGTTGATGCGAGTATCGACAAGTTCTCCGGATATGATCCCTCGGCAGTGTTTCCCAGGCGAGCATCTCCCTCTTTCTACCTATTTTGCTTTTATAGTCTTTATTTCCTACGGTTGATCTATTTCTATCCGTGTTGCGATGCTTTAGTTTCCGTGCACCTTTTATACTCCTTGCAGCCTCTATATTGCCCTAGACACATCCTATTGCATGTTGTTTGATAGCTAGTCGGCCTTGCGAGTCGTAGTTGCTTGCTTATGTGTTGCTTCGCGTTGTTGTCGTTCCGCCGTTGATGGCAAGTTGGCACATGATAAATGGTGGAGATGCTTAATGGTGGAGATGATCATGCCTTTAAAAACAACTATTAAATTGTTGGGATAACTAATGAAAAAGGCACCGGTGGGCAATATATGCTATTTGGTTTTTATGCCCACTTGTGTCCCGTAGGCCCCGAGTACTTGATACCTGTTCCTTGACTATTCGCACTATCCACATACGGGAGAGTCTATGAATCCCCCTTAGCCAGAGCTTGATTCATTTCTTATTTCTTGGGGCCACAAACTAGTTTGGGGTTTTATTACTATCATGTACTTATGCCATGCTTTACTACTTTATTTAAGATTGTGCGTGGAGCACCTGTACTGTTTTGGATCATGCCACGTTTTCACGGTATCGACAAGCCTAGTCACACTTTCGGGTTCCTAGTCGTTTACAGCCGCCGTCACAAACCCTGGGTCCGTTCTGGAGCCGGCCAACTTCGTTGCAGGTAGCTTAGTGGGGTGGCCCCCTGAAATATTTTATGAATCCTGTGATTGCTTTGTCGTGAAAGCCTTGTTGGGTTTTGATTTGGTTTTTCCGAGGTTGATCGTGTGTGTGTTGCTATTTGTGCACCCCTGCAGGGTAAATCTTTCTGAAAGTCGTGTCTACGGTTATGGACGACTTGGAGCAGAGTATCTCGATCATAGACAAGCATAACTAAAGTAGTGCTATAAATTTGACTTAATATGTTACTAGTAAGCAGCTTCACCACAATGGAATGGACAATAAAAGTGCCAACAACTGATGGAACTGGGGTGTTTCGTGTCATACTATACCTGCCTAGTAAGTATTGCAACTCCAATGGAATGTGATAGAAGTGCCAACAACTGCTGGGTTTTGGGATTCCTCAGGACAATTATATCTGACTAGTAAATGTTCCAACTACCACGGAATGGTGATTAAAACTGCCCACTACTTATGCTTCGGGATGACTCATGCTATCTATATCTGACTAGTAAGTGCTTCAACTATAATGGAAGGAATAAAACTGCCAACTGTGTGAGTTCCTCGGTTTGACTTCCTTGTTTGGTCTCGAGGGGGAAATGCCAGGATGGGTATGTTTGGTGTTAGTATCAGGTAGGATCCGGATAGGTCTTTCTTACCCCGCTCTAATAGCCGACATATATATTGAGTCTCTATAGGTTGTTTAGTGCATGCTGCGCTGCCGCTTCAGTCCACCATACCTATGTAGGCGAGAGCCGCCGAATTCTAGCCTCGCCATGTACTGGCCTCAGTACTGGCGCTCCTCTTTTTCCTTTGCCCTTTGTCGGCACCCCTTTTGTTTTAGCAGGTTTGAGATCGACGTCGTTAGCAGGGTTACCCTTCCGGCTTGGCCTGGGCAGGGTTATGGACGCCATTGGTTATTCTTCAGGGCTCTTAGCCCAATTTGCTTCTTGTCTGTACTCGGACGCTGTATCGTTTTCAAGGTGATTCGGATCTTTGTATTGTATATCTATATTCTTGACTCTTGGAGTCGTGTTATATATATATATCTGTTCTGTGGGTCCCCTTGAGGACTGTTGTGTAATGGTATTACTTCGTTTTCCACCCGCACGCAAGTGCCTGGTGGGCGTCCTTGAATCATTTCTATGCGGGTTTGGCGGGAAGCACTAAAACTTGCATAGGGCCGATTTGAGGGTGTTACATCAAGGGGAATGTGGGCACCACGCCTCATCTAGAGCCTTGGTAGCAAAAGCTTTCCGTCATGGGTTTTACTGGCCAAGTGCCTTGGAACAAGCAGAGGATCTGGTAAGAAAGTGCAATGGTTGTCAAAGATATGCTACCAAGACACATATGCCAATGTCAGAACTCAAGACCATACCAATTACGTGGCCATTTGCCGTATGGTGTTTGGATATGGTTGGCCCGTTTAAACCAGCAAGAGGGAACATGACCCACATTTTGGTCATGGTTGACAAATTTACGAAATGGATTGAGGTGAAGCCAATAAGAAAATGTGATGGAGCTACTGATGTGACATTCCTCAAAGATATCATCTTGAGGTACGGTTATCCTCACAGTATCATAACAGATAATGGCACAAATTTTGCTGAAGAAGCATTTGCACGTTTCTGCCATGATAAGAAGATCCGGCTGGACGTTGCTTCGGTAGCCCACCCCGCATCGAAAAGTGGAGAGATCCAACGGATTAGTATTATCCGGAATAAAACCCCGGCTCATTGAGCCGCTACAGAGATCAGCGGGGTGCTGGATAGAAGAACTACCAGCGGTACTGTGGAGTTTAAGAACAACTCGAATCGATCAACAGGCTATACGCCATTCTTTCTGGTATATGGGGCAGAAGCTGTATTACTAGCCAACATAGAGCATGATTCGCCTAGAGTCACCCAATACACAGAAGCCGAAGTGCAGGAAGCCCGGCAAAATGACATTGATCTGCTGGAAGAAGCAAGAGAATTGGCATTGTCCAGATCCGCCATATATCAGCAAAACCTCCGACGCTATCATAGCCAGAAAGTAAACCCCCGAATTTTCCGGGAAGGTGATCTGGTACTCCGGTTGGTACAACGTACTACTGTCATGCACAAGTTATCCCCCAATGGGAAGGGCCATTCATTGTGAGCAAAGCATTGCACAATGACTCTTATTATCTTATCGATGCAAAGCCACAGGAGAAGAAAAAGGCGAACAGGTCCGGCGAGGAATCTAAGCGTCCATGGAATGTAGCTCTACTTCGTCCTTTCTACACTTAGCAGAGAAGTGTGTGTATCCGAGTCTCTCATATGTCGGTATGTATGCCGGCAATGAGCTTATCAATGAAATGATGGCACCTCGAGCAGTAACTGGGAGACTGCCTTAATAATATTTGTTATCTTCTGTACTTGTTATAATTTTTGTGCCGGCTGGTTTAAGTTGCTTCTGCCTCAGCCAGATTAGTAGTGTGTGAGCACCAAAAACTAACTCTTCGACTTGCTGCTGTTCAACAAGATTTGGCTTCATGGCAAGCAAGAGAACAAGTTTGGAATTGCATAGCACATGAAAAACGACTAAGGAGAAGAACGTAATCGAGCCGACATTTGTTATTTGGACTAACTTTATGTTTACCTAATTTTTGCTATGTTAAATTATTTTGAGCTAGTCTTAAAGTTTCTAAGTATTGTTAAATCAATTTTTGAAACTCGGACTCGTAACTCATAAAACTGAACCAAGGTAGACACGAGCCGAGCCAAGAAATTGGGGGAATAAGAAAATCAAACTCGGGGACTACGCCCAAGTTAATCCGGCACGAGTAACTTAGTAGCAAAATATGATCATTGTGCTTAATACATTTGCACCCGGCATACCGGGGATCTGATAATATTCAAAGTGTTTGTTATCAAGGAGCAGCAGGAGGAGCTAACTCAGCACCAGCAGGTGGAACTCCAGCCTCGGATTTAGTGTTATCTTCGTCCTCTTCGGCGTTAGAGGCTTCGCTCTCATCTTCTTCACCCGAACCATCTTCGACGTATTCGTCGTCAGCGGCATTGAGAAAGCTTGGTCCCTCGTTCCATTGATGGATGGGGGCATATTGAATGATGTTATGGGTGCAAGCCTTGCGCCGAGCTACACAATCCAGATCAGTGGACCACCTTGACCTGGTACGCAAGGGCTCGAGAAGATCGAGATTAATTTTCTCGTACCATGTGAGCACGTAATGGAGAACGGTCTCAGCTCCGGCACGTCTGGCGGATTCCCTCCAGAGGTCAAGCTGAGTCTCGCACTCCATTAATTTGCTGATTAGAGGAGCGGAACCCTCTGAAGTATCTTCACCAGGCCAAAGGGCATTGAAGACCCGGATTGCTGCGCTTAGAATATCCTTGCCATGGTTCTTCATGATTTCAACGCGAGAAGACAAGATGACCAGCAGGTCCTCCAGATCAAGAGGAATGGTGCCAGGACCAGATGGAGTACCCCTCTACTGGCGGAACTTGGTAACAGCGTTGGATGCAATGACATCACCCTTCGGAAATTTGTCTAGAAAAACAAGAGAAGTTAAATAAGGTCGGAAGTTGACCCGGAGAGATTTAGGCCGGCTGAAGAAAAAGAACTTACGAGAGATGTGACTATGGATCCGGGTCAGCTCCGTGGTGCAGTTATCATGCCTTTTCCGGAGTTACACAAGTTCAGCATTTGCCGACTCAAGCTTAATGTCGGCCTCCTTAAGTAATTCTTGGTCCTTGGCAATTTGGAGGTTGAGGCGTTCTCGCTCTTCAGTAAAATCTTGGCCAGCTTTGTCCATTTCAGATTTGTGGAGCGCCTTAAGCTTCTTCATCTCTGCCTTGAGCTTGGAAATTTCATCATCCTTGGTCCGGAGGAGGGCAAGCTCATCATCTTTCTTTTTGAGTTTGGCCTGATGTTGTCCTGCTTGTTCGAGAAAATGCAACATCATATCAGGCACGGGCACACTATCTTCAAGAGATGCTGAAATAGTTTGTTGACCCGGCAAAGCCGAGGTATGAATATTTGTCGAGCCAAGGAGACAAGGAGGTAGAGCGCAGAGGAAGATTAAGAAAAAGTAACTTACCCTTTATTTGGTCCAAGTTTTTCCTCATGAGGATGTTCTCAGCTTCCACTCCAGCTACGCAATCCAAATGATAAATTAGCATGGCAAGAAAAACAAAGTAAGGTGGAAAAAAGATATGGAGAAAACTAACCCCTTTTCTCGAACTCAGCGAGAAGTGTAGAATGTTTCGCGCGCAGCATCTTCTGAGTGTCCAAGAGACGCTGAAACTCAGCGCTCCGGCGATTGGTGGTCACCTGAAAAGAGTACAAAAGGATAGCTTAGTCATGTGCATATTCGAAGTGTACAAGATCTGGGCCAAGTGGAGCTTAACCCGGCTCTAGGTGTGTGCATATTCGAAGTATACAAGATCCAGGCCAAGTGGAACTTAACCAGGCTCTAGGTGTGTGCATATTCGAAGTGTACAAGATCCGGGCCAAGTGGAACTTAACCCGGCTCTAGGTGTGTGCATATTCGAAGTATACAAGATCCGGGCCAAGTGGAACTTAACCCGGCTCTAGGTGTGTGCATATTCGAAGTGTACAAGATCCGGGCCAAGTGGAACTTAACCCGGCTCTAGGTGTGTGCATATTCGAAGTGTACAAGGTCCGGGCCAAGTGGAACTTAACCCTGCTCTAGGTGTGTGCATATTCGAAGTGTACAAGATCCGGGCCAAGTGGAACTTAACCCGGCTCTAGGTGTGTGCATATTCGAAGTGTACAAGATCCGGGCCAAGTGGAACTTAACCCGGCTCTAAGTGTGTGCATATTCGAAGTGTACAAGATCTGTGCCAAGTGGAACTTAACCCGGCTCTAGGTGTGTGCATATTTGAAATTACTAAAGAGCTACGCTAAGTTCTCTAAAGAGCATTCGACCGAGTAACAAATTACTCCCCCGGAGGCTCGGGGCCTAATGGTTATATCACTAATATCTAATACATGTTAAGGTAAAGGCGAAATAGCGTACCTCCATCATCGACCTGCTAGGTTGATTGCCTTGGTAGCTGTGTTCATCTGTGCAGCGAACTCGGCAGGCCCAAATTTTTCAGGGAGATCGCGTTATGAACGAACTCTGCCTTGTTCCAGTTGTTAACGAACTCGATCAAGGCCGGAGGATAGCGTTCTCCACTGAGCATGTGGGGCGCGACCAGACCCTTTGGAGTGAGCCTCCCTTCTTTCAACTTGTGCAACGGCAGGGCTGGTGTGCAAGACAAGTTGTGCATCAGCTGACCCGGTAGAGGTGTCTTTCTTTGGTGGGGTTTTCTGCGGGAGCATGGACGCGAGCGTGCGCTGTCCAGCCTCGATAGTTGTCGCCCTGGCGGCATCAGAAGTTTTCTTCCCCTTGGGCTGCTACTGAGAAGTTGAGGTTTGGGCGGCAGATTTACCCTTGGGCATGGCCTTGAGCGCAGCCTTAGTGCTAGCCTTGGTGCTGGATGTGTCTTCTCGCCGAGTCTTGGAAGACTTAGACGAGGCAGAAAGAGTTGGTGCTGCTGGTACTTGTGCTGCTGGCGTTGGTGTTGATCTTAGCGGGGATGCTGAAGGAACCTCGGTGGTAGCTGGTTGCGGCTGAGCCGAAGAGGAACTGGGAGCAACCGCAGCCTCGGCAGAACCACATCCCCCTATTCTGAGGTTGCCCTCCTCTTGGCGAGGTGGGCTAGAACCCGGAGCAGTCGCTGGACCCTCTTGAATGGGGCTCAGCGGGCGAGAATCATCGCCATGAGGGGGAGAAGGGCTATGTCGGAGCGACGAGACAATGACAGATCCGCTCTGAGGAACCTCCACCGCAGCCCTGCCGAATCAAACGACGAACAATGTTACAACAAAAGGAAGGCACAAAGAAGAAAATTGGTTAAGGAAGAAATGGCTTACACATCCGAGGTCAAAGGCTCCTTGGGCTTCCGAGCCCTCCGAGTTATGGCCTTGGCCGTAGGCTTGGTGGCAGCTTTGTCCGCGGACTTCTTTCGCCTTTTGGTTGGCTTAGAAGGTCCGAAGGAAGAAGCATATGCGGCTCCCCTTTTCTTTGGTGCGACCGGGACTGGCTCACCCGTGGCAAGGGGAGGATCTTCATGGATCTGCCCATCGGGGTTAGCTGATGCCGGAAAAGCGTAAGAAAGGGGGACAGCGTCAAATGCCTCCATCACCTCAACGTCGGAATCATCTTCATCATCAGGCCAATCTCTAATGGAGGAGAGTTTACCGGTGTGCCGCTTGGTCGCATCAGGGAACGGCAGGAACATCTCCTGATCTGGTTCCTCCTCGTCCGGAGTATCCCGATCAGGCGCTCACTTGAGAGAAGGCTTGGTGCCATCCTCAAGGGTTTGCTGAAGAAACATCTAAGAAAGAGAAAGTGCAAAGGAATCAAGCATACAACAAAATCCGACGTATGATCTAACTCGGAAAAGAATTGGGACATGAAAGTTACCATAGGAGGAAGCCTATCTCGGCAGAAGTGCTCGATCCCCCACTCCCAATCAGCGGAGAAGTTTTTGTTGGTGGTAAAGAGGGCCTTGACCCGGCGGTCAATCTCTGTCTTGCTCAACTCGAATGAGGAGGTCCGGTTGGGGTTAAGGCGCCAGCTCATGTGGCAAAGTTTATGCGTGTGTTTCTGGAGGGGAGAGATCTGGTTGTGGACGAGGGTGATCATTGCGTCTTCGTTGCACAGTCCCAGATCCTTCAGCTCCTGGAACCGCTTGTTGACTTGGTTCGCCAGGACTGTGGGTTTCTTGGGGATCTGGTCCCACAGATCCGGATTAGGAGGACCCGGAGCGTAGGGACGCAGCCGGATCAGATCTTCATCCGTGCCATTTCTGACATAGAAGAAGGTTCGGGCCCAGCCCTTGCAGGATTCAAGCCCCGTGACTCGGGGAAAGATGGACAACTTCTGAGGAGAGATTGATGTTGTGCCGAACTGCGTAAGTTGCTTGTCCTCTGGGTCAAGCTCTCTATTCGGAATTACATTCCGGCGGAGACCAAAGAACCAGATCCAGAGCTCCTTAGTGGGCCATAATCCGGCATAGCCCTCTACGGTGGAAGCAAAGGAGGAAAGAGAGGTGATGGCATTCGCCGGGAGGTGATGTGGTTGAAGCTCGTAGGTATTAAGCCAGTCATGGAAGAAGTCACTGGCGGGGAGACCGAACCCACGCTGGAAGTGGGAGAGGAATACTACAAACTCACCCGGATTGGGTGAGGGAGCAAGCTCCTCGGCGGCGAGGCGGGCGATGACGCCCTCTGGGATACACCGGGTGCGGTACAACTAGTCAAGATCATCCTGGCATACCCAGGACCCAGCCCAAGCGCCGCGGTCGGCGTTCCTAGCTTCCTCCTCCATTTCCTGCTCCGCGACGGCAAGCTCTTTTTTTGTCATCTCTAAGTCGCTATCCTCACTGGCCCTAACGGCGGTGGGGGGCAATGGCCTAGACTGGCGCGGACCCGTGGCGGAGGAGATGCGCGGAGGTGGCGGCGACGCTAGTGCGCGAGGGACGATGCAGCGGCGGCGCTGCTGAGCAAGTGCGGCGGCGGCGCTGCCGCTGGAGAGGAAGAGGAAGAAGAAGAGGCAGAGGGGCGCTAAGATGGGGAAAAGACCCAAGGGGCGCGCCCCTCCCCTATTTAACCACGCCCCAGAGGGGTAGTGAGATCGAGCTGTGCGGACGGGCCACACCGTGTGGCCGTGTATAATCCGGATCAACCAATCATAAACGAGCCGCAGGAAGGGCCACAGGGCGCAGAAGATCCCACGACGTGACGTGGTGATACAGTTAACAAGGAGACAGACACGATGTGACGTGAGCAACAGTAATATCTGACAATAACTGCGGCGGTTACTGGCGCATGCCCTTAAAATGAGGCAAAGTAATGATTACCCTCCACGTGGAGAAGCGTACAAGAGAAGGAAGAATAACTCGGATGGGTATGAGGTAACCCGGCCAGTGAGTGAAAACTCGGAATGTGCCAAGGGAAAAGATAGTAAATGAAATCCGAGATAGAAGATAACTCGGAAAAGGAGCAAGAGGCTCAGTAAAATTGAACCTGTTGTGGCCTTAGCGGCTAAAGCAGCTAAGACCGCACCAGCTTCGGGGACTAATGTTGGGGGATACCCTCGGGTAGGGTCTCGCCAGGGTATAAAGGCCGAGTTAGCCGAGGTACGACAAGGTCAAAGCAAGTGCTGGCCGAGTCACCTCAAGGCAGGCCGAATCACGGAGTAACTCGGACCAGGGAAAGTCCAGCTAACTGAGTCTCAGCCGACTTATATCATATGTCGGCAGGATATATCTAACTTGTGTGCAGGTACAGGTGAGGCCGGATTAACCAGGCATGATCCGGGTTATATCAGGCTTGTAAGAGAAGGAATGTATCTCGTTGTTCAAAAGGAGGTCACTGTACGCAGAGCGTGAGCAAAGCGGACAGATGCTAGGACCACCGAGGCGTGGCCGACAAGGGTGACGTTGCCTGTGTCGGATGACGCTGGCGCCGCAGAGGCTCACGTAGCCTCTGCATGGCTTACGACGGGAAAAGTGACCTTGTCGGTTTACTATTTTGGGAAGAAGCATATTCCTTGGAATATACCGCCACGTATGCCCTAATTGGAGACCTAGCCACCCCTATATAAGGAGGGCTAGGGCCTCTGTAGAAGGGGTTGATCGCGAGTGGGTTGGTCTTTACTTGTTGAGTTTTAGTTTCCTGAGAGCTAGCTAGTGGGGAGAGTAAGAGAGCTCTTTTTTCCTCCTCTCTCCAATACAGCTCAAGGAGCACTTGTAACCTTGGAATCTAATTGAATACAAAACAACCGTGTGTGAAATCACCACACTATTCCTCTCTAGATACCTCTAGTGCATTTAGTCCTCACCTTTAGCTTATCCATGGCATCTGCTGTGACACCACGATGACATATGTCTAGCTAGGAAACCAGAACTCCCGGCCACCGCCATCCGTACGAAACCCACTGACACTGGGGTCAACAGTGGCCCGCGGCGCGCCAGCGTGGCGAGCTCCCGCCCCGGCGATGTCGTAGCCGTGCAGCGCCATGAAGAGCCTCTCCTTCTCCAGGTCCTCCTCCTTGCCCACAATCCTCCTGGGCCTCTGCTTCTTTACGCCGCCACCTCCGACCCTCGCCGCAGGCGGTGCCCCGCTGGCCTTTCTCCTACCGCCGCATCGCCGGCCACGTCCGACGGGGACGGGCACGGAATCGAGGCCCATGAGCTTGGCCACGATCCCGGGCTTGCACCACACCACGCTCTCCCCGGCCACCGTGGCCGGCATCCGCAGTGTCCGCTCCAGGTCCATCTCGTAGCCCTCCACGCCGCACTCCCTCGCTCTGCAGTGCCCCACGCCGCCGCCGGCGCAGCACACCGAAGCCCTACGGTAGCGACCGCCATCGCGGTCTAAGGGGACAATCGGGTCGTCGCGGAGCGCGGGGCCGTCGAGGCCCATGGCTGCGTCGCGGTAGCTGCTGAAGGAGGCGCGGCACATGGCGTCACGGCCGTCGAGGGAGAAGCGCGGGTAGTGGCTTAGTGCGTCTCGCGCCGACCGGAGCACGTAGTGGTCGGAGCTGTCCACGCAAGACATGCGGCGCGCCTTCCTGCTGGCCGCCTCCTCCTCCAGGTCCAGCTGCAGGATCATCTGCTCCAGGGTCACCGCCGCCTGCTGCGGGCCTCCGCCGACGCTGTCAGCTGCGCAGGAGCCTACCACGGACGACGGCACGGTCAGGAACGAGGAGGAAGCCGCGTCGCCATCCCTGTCTCCGCCGGCAAGGTGCTGCGTGGACGTGGAGCCGACGTCGTGGCAGAAGCCTCGGATGCCTCGGCGCATCGTCCTGGAGGCCGCCGCGAGCGGGTTCCTCCTGAGCAGGAAGAGCGGGACGGGATGCTGCTCGCTCATGCCATGGGCCTGGCACGGTGCATGAGCTGGGGGTTCAACTTCAACAGCATGTCGTGGTGATGTGTGTACATGCGCGCGAGGCACGGCTATTCTTGCGTGCATCGAGGCTCGCCTACTCGTGACGCTGTTTAAGAGGGGGCGGTGCATGGGGGAGGGATCGTGCACGAGAGCTGAGTGAGTGTGCTGGATCTCGCGGTGGTGCACAATGGGGATCACATGAGTGATGGATAGCATAATCCTACAGCACTGAAATTTTGCTGCTTGTAAAAAAGCGCAAAAAGTATCAGTTGACCAAATTAAAAATGTAAAAAATAAGGAAGTGTCTACTGGACAGCTAGCTGTTTCTTAATTCAGAAACAGATACTTTTTCAATCCAATGAACAGTTGACAGATGTCAATTGAAACTCAATAAGAAAAAAAGAGATGGCTAAAAAAGTTTGTCTATTTCATTTACTCCCGAACAGACACATTTCTGCCCTCTCATTTTCTACCTCTCATCTCTTGAGTTCCATTGAATGTTGTCAATTTTGAGTCCATTTCTCACCAGTGAATGGACAACGGTCAAACAGAAATCACACTCAGGAAAAACTCACCCCAGCCTCTCCCAGTGAAGCATCTTCTTCAGCAAGCACACCATGGACCACCAGATCAGATCAACTAGACGGCTGCCTCCCTTCTGGCTTGGCGATCTCTAGATTGACAAATCACCAGCAGAAGAACAAAAAATAGTATAGAGGGGGATAATACCGCAGTCTCCGATATATCAAGATACTCAAGAGAAGAGCGTTTAAAATAGCAGAGAGCGCCATCTGTGAGTGATGTCTGCCTTAAGCACAATGAATTCAAAATATTCATATTACTCACTACCTAGGACATACCAACACAACTATCTAATACACAATCATCTCAGCATATGAAGTGCGCGGTACTTGACTGCTTGTAAGTAACACTACAGTCACTGTACTTGACTGCTTGTAAGTAAACATTATTAAACTTGAAAAAATGTCTTAAAAAAGCAAAGAAGAACTGCAGAACTTATATGTGGGTGTGTGTTGTTGTCATTGTCTCCCACTATAACAAATGCATATACACGAATTATGTAGGTTTGCAGATTGTTGTAGCAAGTGCATATACCAGAATTATGTAGGTCTGCATAATGTTTTGAAACATTGCCTAAGAATGAATGAAAGAGCCAAAGAACAAGAATTAACAGCACTAGAAAACTGAGAAACTGAAACAAGACTCAAGAAAAAGAACTTAGGACGCCAAGAAGATAGTAGTAACAGTGATGGGTACGGCAACTTCTGGCTACCTTTGCCTATAATCCTTATCTTGACGCTTGGTCAAGGTCTATGCTACTATAATAGTAACGCTGAGAAGATAGTTGTAACAAGTAGATTATCGAAGGTATGAATTTTTTTCCATTAGGTGACATGCTAATGTGCTGAAACTTTTATCATGAATATAAAAAGTATTTCAATAAGAACAATTCATTTCTATTTTTGCAGGTCTTGTGCTGGCAGCACAGTGGCTAGGTAACAAATGAGAGTTTATTTTCCCAGGCACTAGTTCAATGCAAAAAAAGAGATGAGTAAAAACGATCACTTCCTTGCTACAAAAAATGTGTCAAACGTGTGAAGGAAATTTTTTCATACATGGCGCTGCTACGGGGTGATCTGGACATTCTCATATGAGAATGCACATTTCCAGTATAGGAAAAGACAATGCAAAGACTGAATGTTAGAACTATCTATTTTGGTTTCACAGAACGATTGATAATCATGGCAAAAATGCAGAAAAGGGACCAAAAGCTTCTCATCCTCAGCAAACTATATGACAATGCTTTTATTTCCTTTGCTTGCAGGTAAGAACTCTTCAGCCTAAAAATCAGCGGAGAATGGGAAAAAGGCTATGAGATAGCTAAAGCAGATCAGGAAATTCAAGCTTAGAAATCACAAAACCTAGGCAGCGCAGCAAGATCTACATAATACTGAAGGACTGAGTGAATGATGAAATGGAATTTTGAATCCGGTTTAGACACTTTATCATTGTAATAGGAAGTATGTGCTAGATAGCTACAGAATTTTCATTATTTTTTACACCATACAACATTATGTGAAAAGAATACTTTTGTTTCCGAGTGCAATAGTTACATCGTAAAAGAAATATATACTGAAGATGTATTATGATGATAAGTCCTAGAGAGCTAGGATACGAATAATTCACTCACCGTAAAAAGGAAAAACTAAAGCTTCCTACTTCTCCTGCTTCACTCAACACCTTTTGTGCTATGGAGATAACAGAAGAAACAAAGTGAAATGCACTTCAGAGATACATGGATGGGAACAAGAGGAGAAATCTAGATTGGAAGTACAGAGGAAAAGAAAGAACTCACCGATAATGGATGGACTCACACTCCACCGCTCTTCTTCCTCCTCTACAACTTTGTCTCTCCACGAACTCACGGACATAACAGAGTGAAGAAATAAGTAGTGAAGGCTGAAGAAAACATAAAGTTTGAAAAAAGAACATAACCTAGAGTAACCAAAACTAAAGGAAAGTGACCAATGAACTGCACCACCGTGATAACTTACATGACTCCAAATTCAAAAAATTCAGATAAGCCTATAAAATTCAGAAGAGAGAGAGGCTTTAAAACTGAAAGTGAAGGAGCAACACGTGACGGTGCGACATGGAGATAATGAAAAACGAATGGGAATAAGAAAATCAAAAGACTGGGAAAAATCCTAAAGAATTAAGATGACTAAACTGTAAAATGAAAGACTGAATAAAATTAACTGACGAGAAATTTAAAAACTTAATAACTGAAGTAGTTGGAAGTATTAAGATAACTGAACCGAAAAACTGAGAGCTTGATGAAAATAAACTGAAAAGGTTGAGCAAATAAACCTGAGAAAGACTGAAATAGTTGAAGAGCAAGATTTAGAAAAATGAGAAGGACTCACATAAATGAATATTGAAAGATTGAAAATTAGCAATGTTCATTCTCTTCCATCAGTCACTCTCTTTATCTTCCTTTAGTTCACTGAATGAGTGAATAAATAAATAAACTTAAGGAAGGAACTGAGGCAATAAGAAGATGAGAAACTGAAGAAAGAATACTGAACATTCAATAAGAATGAGAAATTAACTGAAGAAAATCTTGAGAATGCAAACTCAAAGAGCTGATACAATGAGCTAAGATGGTAACTGATAAATTGATAAACTGATCAACTAAACATTGAAAGTAATGAGAAATGAATACCGAAGGAAAAAATGAATAAAGAATAATCAAAACTAAGGAAATGAAAAACAAGAATAAGAATACTGAAGAAACATTTACAAAAATAGACTGAAATGCAAACCGAATGTCTCATTGTTCTTCCCCACAACTATGAAAATATACAGTGTCACACCCACAACGCACAACTTCTACTACCTAGCGTACAAGACTGAGCTGACATGCTACTGCCACCACACTAGAGCGTACATCAGGGGATGAGCGTGCACCAACACCATGGCTGGAGACAAGCAGATCACAACGCCTTTGCCAACCAAGCAATCAGTTGAACCCCATGGTTTGGGTCCCTAAGTAGCTACTACTCCGAGAGCAACAACGACAAAGATGAACTTCCTAAATTGTCTTCTCTTCTCTCAAATTGTACTCTCTCATGTCCTTCCCCAACTACTCATCCCTCTATGTATATCTGAAACTCTTGTATCCACATCAGAACTGAATCTAAAAATTGAGCAGAGAGAGTTGGGGCATCAAAGATGACATCAAGTTTGTGCAGATCAGCTTGAACTGAAACCTATACATGAAAATAGGCTGATATAATCAACAGAAAACCTAGTACACCAGCCTAAACCAAAACTAATGAAAGGTCACACACCTGCATCCCGAAACCTAAATAAAATAATAATAGAAATCGGGATGGATCATTGACGTGCTGCAACCGAAAACTAAAGACCTACCACCACCATAGATCAATCAATCCGCAGATCTCGAGCGCGGCAACACAGTACAGAGACTCCATGCCCCCAACAATAACCAACACCACGTGCTACAAGCAACAACGACTAGAAATTGGAGCAAAATTGAACAACAACATTGAAATCGATATGGCCGGAGGCATACCTATCTCTCTGGTGACGCACATGCCTTCCGCGCTCACAAATCGACGATTTCATCTCTGTTTGCACGAAAGGGGGGTGCGAGCCACTGATTTCTCCTTTCCCGCTACCGGTGGCTTCAGCGTCTCACCTCTCTCCATCGGCTGAATCACCGCCTCGTGAAGCGCCATCCCTCCGTCAACGGCCGAGATAGCTGTGGCGTCGCCACTGCCCTCTCCACCATGCCTCTCGGCTCTCTTCCTATCGAGGAACACGAACAAAGTGATGGTCGTGAGCAGAAGGAAATTCAAAAAGAAAAAGACTGAGCGGAACAACTCAAGTAAGAGAGAGACACGCTGAGATACGGAGATAAATCCAACGGCTCAGAAAGTAGTTGTTTTCCAATTACAAAACAACTAGCTGTTTATTAGGAAAAGTGAAAAATAAAGACAAGAAATTTATGCATACATCATTCGGTCAAAAAACCATTGGCACATCAAAAAACGTCGTCGCTAGGTGATCCAGTGACCTATTTGTAATTTTTATTACATTTAGCCTTCTTTGTATTGCTGTTGATGATCATTAATGGATCGTTGAAATTTCGTAAAAAACAAAAAAACACAAAGTGCATATAACTTGTGTGATAAGACGGGCTCCGGATTTTCGCCAATAGAACGGTGACTAGAAAAGCAACCTCAGAGAACCACCCAACAACAAACATCACAAGTAAAAGTCTTTGTGCGAGAAGAAGCAAATCAACTAAATTTAACCCAAAATCCACGAGTTCTTTCCATAGATCCAACTGAATCCAAGAGGAGTGATTAGACAACGCAGAGTTCATCTCCACATGAGGATGAGTCTTGTTCTTGGTCTTAGAGGAGGCGCATTTCTCTCATAGTTTGAACATCTAGTCTAACCTTAGTAAGATCGGCAAGGGCTGGGTATTTATACCCACTTCTAAGACTACAAGTTGTTGGGCCAAAAGTAGCTTACATGCGCCTTAACCCTATTTTCTCTGGACATGCATGTTCATATTGTCTGAGGCATGGTCTATACTATGCGAGGTTGAACTGTTCGAGGTTGTTTGGTCCTTGGTTTAGGATGTCTCCTACCCGAAATGTCTAGAGTCTGTAGTTCTAACTGTTTAGCCCGTCCTTTTATATTATAGATTTCAATTACTATGCATGACTATTATAATGATATTTATCGCTAATATGAGTGAGTGCTTCTAATATGAGTGAGTGCTTGATAAAGATAAAGTGGATCTCTTGTCTTCCCGGATACGGGAAAGAGTTCATCATTTCTACTCTACTAGTTATGTTCAATCAGTAACCCACATTTTTAAGAAAGAGCAGAGCGGCCTTACTCTGACCTCAAACCATAGAGCATAGGGATCCGGAGTCTTTTGAAAGATAGAAGCAACAGCAGTCATAGATAGTGATCGGTCTTATCTCTCATCATGTGAGTGAAGCAGTTGAGACAAAGAAAGGATTAAAGTTAAGATGGGGCATGGGTTGTGAGTGAGGGAGACACCTACCAGTTCAATAGACCCTTGTCCTTCATGAAGCTCCTAAGGATGTGTTGATGGGGTGCCAGGAGAGGGTAGCGCGGAACATAGAGGCGCTGATATCACAGAGTATGGAAACAAGGAAGACGATCTGAAGCAGCAAGAAGTTCATGGTTTAGGCCTGGTCTCGAGTATTTAGTTATTTGGATTGCTATTTTTGTTAAAGTCATATTGAATCATTTTTAGACCTTTCATTTGGATTTACTATCATTGGCAGTGTTGGAGATCGCCTATGTGCGGTGAATGATTGAATGTAGCTAACATCAGTGGCACTCCAGCTTTCACTCAAGCCATTCTTTGCATGTCGACCCTCACTCTTCCTCTTGGATCAATGAAAGCAGAGGAAGGTAAGAAAAGCTACTCAAATGGGACGACAGGCTGACCAAGTTCATGCTCGGGGAGGATGAAATTAGAAGCTCTGCCTATCTGGCAGAAGTCTACTCAAACCTTTATGAGTGTGAAATATATTCTGCCTATAGGTAGATGTATCTCAATCATTATCTTATTTCAATTTAGGACCAATGCAATAAACCCATATCATCATTGATAGAGAAGTGGATAGACCACAAATATCATGAATGAATCAAGGTTCAGTGATACAAGCTTGATATTGATACTCTACTCTATCAATGGAACTTATTAAATAGGGGCATCCCAATTTGCACAGAGTATCATGGGTTGTGTCTCGAACTTATTAAATGGTTTGAGACACTGTCCAGGAGATACTTGCACATATAGTTTGGGGTATGTGGACTAGACTATATATCCGGGGTCTATGGTGTGCAATGTTCGACCTCTCTAGGTGACTTGCCTCCTTTCTTTCATTTACGTTCCTCCCATCTTCTTGGATCCTTACTTAGTATCTTTGTGTTCCTTGCCTTCAAATCTAAACACTCAAAGAGACTAAACAATAAGTAATGACCAATTCTTAGTACCAAAAAATTTACACGCATTAGGAATAGACATACTCATGTGATGTCCCTAGCTTTTGACCTTGTCATTTGACCAACTAGATCACTTGTGGTGAGCCTGGAATGGTGATGTCCGTGACGCCCTCCGCATAGACTCCCACCTCTTGAAAATGATTCATTCTTGATTCCAAATCTTCCTCACCATGATAAGGGAGTGGTCAGCTAAAGCGAATATGCCCGAGAGGCAATCATAAAGTACTTATTATCTTACTCCTTGTTTATGATAAATGTTTATTTCTCATGCGATAATTGTGTTAATCGGAAACATTACTACATGTGTGGTTAATAAACAAATAAGAGTTCCTAGTTATACCTCTCATATAAACTAGATCTTTGATTCACAAGATGATCAAAGGTTTCTTGATCATAGACATTGAATGTTGTTAATACAGGGTCACAACATTGGTGAAATGATGTGATGAACATTCACCCAGAGTATAGTAATAGGATCAAAGTCATTATGTTTACATTGCTACAACATCATACAAAGTAACCCTAATCCTTAGACCATGGGATCATGTTAATTACTAACATTGGAAGAGTACTTTGATAATATCAAACGTCCACTACTGGGGAATACCTTATCAGTGGCACACCTATTTTCACATTCTGTAGCGCATATGAGATGTGTCACTATTATGTCGCCACTAAATTATATTTTTGTGGCGCATATTTATATGCACCATAGAATCCTCAGATTTCTGTGGTGCATTTATCCATATGCGCCACAAAATTCGTTTCAGTGGAACGTATCATGCCATGCGCCACAGAAATGTCGTGCGCCACAGAAATCTTAACATATGCGCCACAGATTATACTACATGTATTCAAAGTAAAATGCAGTCTTGGTATAGAATCAGGTATTTATACAGGATTTATACAGATCAGTAGAAACAGTACATTGCACATAGTATATGAAAACCGACATATAATACAAACACAAGTACAATGTCATCATACTTAGAGCCCGATCGAGATACATATATAGTTCAAGTGCCGAATTTTTACACAAGTGTCGAATACAAAGTTCATATCATCTCACATTACAAATGAAGTGGTCACCGCCTACACTAGGATCAAATAGAATACATGTGTGATGACGGTGAGCAAGAGTAGGAGTCCGACCAATATCTTAATCCGGTTCTTCTTCCACGGGTGGTTTCTCCACTTGGCTGCCGCCTCCTCTCTAGTCGCGTATCCTTTATAGTTGTTGCCGCTAAACTTATTCACGTGTTTCTGAAAGTCCTCCCACTCTTCGTAGACTCCTAGAACCCAACCCTTGTTCACCACATACCACTTCTCCATCTCTATAGACAAGGCATATTAGTAAATCATGCAACAGAAAGAATTAAAGGGTTTCACATGCACATATGTTCACAAAAATTGAAGCAAAGGATTCATAAACCTAAAACATAGCATCACGATCATCATAGAAATAATAAGTCCAACAACAACGACCGTTTAGAGCTAGGCAAGTTAAGTTTAGGACACACTATACACAAACTCATGAATATAGTAAAGTTTATGACACACACACACACACTACACGCGTCCATCGAGAATTTACACACACTCGATCATGCTAGGCACACATCAATCATGAAGACTTCTTATCGCTCGGCTTAGGGAACGGTTGATAGTCCTCTTTCATCACCCACGTCATGGTGTCACCCTGCTTATGGAGGCGTTCTTTGATCTTCCTTTTAGTCAACCCTTTGGATTGTTGTAGCCCCCCACCCCTTGTGTTGACATCTTCAATGATGATTTTCGACAACTTCATCTAGATGCGATGGAAGTCTTCTCTAAGATCATCATTGTTGATTTGCACCAATTTTTTGACCCATACTTGGAGACTAGAAGGCAGTGATAGGTTCTGGCAATCTCGAACAAACCCTTTAAGGTGATGGAGGACATAGAAGGCCTCCTTGGCGCTACCAGTAGCCAACTGCTTGACGCAGGGGAAGTCGAGCATGTGCTTGAACACGTGTCTGCCATCCCTGAAACAATCCCCCTTATTTGCGAAGGGGCATCCCTTTTTTGCGTAGCCCTCGATAGCCTCATCGAGAACACCCCTTATTCTGGTGTAGTCTTTCTTCTTCATCAAACTGCCCAAGTAGAAATATGTGGCTAGTGAATACCTCGGGGAAATGACGATGAGTGTGTAGTATTTGTCTCTACGCAACACAGTTGGAACGGGATGTTGAAAAAAGAGCAAAGGAAGAAATCTATAAGAAAGGCATAAGTTACAGCAGCGAGCGAGTGTGTACTTACTCGAGAAAGAAAGGCAAAAGAAGTGTGTCCTTCCTCTTGTTGTCCACCATGAACTTCTCGAGGTACGATGTCACCTTGGCCCATGTCTCTAATCCTTCGACCAATTGGATATCCCGCATGTAGTAGGGATCCACTATCACGACTTGCGGGGTACTCCCTCTCTCTTGATCTTCATCATCAGATTGAGCGCGTATAGGTGGACCAAGTTATAGTCTAGATGTTTCGAGAGAAACAGCTTGAAGACATCTCGTACGCTATGAAGAATAGGTTCACGGGGGCTTCATGGATGAAGCCCACGTCCGGTGGCACCTTGGCCATGAAAACCGGATAAATTTGGATCTTTGTATTTAAGAAGGAGGCCCTATAGTGTATTGATACCATCATGCAAAGTTAACATGGGTCCACGCGCGACATGGAGCAGCTTCAGAGTCAATATCGGATCACCAGCTACATGCACTCGGGGCAAGCCATGCTGGTTGGCTGGTACGACGACAACATCCTAAGCCCGGATCCTCTTTGGAGGAGGCTAGCTTGCATCCTTATTATTATTCTTACGTCTCTTCCTGGGATTCTTCTTCGCAATAGGGTCCTCCACTGCCATCTGCTCACTGGCTGCCTTTCAGAGTATGTTAGGGTTGAAAACCAATCCTGGTTTCTCCTGTGGATCGGCGGCAGGAGGCGTATCTTGAGAAAAACCATGGAAGACCAGGTGTTGCGTGCGTGTACTAGGACAACCAGCTTGATTGTCATCAATGGTGAAGGGTTCCTCATCCACACAAGGCATATACAATCCTTTGTCGGCGTCGGTGTTGATGAACCCGTCGACGTCGACCAATTCATCATCATCTTCATGGTTGCCATCATGTGGTGGTGGTGGTGGCAGGGGCGATGGTGGTTGCGGTGCAATGTCTTTGCCTTGAGGTGGTACACACGCTCCCAAGAGTTGTTGGTGATGACTGGTGGTGATGATGACGACTAGCTTCCGAGGTGGTGGCCATACGACCGAGGTGGCACTGGTGCACCCTTCCCCAGCAAGACGAATCTAGGTCTTCGGCCATGTCAAGGGCTAGTTGTGGCATTCTCCAAGGGTCTTGTGTTCGTCGGCTCCCTGAGGTTGAAAGGGGGTCCATGTCATCGCACTTTGGCAACACCCGAGCCAGCCTGACCCTCATCACGTCATCATCCATTGGCTTGTTGTGCATCATGCGACTCGCCGGTTGTATGAGAGTGCCCTTGGCAACATCCTTCAACTTGCCGTCGGCAACTTTAAGCAAGAGTATGCAAGCAGTGTCCTGAGTCAAAACATGTTGGGCATCATGAGATGGCAGTCATCAAAGGCATAAAGGAGATGACGTGCATTAACTAATTAGTTACCTTAGTGATGGTGTTGAGCTTGGCTAATGTCGAGACACGGCCGATGCCAGCGGTTGGCCTATCATCTGCATTCTCCCGCTCGGGTGCCTTATGAAGCACCACCGCTGTTGACTGTGCCTTGGTATTTTTGGCGGGAGGGGGCATTAGTGCGACCAAAACGAGTGGCTACATCATGGCTTTGACGACCAGCGGAGTCACCAGGTCCGGCGACACGTTAATGTTGATGCTCGAGTTGCTGTCGCTTAAGCTGGGCAGTTGTATCGGCCCATGTCGACCTCCCGCATTCCAAGCAGTTAGCCCCTTGAAAAACCCAAGGGACAATCGCGTGGAGCTTTTCTTCCACTAACTTGTCCACTGTTTTCTCGTCCACTTCTTTTTGCTCTAGTGTCTACACCTTCATCTTCAGCTCTTCAACAGTGGCTTTATCCTTAGCCGTCGATTGGTTCTTCCTCTCCCTTCTTTCCTTGGCGTCCTCTTTGTAGTAATCCTTAAACTTCATGCTCATACTGAAGCCGGACACACGGCCTGCTGAGGACGGCGGTAACCACTTGTCCCTCTTCTTGTAAGCATTCGTCGCCCTGTTGAAAACCGTATCCCACGGCTCCGTCAAATCCTGGGACGGCTCTTCGGTAGGAGCATTAAGTTCCTTGTCCTGCAGAGCCAAGGAAAGGTGAACCCATTTAGATTCTTGGCTTCATTATTTTAATTAGAACGCAATAGACTTGAGATTGGCGGTAAATTCCTTATCATCTCCCTCTCGAAGTCCTTCACCTCCGGATCATTGGTGACGAACTCCCCTATAATCAGGTCTAGGTAGTAGCGGGCCCGAGGAAAGTTCCTTAGCTACAAGTTCGTGATTTTAAGCCACGGGTTGTCTTTACCCAGGCATTCAAGCTCGGCATCCTCCTTGTCCCAAATGGGTTGTTTCCCTCTGTAATCGCCGATTCCAAGACGGTGGTTACCTATGTTCTATTCCCGCATTCTCCTCCCCTACTCAGTCCATATTTTAGCATCATTGGTAGCTATCTCCGCCTTGAATATCTTAAACTCTTCTTTGTTGAGCAACAGATTTTTCTTACTTATAACCTCCCAACTTTCACTGTTGTCAATGTTGTTCTTTACTCAGGTTTTCCAGCTACTCAAGGGATTGCTCATCTTCATGAGGGATAGTTTGTTCACCGGTTTCTTTCTATCTAGGTTTCTTAAATGTTGTAGGAATGTGTATAACTTGTAAAGCTTCTTAAGGAGGTTATTGACCAAAGCCATATTGGAAGCACCTTTGATGTGCTTCGTGTTGATTAACATGCTTTCCTAAATGATGCACCCGAGTTGCATGTTGTACCCTTTGGCAAACGCCATAGGCGCCATGGGTTGGCCACTTTCTGTGACTTCAATGAACTCATTGCAAACATTGGCAAGCACTTGCGACTACCGATCCTTACTTTCCTTCTTCTTATGCATAGCCATCGGGTTGCCACTATCGCCATCCATGCGCTCGTCGCCATTGGTGCGGGTGCCGCCATCGGTAGTGTCATCCTCCTCGCCGCCTTCACTAGTTTCATTGTAGTCATCGTCGTCCCTCTCGTAATCAGCATATCCCTCATTGCCCCCAGCAGCTCTGGTGGCGGTCGCCATCGGTGGTGGTGTCAT
Source organism: Avena eriantha (assembly GCA_910589775.1). Taxonomy (NCBI): domain Eukaryota; kingdom Viridiplantae; phylum Streptophyta; class Magnoliopsida; order Poales; family Poaceae; genus Avena; species Avena eriantha. The sequence continues at coordinate 246,473,707 of OU342742.1, read as the reverse complement.
CCTCATATCCTCCTCTACCTCCTCCTGCTCTTGGGGTGCCCGCTAGAATGACTCGTTGGCCTCTCTAGATTGTTATTCGATGCTCATGTGCTTAGAAGGCTTGGCCTTGTCATTGGACGACATGTTTGCACTTTATAAAAAAGAGGCAAAAAGTTAGCACAAATATTGACCGAAAAATTCGGCATGACCTTTGCTAATTTTTTGACCTAGGAGTGCCCGTTTTTCAACCAAAACGGAAGTGAATCGACACTTCGGGAGAAGCATGCAACTCAATTGAAATCCCTGCAAGAAAAAACAGCCCCATTCCCATTGACAACCCCATTGACCCCATCCATAATCTATTAACAGATACATGTGTCTAATTGATCCATCATCCATGCAGCCCCATCCATCAGTCACACAATAGTATAACAGATACATGTTATAGTACACACACATCACTTTGCACAGTTTAGTACAAGGTTCAAAAATTTGTTATACACCTTACAATTGGTTGCAAGTATTCTTATTACACGGTTTTCTAGATATAAATAAATGGTTATCCGTGCTTTTAGCTAAGATGTATGGAGCATAGTGCCCCAAAAATTCTAAGTAAACTCCCAATTCTCACAGACCAGAAACAATGAACAAATGGTGGCTGGCTGTGCCAATCAAAACAATCCCAGGGAAGTATATATGTTCAATATACTTAATTCGATAAACAGTAAAGTAGGCGAGTATTCTTTTAGTGATCTATCAAACAAATACAGTAAAGTAGGCGAGAAATAAATGCAACAGGCTATGCACCCTCAACAATCAAAAGATTACTTTCATTGTTCAATTGCAAATGTGATATTAGTAGAAGTATAAAGGCTAAGTTAAACACCATTAATAATATACCCCTTGTTTTTAACCATGAACATGTCAATACGGTGGAGAATAGGTTGATGCTTCAAGTGAAGCATGTTAATATTTAGAGAAGTATTTGTCACCATATATTTATTATACTAAAAGGTGAAATAGGTTAATATTTAGGTGTTCAGAGCGCAGAAATACAAAGTAGGGAGCAGCATGATATGAAAGCAGACATAGAAAGTGTCGAATTTCTACAATCGTCTAATTCCATTATGGTAAGCATCACTGAATTAGCCATGGCACTAAACATGAAAAAGGCAAAGCATAACAAACATTGACAATAGGGCTGCAACCCATCCGGACTGCAAGTATGCCTCAGCGATTACTCGGTGATATGTGGCTGGAATTATCATGATTATTAATTAGAACAATCATCATCGTAACATCACTCAGCGATTACTCCACGGTTCAGTATTCTAAATCTACTCCAATTGTAGAACTATAGACAAATTGTATGGTTAATAGGTCGAAAGACACCCCCAATTTTCAATAGCATCTAGCATGTTGCGAATGAATCCTTCGATGACACCGTTCAGCCTTTCAAACGGCATCATGTTGTGCAGGAATGTCGGCCAGAGCTGGATGATGTCATCCACAACATGTACAAGAAGATGCACCATGATGTCGAAGAATGCGGGCGGGAAGTAAATCTCGAGCTCACATAATATCACCACGATCTCTTTCTGTAGCCTGTCGAGCTGCTTCATGCTAATCGACTTCCTAAAGTTGATGTCGAAAAAGTTGCAGAGGCCAAACAACGTCTCATGGACATGCTCGTCCATTATCCCTCAGATTGCAATGGGAAGCATCTACGTCATCATCACGTGACAGTCGTGAGACTTCATACCGCTGAACCTCTTCTTCGCTACATCCAGATATCTTATTATCTTCCCCGAGTAACCATGAGGAACTTTCACTCTTAGGAGGCACCTGAAAAACTACTTGAGCTCCTCCTGACTCAGCGTGAAGCAGGCAGCGCGAAGCACCACCTCATTCTTCTTAACCTTTTTGCAGCGACCTTAAGTGCCTTCCGTCTGTTCATCATCATCATCCTCACTATCAAGGTACTGAAGATCTTTCTTAATGCCAAGCAATTTCATGTCGTTTCTTGCTTTCGTTCCATCCTTGGTCCTCTCCAGCATGTTGAGAAGAGTGCCAAGCAGACTCTCAGTAACATTCTTCGTGATGTACATTACATCGAGGCCATGGGCGTGTGGAGGACCTTCCAGTATGGCAGGTCCCAAAAAACATACCTCGCTTTCCATACACCCAGCAGGGACTTTGTCCTTGGTCACTTCTTTCCCGATGAGGACACTCTTGCCAATTATTCAAAAGCTCCTTGATTTCTTCGCCACTCCTCAGACGTGGGGATATTTCGAGCTTGTTTTTACCATTGAACATGTCACCGCGTTTTCTCCATGGGTGATCCATGCGGAGCCACTTTCGAGTCCTTTGGAACACGGTTTTTGAAGACTCTGGATCCTTTGGTAGCTAGAGATGTGGGGTCTCATCCATGCACTTGACACATGCATTATGTCTGTGGTTCACCCGGGCCAATACATATGTGTAACTAGGATAGTCCTGCATCATCGTGAGCAACTCGGCTCTCAGGTGAAATATTCTCTAGTGTAGGCATCCCACGTACGGGCTGGCATCTCCCACAACATGGCTAACTCCTCTCTCAACAGCCTGAGATACAGATGCATATCGATACCTAGTTGTTTGAGCTCCTGAATAAGAATGCTCATGTGTACGTACCCTTGCTTCATGCACAGCTACGGGAGGGGGGGTTGTACGACCATAAAAACATAGGGCAAGTGCTATGCGTGCTACTCTGGTTACCAAAAGGATTGAGTCCATCTATGCTCATACCCAACCTGACATTCCTTGCATCGCCTCCGAACTCTTCGAAATTGATGTCCAATGCATTCCACTGGCTAGCGTCTGAAGGGTGTGTTAGGATCTTTCCCTTCTCCGGATCATCTTTGGGTTTCTCCCTTTCTGCGTGCCATTGCATGATCTTTCCTTCCTTAGGATCTACAAAATATCGCTATAGATGGGGGTGATAGGAAAGTACCATACCACTTTTCGAGGAACTTTATTGTTCCCTCTCTTATACCGTCCTTTGACGCACACCGGACATGTGGTTCTCTCCGTGTACTCGTTCTGATAAAGTGCGCAATCATTGATGCATGTGTGGTATTTAATGTGTGGTAGGTCAAGTGGGCACACGGTTTTCTTGGCCTCCTCGATACTTATTGGCAATGTGCTCCCCTTAGGAAGTCGATCGTGCCACAATTCCATGTTCGCGTTGAAGCTCACATTGGTACATTTGTGTTCTGCCTTCATCTCCAGATCCTTGAGCATTACACTCAATCGTGTATCCTCGGGGTGACACCCAGGATACAATGGATTCATCCCGTCTATCTCCATTTGCTCTAGCTTGGCTTTCTCTCTGGCTGCATCTTTGGTGTTGCTCGTCTCCTTGAGGAGCAGTTCTTGAACATGAGGGTCCTGCAAGGACGAAGTTAACAGCATCTAGGTGTTCACTTCTTATCCTTCTTCATGATGATCATGCCCGCCGACATCTCCTTCATCATGATGATCATGTCCGCCGCAACCGGCATCTCCTTCGTCATGATGATCATGCCTGGGAGAATCTTCGTCTTCTCGCTCGCCCGCGTCTTTGTGACCACCATTTGCTGCTGGCGCCACATTGAAGTCACGCATGAAATAATGCCTGAGCAGATGACCCTCCAATTGTCTAGAATCAGGGTCAATCCAGCACTAGAATTTGCATGTTCGACATGGACATCTTATCATGGTCTTGTTGTTCTGAATCATGTCCTCCTTCGCGTCTTTCTTGTACCTAGCAACTCGACCTTTGCTCGTCGTGATGACCATGGTTGCCTGAGCGGTCAAAAGAGAGAGTAGCTAGGTTAGAACCACATCATATGCACACACATGCATGCATGGTCGCCGGAAAAATTTGACATGACCTTTCCTAAAATTAGGACATATGGGTAGTGCAAAAATTTGCTAAAATGGAAATGAATCAACATTTCGGCAAACATCCATGCACCACACTGGGGCAACAACAAGCAAACAACAAAAAACTTCTTCACATGCAAACATTCATGCACCACACAAGCTTCATGTATAAACATCTTCTCGCCATCGCGCACACCGCATGCGCGACAAGCTTCACCTACAAAACATGCATATTCATGGCCAAGTACTCACCTAGTAGATTCAATACCGAGACGAGACCGCGATGAGAGAGTGTGGAAAAATATATCTACAAGTTAGTGGAGAGAAAATTAGTGGACAAATAGAGATGTGGGAGAGATAAGTAAGTGTGTTTTAGATCTACAAGTTGGAGAGAGGCGTCCCCTCAACAATCTATGAACTAAAGTAGGTTTTAGTACAAAAAATTGAGAAAAGTATGTGCAAAATGGGGTGGGAGGGAGGAGGAAGACGAGCTGGGTGTGGAGAAGGGGGAGAAGAGATGTGAAATGGGTGGTGGTAGATAGATGGGTGCAAGCTACCACCTTTTTATATATAGATATGAACGCACCTTCCTGTGGCGCATATAGCAGATATGCACCACATAAATGTGAACTTTTGTGGCACATATTGCTATATGTGCCACAGAATAAGGGGCTGCACTTTCTGCGGTGGGACCCGCATCAACTTTCTATGGCGCATATAGAGATATGCACCACCGAAACAAATATTTCTGTGACACATATTACCATATGCACCACGGAGAGTGGGTCAACTAGATTCTGTGGTGGGTCTCCCTTCACTTTTTGTGGGGCATATAGTCATATGAGCCATAGAAATAATAATTTATGTGGCGCATATTTCCATATGTGCCACAGAAAGTTGGTCGCCCAACCCTGGTGGCAGGTCCCACCTTATTTCTGTGGCGCACGGTTTTCTATATGTGCCACAGAATAGTGAAGGTTTCTGTAGCGCATGGGCTGGCGTGCGCCACTGGATTTTCTTTGTGGAGCATGGTCCTAGATATGCGCCACAGAATAGCCATCTATCTATAGCTGGTTTCCTAGTAGTGGTCACACCATAATAGGGTGACTATAAAGGTGGGTTTCGGTACTCTTAAAGTGTTATGTTGAGGCTCATGGATCAAGAGTGAGATTCGTCCGTCCCGATGAAAGCGAGATATACTCCGGGCCCTCTCGGTGATATCACATTGACAACAGCTTGCAAGAAGGTGATTTGATCACAAGGAATGCTATATCACGGGAATGGGAAAATTGTACTTGTCGGTAACGAGATAAAACTAGGTATGGGGATACTGATAATCGAATCTTAGACATGTAATATATCACGAGACAAAGGTCTTTTTTGTACAACGTTAAAGGCTCTCATGATCATTAAGTCATTGTTGAATGTGCGGGAGTCAGTACGGATCTCTAGGTCCCGCTACTGATTATGATCGAAGAGGAGTCTCGATCATGTCTGCATTATTCGTGAACCGTAGGGTGACACAATTAGAGGATACCGACATCATTTGGAGCAAATATGATACCATTGAAAGATTATGAAAGCGCTGCAATTATTTTGATGGACACCGGAATTGTTTCTGGTCAAATTGCTGAAAATGGTTTCAGATATAATATCGAAGTATTGCAAGGGGGTTTATGCAAATGTTTGTTAGTTAAAGTAATTAATGAAATTCTGAATAAAATAAATAAAATAGTTTTATTAAATGAGAGCTGGCATTAATTTTGGTGGAAAATCAATGCATGTGAGTGGAATTTTGAGTGGAGGGTTTTATGTGACTGGAGCCTCCACCCACATGAATGAGGGAGAGGTTGGGGCACCACCTTTGGCCGCCGGCCATGGGAGGGGCAGCCCCCTCCTCCTCTCACTTAACACCTCCTCATGAAAGATCTCTCTCCCCCTCTAGAATATTCCACATGGCTTCAGATTAGCGAAGTACATGTTCCCGGTGGTTTCTCTACAAGGATTTGCTGCTTCCGCTGTTTTGCTAGAGCGAGGACTCGGAGGTTGCCGGGTCCGGAAGTGTGTGCGATCATGGATGCACTACTATTTTGGCGGTGCTGGACTTCATCACGATCTTGAGATCGAGAAGTGAACGACTACATCATCCATGAGAATAATCTCGTAACGCTTTGTCAGTCTTCGAGGGTAAGTTCTTTAAGGATGTATATCCACCTGTTGCTTGTATCTAGATAGATAGATCTTGGTTCTTAGTTGTTCATATCGAGGATTTTTTTGTTTTCTATGTTGCGAACCGAATAGTGGTATCAGAGCCAGATCTATGTGTAGATACTTGTATGGGTAGAACACATATGAGTATGTGGGTGTTGATGATCATGTTATTGCATCCTTTTGTGTACTTTGGATATTAGTGGCATAGTGGGATGAAGCGGCCCAAACTAACTTTACATGTCCTCACACATGAGACCTGTTCCATGCTTGATATGCAACTAGTTTTGCATAAGTGGCTAGCGGGTGTCTGTCTCTCCCACTATAGTTAATATCTGATTTACAACACGTTGCTAATAATTTGGTTATCATCGTTATGGTATGTAGCACCCCGCTAAAATCACTACTACAAAATCGCATGTTATTTTTATTTTGTGCATCATCATGACCACATGCTCATGTCATCATGCCGCATTGCATTTGAGCATCATCATCATCATGCATCTTTTTACCAAAAACTATTTCCAAAAGTCTATATTTGTTTTATAAATATCCCTTGTCCTTATTCAAATAAAAACCCTAGTCCTTATCGGGCCTTTTATTTGTCTAAAAACTATTTACAAATGTCTATTTAAAAATAAAATAAAATTTATATTATTTTTGGGAGTCAGCTAGCCAGGCCCAAAATCCTAGCCGGCCACCTCCAAACGAAACTCCATCCCAACCGCCGCCGCACACCACACAGCCATGCAGCACGCAGCAACGCGCCACAGAGACTAGCCCCGATCCCCGCACCCCACCTTCCCGCGACCGCCCCTATAGCGATGCCCCTAGCCCCACCCCGATCGACCCGACCTAGCCCCGCGTTCCCTACCGACGCGCCCGCTCCTCCCCACCTACCCCCACGTCGCACGCGCCTGCCCATGTCACGCTTGCAACGCACGCAGGCAACATCGCTGCTGCTCACAACACGATTCTCACCAACCACCACAACCTGGGTCCCACCCAACGCTCCTCTCGCGCGACCCTAGACGAGCCCCACATCCCCGTCCACCTACCGAGCCTTCCTCACCTCGCCCCTCGCGTCTGTGCGCCGTCGCCTACAGATCCCTGCCCGCAGGTGCTCGCCCCATCGCCTTCGTTTGCTAGCCGCCTTCCCCGTTTCTCCGTCGATGTGCTCCGCCTCCTAGACCCCGCGCGGCCCGCATCGCCGGCTCTCCCTCTCCTTGCTGGCCAGGGCCGCCTGTTCGACCTCCTCCAGCGCACCACCGCTCTGCAGGCTCCTGTCGCCTACAGGCCCACGCCGCCGACCCCTTCCCGTGGCAAGCTCGCCCGTCGTAGAGCTCTGGCCGCTCCTCCGCTGGCCACCGCCCCGCACTCCCCTACAAGCCACGCCTTCATCTTCCCTTGTGCCTCCCACCAGCAAGCCCGGCCGTCGTGCTCCTCGTCCTCCTCTGTCACCCTGGGCCCCTCTACAACGACCCCACGCGACCGTGTCGCCAAGCTCCTCTGGTCGCGTGTAGCGCCTCCCAACCTTCCTCGCCGTCTCGCACTGCTGGAGTTTCCCGGACGCGCCGCTCGCCACCGCCCTTCGCCCGTGTCGCCCATGCCTCTATTTCCTCCGTGGGTCCTCCCCACCAAGTCACTTTTCCTTCGGTTGCAGTATGAACGGTAGGTGTTCGAGGATATGTCTGCATGGGACATGGCTTATAGCGATACTATGTAATCGCTTGGCTTGTGTCTTGTTTCATGTACCAAGTGTTGATGCTACTGCCTAGACACGCTGCTTGTTCCCCTTTAAGGCTATAGTGCGAGGAGTTCCCAGATGGCGATGTTATCAAAAATCTCCCGATGCCTTTGGACACGAAGTCCCACGAACAAACAAGATTGACCCTAGATATCACCGATGCCGACCCAGGCCGTCAACAACAGTGGACACCGAACATCTTCGACATGGAACCAACAAGATCTCCTACGCGGATCCGAAGACCGATCCTGTCGAGACCGACCCCGTCGAACCCCGAAGACCGATCCCGGAGTGCGAGACCGAACCCGAACCCGTCGAACCGTCGGAGCCCAAGATATTCGAACCCATGTGTGACCCCGATCCGATCCCCTATTTTTTATAATATTGACATATACTTGGTGCATAATTAATTCATCCATACTCGCATAAATGTTTATTTGTTTGGGGGTATTATGCCGATTCACCCTATGATTAAATATGGAGCGCATATGAGGACTATTCTAGTCTTATATTGCCTCTATTTAAATTTGTGTAGCGAACTGATACCATGTTTAGCCTTGTTAAGACAACATTTAACTTGCGGGGTAGCTAAACAACATGAACCTTTTAACTAATTGTCGGGACCCTGGTTCCGCTTAATATGGCCCAATTGCATCGCATCTTGCCATGCCATGCATCATACATGCATCATGCCTGATCTTCTGATGTAGTATTAAATAGTGTATCCGGTGTTTCTTTTAGTGATTTGATTCTTCTCGGATTAGGCCGTTGAGTGGATGCGAGTATCAACAAGTTCTTCGGTGTATCTTCGGCTATGTTTTCCAGGCGAGCATTCTCCCCCTTTCTACCTATTTTGCATTTATAGTCTTTATTTCCTCCTGTTGATCTATTGCTATCCGTGTTGTGATGCTTTAGTTCTGTACCCGATATATCCCGTACAGCCTCTATATTGCCTTGGACACCTCCTATTACCTGTTGTTTGGTAGATAGCTGGCCTTGCGAGTACTAGTTGCTTGCTCAGGTGCGATCTCGTGTTGTCGAGTACCACAGTTGTTGGAATGCTGGCAGATGTATTATGGTGGAGTTGATCATGTCTTTAATTACAACTATTAAATTGTTGTGATAACTAATGAAAGTGGCACCGGTGGGCTATTACATGATATTTGGTTTTTCATGCCCACTTGTGTCCCGTAGGCCCCGAGTACTTGATACCTGTTCCTTGACTATCGCACTATCCGCATGTGGGACCACGAATCCCCTTAGCCAGAACTTGATTCATTTCTTATTTCTTGGGGCCACAAACTAGTTTGGGGTTTTATTACTATCTTGTACCTATGCCATGCTTTACTACGTTATTTAAGGTTGTACGTGGAGCACCTGTACTATTTTGGATCGTGCCACGTTTTTGCGGTATCGACAAGCCAAGTCACACTTTCGGGTTCCCAGTCTTTTACATCCGTCATCACAAACCCTGGGTCCATTCCGGAGCCGGCCAACTTCGGTGCGGGTAGCTTAGTGGGGTGCCCCCCTGAAATCTTTTATGAATCCTGTGATTGCTTTGTCGTGAAAGCCTCGTTGGGTTTTGATTTGGTTTTTCCGAGGTTGATCGTGTGTGTGTTGCTATTTGTGCACCCCTGTAGGGTAAATCTTTCTAAAAGCCGTGTCCGCGGTTATGGACGACTTAGAGCACAGTATCTCGATCATAGACAAGCATAACTAAAGTAGTGATATAAATATGACTTAATATGTGACTAGTAATCAGCTTCACTACAATGGAATGGATAATAAAAGTGCCAACAACTAGGGGAACTAGGGTGTATCGTGTCATGTTATACCTGCCTAGTAAGTATCGCAACTCCAATGGAATAAAATAAAAGTGCCAACAACTACTGGGTTTGGGATGTCACATGCTAATTGTATCTGACTAGTAAGTACTGCAACTACAACTGAATGGTTAACTAAAACTGCCCACTACTTATGCTATCAGGATGACCCAGGCTATCTACATCTGACTAGTAAGTGCTGCAACTATAATGGAATGAATAAAACTGCCAACTGTGTGGGTTCCTCGGTTTGATTCCTCGTTTGGTCTCGAGGGGGAATACCAGGATGGGTACGATTAGTAATAGGTTGGATTTGAATAGGTCTTTCTTACCCCTCTCTAATAGCCGGCAGATGTATCGAGTCTCTATAGGTTGTTTAGTGCATGCTGCGCTGCCGCTTCAGTCCACCATACCTATGTAGGCGAGAGCCGCCGAATTCTAGCCTCGCCGTGTACTGGCCTCAGTACTGACGCTCCTCTTTTTCCTTTGCCCTTTGTCGGCACCCATTTTGTTTTAGCAGGTTTGAGATTGACGTCGTTAGCAGGGTTACCCTTCCGGCTTGGCCTGGGCAGGGTTATGGACGCCATTGGTTATTCTTCAGGGCTCTTAGCCCCATTTGCATCTTATCCATACTCAGATATTGTATTGTTTTCGAGGTGATTTGGATCTTTGTACTGGATATCTGTATTCTTGACTCAGTGAGTCGTTGATGTATATATATCTGTTCTGTGGGTTCCATCGTGGACTAATGTGTAATGGTATTACTTCTTTTTCCACCCGCACGCAAGTGTCTAGTGGGCGTCCTTGAATCGTTTCTATGCGGGTTTTGGCAGGAAGCGCTAAAATCTGCATAGGGCCAATTCGAGGGTGTTACAGAGTGGTATCAGAGCTCAGCAGTTGCGATACCCCACTAGTTCAGCCTGTAGGATAACCTAGCTAACGGACGTTGTAGAGTGTCAAAACTATTTTTGCAAAATTGGTTGGATAGATCTGAGTAGGTCTATTTTTACTCCTTACCCCTATGCTATTCTCCTCTTACCTCTACGTGTTTTGAATCTTCTCTCTTATCTTTTCTTTGAGTCCAGGATTTCTCGTGGTTCGGTTTTCGTCGTACCTTCAGGGTTTCGCTTCCTTCTCCTTGTAACAGTGTTTCCACATCCGGTCTTCGTGCCACCTGAGTAGCCTTCATCTATTGTACCTTTCGGTGGATCAAATTCACTGAAATCTTTCTTTGTATCTTTTGGTGGTTTCAAACGTGACGACATCTTCTACACTAGACCCGATGAAGAGCCTGCATCACTCCTTGGTTTTCCGAAGTTTTTCGAACATCGCTCGTCAAGATCTTCAGTCTTAATTCTGAGAGTTGGTTACATAATTCTCCTATCCATGTGCAGAGTAATGCTTTGGGTGCGTGATGGACTGATCCCCATCCGACTACTCTTATCATTTGCTTTTGTATATTGGATTGGTGGATCAATGCGATTTTACTCCTCCACGAATGTTAAAGGTGGCCTTACCTTTTGAGACCTTTACCTTCTCCTTTGTTTCTCCGGAGTGCGCTCTCGATGAACGTGAGCCAGACCCCTTGTTGGTGGTGTCGCCGATTTCAAGTTGGAGCAGAATCTTTGTTAGTGGTGTCGCAAGAATCTACATGAAGCGAGAAGATTCAGATCGTCGGTCTTCTTTCCCGTACCATGAGGCGGATCTCGAGGGCGAGATCCATTGTTAGTGGTGTCGAATTGTAGCACCCCGCTAAAATCACTACTAGAAAATCGCATGTTATTTTATTTTGTGCATCATCATGACCACATGCTCATGTCATCATGCCACATTGCATTTGAGCATCGTCATCATCATGCATCTTTTTACCAAAAACTATTTCCAAAAGTCTATATTTGTTTTCTAAATATCCCTTGTCCTTATTCAAATAAAAACCCTAGTCCTTATCGGACCTTTTATTTGTCTTAAAACTATTTACAAAAGTCTATTTAAAAATAAAATAAATTTTATATTATTTTTGGGAGGCAGCCTGGCCGGCCACCTCCAAACTAAACCTAAACCCTAACCTAACCTAGCTAGCCCTAAGCCCTAGCTCCACCACACTCCATCCCAACCGCCACCGCACACCACACAGCCGTGCAGCACACTTCAACGTGCCACGGAGACCAGCCCCGATCCCCGCACCCCACCTTCCCGCAACCGCCCCTGTAGCGATGCCCCTGGCCCCACCCCGATCGATCTGACCTAGCCCCGCGTTCCCCACCGATGCGCCCGCTCCTCCCCACCTACCCCCACGTCGCACGCGCCTACCCATGTCATGCTTGCAACACACGCAGGCTACATCACTGCTGCTCACAACACGATTCTCACCAACCACCACAACCTGGGTCCCACCCAACGCTCCTCTCGCGCGACCCTAGCCGAGCCCCGCATCCCCGTCCACCTACCGAGCCTTCCTCGCCTCGCCCCTCGCGTCTGTGCGCCGTCGCCTACAGATCCCTGCCCGCAGGTGCTCGCCCCGTCGCCTTCGTTTGCTAGCCGCCTTCCCCGTTTCTCCGTCGATGTGCTCCGCCTCCTAGACCCCGCGTGGCCCGCATCGCCGGCTCTCCCTCTCCTTGCCGGCCAGGGCCGCCTGTTCGACCTCCTCCAGCGCACCACCGCTCTGCAGGCTCCTGTCGCCTACAGGCCCACGCCGCCGACCCCTTCCCGTGGCAAGCTCGCCCGTCGTAGAGCTCTGGCCGCTCCTCCGCTGGCCACCGCCCCGCACTCCCCTACAAGCCACGCCTTCATCTTCCCTTGTGCCTCCCACCAGCAAGCCCGGCCGTCGTGCTCCTCGTCCTCCTCTGTCACCCTGGGCCCCTCTACAACGACCCCACGCGACCGTGTCGCCAAGCTCCTCTGGTCGCGTGTAGCGCCTCCCAACCTTCCTCGCCGTCTCGCACTGCTGGAGTTTCCCGGACGCGCCGCTCGCCACCGCCCTTCGCCCGTGTCGCCCATGCCTCTATTTCCTCCGTGGGTCCTCCCCACCAAGTCACTTTTCCTTCGGTTGCAGTATGAACGGTAGGTGTTCGAGGATATGTCTGCATGGGACATGGCTTATAGCGATACTATGTAATCGCTTGGCTTGTGTCTTGTTTCATGTACCAAGTGTTGATGCTACTGCCTAGACACGCTGCTTGTTCCCCTTTAAGGCTATAGTGCGAGGAGTTCCCAGATGGCGATGTTATCAAAAATCTCCCGATGCCTTTGGACACGAAGTCCCGCGAACAAACAAGATTGACCCTAGATATCACCGATGCCGACCCAGGCCGTCAACAACAGTGGACACCGAACATCTTCGACATGGAACCAACAAGATCTCCTACGCGGATCCGAAGACCGATCCTGTCGAGACCGACCCCGTCGAACCCCGAAGACCGATCCCGGAGTGCGAGACCGAACCCGAACCCGTCGAACCCTCGGAGCCCAAGATATTCGAACCCATGTGTGACCCCGATCCGATCCCCTATTTTTTATAATATTGACATATACTTGGTGCATAATTAATTCATCCATACTCGCATAAATGTTTATTTGTTTGGGGGTATTATGCCGATTCACCCTATGATTAAATATGGAGCGCATATGAGGACTATTCTAGTCTTATATTGCCTCTATTTAAATTTGTGTAGCGAACTGATACCATGTTTAGCCTTGTTAAGACAACATTTAACTTGCGGGGTAGCTAAACAACATGAACCTTTTAACTAATTGTCGGGACCCTGGTTTCGCTTAATATGGCCCAATTGCATCGCATCTTGCCATGCCATGCATCATACATGCATCATGCCTGATCTTCTGATGTAGTATTAAATAGTGTATCCGGTGTTTCTTTTAGTGATTTGATTCTTCTCGGATTAGGCCGTTGAGTGGATGCGAGTATCAACAAGTTCTTCGGTGTATCTTCGGCTATGTTTTCCAGGCGAGCATTCTCCCCCTTTCTACCTATTTTGCATTTATAGTCTTTATTTCCTCCTGTTGATCTATTGCTATCCGTGTTGTGATGCTTTAGTTCTGTACCCGATATATCCCGTACAGCCTCTATATTGCCTTGGACACCTCCTATTACCTGTTGTTTGGTAGATAGCTGGCCTTGCGAGTACTAGTTGCTTGCTCAGGTGCGATCTCGTGTTGTCGAGTACCACAGTTGTTGGAATGCTGGCAGATGTATTATGGTGGAGTTGATCATGTCTTTAATTACAACTATTAAATTGCTGTGATAACTAATGAAAGTGGCACCGGTGGGCTATTACATGATATTTGGTTTTTCATGCCCACTTGTGTCCCGTAGGCCCCGAGTACTTGATACCTGTTCCTTGACTATCGCACTATCCGCATGTGGGACCATGAATCCCCTTAGCCAGAACTTGATTCATTTCTTATTTCTTGGGGCCACAAACTAGTTTGGGGTTATATTACTATCTTGTACCTATGCCATGCTTTACTACGTTATTTAAGGTTGTGCGTGGAGCACCTGTACTGTTTTGGATCGTGCCACGTTTTTGCGGTATCGACAAGCCAAGTCACACTTTCGGGTTCCCAGTCTTTTACATCCGTCATCACAAACCCTGGGTCCGTTCCGGAGCCGGCCAACTTCGGTGCGGGTAGCTTAGTGGGGTGCCCCCCTGAAATATTTTATGAATCCTGTGATTGCTTTGTCGTGAAAGTCTCGTTGGGTTTTGATTTGGTTTTTCCGAGGTTGATCGTGTGTGTGTTGCTATTTGTGCACCCCTGTAGGATAAATCTTTCTGAAAGCCGTGTCCGCGGTTATGGACGACTTAGAGCACAGTATCTCGATCATAGACAAGCATAACTAAAGTAGTGATATAAATATGACTTAATATGTGACTAGTAATCAGCTTCACTACAATGGAATGGATAATAAAAGTGCCAACAACTAGGGGAACTAGGGTGTATCGTGTCATGTTATACCTGCCTAGTAAGTATCGCAACTCCAATGGAATAAAATAAAAGTGCCAACAACTACTGGGTTTGGGATGTCACATGCTAATTGTATCTGACTAGTAAGTACTGCAACTACAACTGAATGGTTAACTAAAACTGCCCACTACTTATGCTATCAGGATGACCCAGGCTATCTACATCTGACTAGTAAGTGCTGTAACTATAATGGAATGAATAAAACTGCCAACTGTGTGAGTTCCTCGGTTTGACTTCCTCGTTTGGTCTCGAGGGGGAATACCAGGATGGGTACGATTAGTAATAGGTTGGATTTGAATAGGTCTTTCTTACCCCTCTCTAATAGCCGGCAGATGTATCGAGTCTCTATAGGTTGTTTAGTGCATGCTGCGCTGCCGCTTCAGTCCACCATACCTATGTAGGCGAGAGCCGCCGAATTCTAGCCTCGCCGTGTACTGGCCTCAGTACTGACGCTCCTCTTTTTCCTTTGCCCTTTGTCGGCACCCATTTTGTTTTAGCAGGTTTGAGATTGACGTCGTTAGCAGGGTTACCCTTCCGGCTTGGCCTGGGCAGGGTTATGGACGCCATTGGTTATTCTTCAGGGCTCTTAGCCCCATTTGCATCTTATCCGTACTCAGATATTGTATTGTTTTCGAGGTGATTTGGATCTTTGTACTGGATATCTGTATTCTTGACTCAGTGAGTCGTTGATGTATATATATCTGTTCTGTGGGTTCCATCGTGGACTAATGTGTAATGGTATTACTTCTTTTTCCACCCGCACGCAAGTGTCTAGTGGGCGTCCTTGAATCGTTTCTATGCGGGTTTTGACAGGAAGCGCTAAAATCTGCATAGGGCCAATTCGAGGGTGTTACAGAGTGGTATCAGAGCTCAGCAGTTGCGATACCCCACTAGTTCAGCCTGTAGGATAACCTAGCTAACGGACGTTGTAGAGTGTCAAAACTATTTTTGCAAAATTGGTTGGATAGATCTGAGTAGGTCTATTTTTACTCCTTACCCCTATGCTATTCTCCTCTTACCTCTACGTGTTTTGAATCTTCTCTCTTATCTTTTCTTTGAGTCCAGGATTTCTCGTGGTTCGGTTTTCGTCGTACCTTCAGGGTTTCGCTTCCTTCTCCTTGTAACAGTGTTTCCACATCCGGTCTTCGTGCCACCTGAGTAGCCTTCATCTATTGTACCTTTCGGTGGATCAAATTCACTGAAATCTTTCTTTGTATCTTTTGGTGGTTTCAAACGCGACGACATCTTCTACACTAGACCCGATGAAGAGCCTGCATCACTCCTTGGTTTTCCGAAGTTTTTCGAACATCGCTCGTCAAGATCTTCAGTCTTAATTCTGAGAGTTGGTTACATAATTCTCCTATCCATGTGCAGAGTAATGCTTTGGGTGCGTGATGGACTGATCCCCATCCGACTACTCTTATCATTTGCTTTTGTATATTGGATTGGTGGATCAATGCGATTTTACTCCTCCATGAATGTTAAAGGTGGCCTTACCTTTTGAGGCCTTTACCTTCTCCTTTGTTTCTCCGGAGTGCGCTCTCGATGAACGTGAGCCAGACCCCTTGTTGGTGGTGTCGCCGATTTCAAGTTGGAGCAGAATCTTTGTTAGTGGTGTCGCAAGAATCTACATGAAGCGAGAAGATTCAGATCGTCGGTCTTCTTTCCTGTACCATGAGGCGGATCTCGAGGGCGAGATCCATTGTTAGTGGTGTCGAATTGTAGCACCCCGCTAAAATCACTACTAGAAAATCGCATGTTATTTTTATTTTGTGCATCATCATGACCACATGCTCATGTCATCATGCCACATTGCATTTGAGCATCGTCATCATCATGCATCTTTTTACCAAAAACTATTTCCAAAAGTCTATATTTGTTTTCTAAATATCCCTTGTCCTTATTCAAATAAAAACCCTAGTCCTTATCGGACCTTTTATTTGTCTAAAAACTATTTACAAAAGTCTATTTAAAATTAAAATAAATTTATATTATTTTTGGGAGGCAGCCTGGCCGGCCACCTCCAAACTAAACCTAAACCCTAACCTAACCTAGCTAGCCCTAAGCCCTAGCTCCACCACACTCCATCCCAACCGCCACCGCACACCACACAGCTGTGCAGCACACTGCAACGTGCCACGGAGACCAGCCCCGATCCCCGCACCCCACCTTCCCGCAACCGCCCCTGTAGCGATGCCCCTGGCCCCACCCCGATCGATCTGACCTAGCCCCGCGTTCCCCACCGATGCGCCCGCTCCTCCCCACCTACCCCCACGTCGCACGCGCCTACCCATGTCATGCTTGCAACACACGCATGCTACATCGCTGCTGCTCACAACATGATTCTCACCAACCACCACAACCTGGGTCCCACCCAATGCTCCTCTCGCGCGACCCTAGCCGAGCCCCGCATCCCCATCCACCTACCGAGCCTTCCTCGCCTCGCCCCTCGCGTGTGTGTGCCGTCGCCTGCAGATCCCCGCCCGCAGGCGCTCGCCCCGTCGCCCTCGTTTGCTAGCCGCCTTCCCCATTTCTCCGTCGACGTGCGCCGCCTCCTGGACCCCGCGCGACCAACATCGCCGGCTCTCCCTCTCCTCGCCGGCCAGGGCCGCCTGTTCGACCTCCTCCAGCACGCCACCGCTCTGCGGGCTCTTGTCGCCTGCAGGCCCACACCGCCGGCCCCTTCCCGTGGCAAGCTCGCTAGTCGTAGAGCTCTGGCCGCTCCTCCGCCGGCCACCGCCTCGCACTCCCCTGCAAGCCACACCTTCCTCTTCCCGTGTGCCGCCCACCAGCAAGCCCGGCCGCCATGCTCCTCGTCCTCCTCTGTCACCCCGGGCCCCTCTGCACCGACCCCACGCGACCGTGTCGCCAAGCTCCTCTGGTCGCGTGAAGCGCCTCCCAACCTTCCTCGCTGTCTCGCGCTGTCGGAGTTTCCCGGACACGTCGCTCGCCGCCGCCCTTCGCCCGTGTCGCCCACGCCTCTGTTTCCTCTGCGGGTCCTCCCCGCCAAGTCGCTTTTCCTTCGGTTGCAGTATTAACGGTAGGTGTTCGAGGATATGTCTGCATGGGACATGGCTTATAGCGATACTATGTAATCGCTTGGCTTGTGTCTTGTTTCATGTACCAAGTGTTGATGCTACTGCCTAGACACGCTGCTTGTTCCTCTTTGAGGCTGTAGTGCGAGGAGTTCCCAGATGGCGATGTTGTCAAAAATCTCCCGATGCCTTTGGACATGAAGTCCCGCGAACAAACAAGATTGACCCTAGAGATCACCGATGCCGACCCAGGCCGTCAACAACAGTGGACACCGAACATCTTCGACATGGAACCAACAAGATCTCCTACGCGGATCCGAAGACCGATCCTGTCGAGACCGACCCCGTCGAACCCCGAAGACCGATCCCGGAGTGCGAGACCGAACCCGAACCCGTCGAACCCTCGGAGCCCAAGATATTCGAACCCATGTGTGACCCCGATCCGATCCCCTATTTTTTATAATATTGACATATACTTGGTGCATAATTAATTCATCCATACTCGCATAAATGTTTATTTGTTTGGGGGTATTATGCCGATTCACCCTATGATTAAATATGGAGCGCATATGAGGACTATTCTAGTCTTATATTGCCTCTATTTAAATTTGTGTAGCGAACTGATACCATGTTTAGCCTTGTTAAGACAACATTTAACTTGCGGGGTAGCTAAACAACATGAACCTTTTAACTAATTGTCGGGACCCTGGTTCCGCTTAATATGGCCCAATTGCATCGCATCTTGCCATGCCATGCATCATACATGCATCATGCCTGATCTTCTGATGTAGTATTAAATAGTGTATCCGGTGTTTCTTTTAGTGATTTGATTCTTCTCGGATTAGGCCGTTGAGTGGATGCGAGTATCAACAAGTTCTTCCGTGTATCTTCGGCTATGTTTTCCAGGCGAGCATTCTCCCCCTTTCTACCTATTTTGCATTTATAGTCTTTATTTCCTCCTGTTGATCTATTGCTATCCGTGTTGTGATGCTTTAGTTATGTACCCGATATATCCTGTACAACCTCTATATTGCCTTGGACACCTCCTATTACCTGTTGTTTGGTAGATAGCTGGCCTTGCGAGTACTAGTTGCTTGCTCAGGTGCGATCTCGTGTTGTCGAGTACCACAGTTGTTGGAATGCTGGCAGATGTATTATGGTGGAGTTGATCATGTCTTTAATTACAACTATTAAATTGCTGTGATAACTAATGAAAGTGGCACCGGTGGGCTATTACATGATATTTGGTTTTTCATGCCCACTTGTGTCCCGTAGGCCCCGAGTACTTGATACCTGTTCCTTGACTATCGCACTATCCGCATGTGGGACCATGAATCCCCTTAGCCAGAACTTGATTCATTTCTTATTTCTTGGGGCCACAAACTAGTTTGGGGTTATATTACTATCTTGTACCTATGCCATGCTTTACTACGTTATTTAAGGTTGTGCGTGGAGCACCTGTACTGTTTTGGATCGTGCCACGTTTTTGCGGTATCGACAAGCCAAGTCACAGTTTCGGGTTCCCAGTCTTTTACATCCGTCATCACAAACCCTGGGTCCATTCCGGAGCCGGCCAACTTCGGTGCGGGTAGCTTAGTGGGGTGCCCCCCTGAAATCTTTTATGAATCCTGTGATTGCTTTGTCGTGAAAGCCTCGTTGGGTTTTGATTTGGTTTTTCCGAGGTTGATCGTGTGTGTGTTGCTATTTGTGCACCCCTGTAGGGTAAATCTTTCTGAAAGCCGTGTCCGCGGTTATGGACGACTTAGAGCACAGTATCTCGATCATAGACAAGCATAACTAAAGTAGTGATATAAATATGACTTAATATGTGACTAGTAATCAGCTTCACTACAATGGAATGGATAATAAAAGTGCCAACAACTAGGGGAACTAGGGTGTATCGTGTCATGTTATACCTGCCTAGTAAGTATCGCAACTCCAATGGAATAAAATAAAAGTGCCAACAACTACTGGGTTTGGGATGTCACATGCTAATTGTATCTGACTAGTAAGTACTGCAACTACAACTGAATGGTTAACTAAAACTGCCCACTACTTATGCTATCAGGATGACCCATGCTATCTATATCTGACTAGTAAGTGCTACAACTATAATGGAATGAATAAAACTGCCAACTGTGTGAGTTCCTCGGTTTTACTTCCTCGTTTGGTCTCGAGGGGGAATACCAGGATGGGTACGATTGGTGTTAGTATTAGGTTGGATTTGAATAGGACTTTCTTACCCCTCTCTAATAGCCGGCAGATGTATCGAGTCTCTATAGGTTGTTTAGTGCATGCTGCGCTGCCGCTTGAGTCCACCATACCTATGTAGGCGAGAGCCGCCGAATTCTAGCCTCGCCGTGTACTGGCCTCAGTACTGACGCTCCTCTTTTTCCTTTGCCCTTTGTCGGCACCCATTTTGTTTTAGCAGGTTTGAGATCGACGTCGTTAGCAGGGTTACCCTTCCGGCTTGGCCGGGGCAGGGTTATGGACACCATTGGTTATTCTTCAGGGCTCTTAGCCCCATTTGCATCTTATCCGTACTCGGATGTTGTATCGTTTTTGAGGTGATTTGGATCTTTGTACTGTATATCTATATTCTTGACTCAGTGAGTCGTTGATGTATATATATATATATTTGTTATGTGGGTTCCATCGTGGACTAATGTGTAATGGTATTACTTCGTTTTCCACCCGCACGCAAGTGCCTGGTGGGCGTCCTAGAATCGTTTCTTATGCGGGTTTTGGCAGGAAGCGCTAAAATCTGCATAGGCCCGATTCAAGGGTGTTACATGGTACTATGTTCATAGGTAAGAACGGTTCTATCTCCAAAATCCCTAAGCCACATAAAATATGCAAATGATAAAATAGAGGCGTCTAGTTTTATTTTTGTTGGGCAAGCCATGATATGTTAATGTTACAATTTTAAGTATGGTTGGATTCTCTTGGAAATTATAACATATCGAAGTGTAAACACCATATACCATAGTGTTACACAAATGGAACGATGGAGATCATACCATGAGGCACAAGGTAGTGATCAAAGTGCAAGATCCATATCATATCACTTTTTGCATATGATGTTTGTTTGCATCTTATTTTGCTTGTATGGCGCTTTAGTAGCATTATAAGATGATCCCACTTTTAAATATCAAGATAAAAATGCGTTCTTCCTTTAGTATGCACCATCAAGAAAGTTCGTTGTTTCGAGACACCACATGATGATCGGGTGTGATAGACTTTGCATTCACATACAACGGGTGTAAGACAGTTTTACACGCGCGGATACTAAAGTTCTTACTTGGCGAGCCTAGCATATATAATGAACTGAAAGGTAAAACATGAGTCATATATCTGATATGATGCTCACCTTTGAAGCTACATCAATTCACGTGATGATCTGTCTTGGTGTAGTGGATCAGGTTCATGTAATCACCAAAACGACTCGAGGGGTGTTTGTTTTGAGTGGGAGTTCATGTAGTAATATGATTAAAGTTGAACTGAATTTAGTGTAAACTAAATCAAGTGAATTTGCATGAGTTTAGCATCCGATTACTACCTTGTGGTTAGTTGTAGTTGAGATAATAGAACCATGGAATTCTAGATGTTTACTTTACAAAATAGTATCGTATTGTTTTGAGTGTTAATCTAAAGTTTAAAAGTCCTACTGCAAACTTTCAGCAAACTCTATTTACTCCATGAAGTTGTAACTACCTCGGTGAATTACGCTCTAAGTTGCATGCCTGGATGAGCGAAAGTGGTTAAAATAGTACGGTGGGGCCCAGGGCCACTCACAGGTAGACCTGTCGGCCGTCCTAACCACTTCCAGAACATCGGGACAAGAACGAGCGGCGTAATCGGTAGGCGAAGGGATCAACTACATACACAAGTGAGTATGTATGCAAGCCACCATACAACAGTTTTCGGAGCCATTCCATCTAAAAGAAATAGAATTATAGCAACGCCATACGACAAGATCCAAATATCCTAGATAGAGATAATAGTTTAGGATAGCTCCTCATACATCAAACATCAGAGTATCAGGTGGAAGCGGAAAACAAGATCCGAGTACGGATAAGAAGCAAATCGGCATAAGATGCCACATAAATAAACACATCCCGCCCACAGATCTCACAGATCCCCATTCCCAGAATCTCTACACCGAGTGATCATTGCCAACATCATCCGTCTCCTCCACCCAGTATCCATCTTGCGAATACACCTGTTCATCTGAATCAAACAATTTATCGTGTGAGACCCTAGGGGTACTCAGCAAGTCTTTATGCTTCTAAAGGGGACATATACCTGGGTGACGCAATTGCAGCAAAAGAGAATAACTAACAAGCCTATAGATACTCGCTAACCATCCGCCTAACCAATGATAGAAGGATGTCCGTTAATTAGAAACAACAGTTATAACAGTATAATTAATAGATCCATCCTCCTTCTCGCTTACCAACGAGAAAGCGGACGAACAACCCATCCGTTGGCAGTTTTATTAACCATTCCATGAGTATTGCACTATTTACTAATCAGGTACTTAGTCAGATTAAAAGCGGTACTTTAGTTATACTTGTCTATGATCGAGAAACTGTGCTCCAAGTCATCCATAACCGCGGACACGGCTTTCCGAAAGATTTACCCTGCAGGGGTGCACAAATAGCAACACACACTCGATCAACCTCGGAAAAACCAACTCAAAACCGAACGAGGCATTCATGACAAACCGATCACAGGATTCAGAAATATTTCAGGGGGCCACCCCACTAAGTACAGGATAGTAATAAAACCCCAAACTAATTGTGGCCCCAAGAAATAGAAATGAATCAAGCTCTGGCTTAGGGGGGTCCATAAGGCCTCCCGGATGGGATAGTGCGAATAGTCAAGGAACAGGAATCAAGTACTCGGGGTCCTACGGGACACAAGTGAGCATGAAAAACCAAATAGCAGATATTGCTCACCGGTGCCTCTTTCATTAGTTATCCCATTACTACTCAGGTTGAGTGGTTTAGGCACCTCGTTATCCATCATACACTCACATACCCTACACATGCTGTTCTACGACTCGCATGGCTCAAACAACTCCTGTAGTAAAGGCTCATGGGATGGAGGAACAAGCTTCGGTGGGGTTTAAAAGTAAAGGCTATGCAGTACTTGGGATTCAATTTAATGCAATCGCGACTCAATGATGCAAGAATAAGATAGAGGCAGTAGGTACTATATGTATGCAAGCATGGGGTAGTGCTTGCCTGGTAGCTCTGTTGAAGCGAGAGATGGATCTGGGTAGAACTCCTGTGATTCCTGATAATTCTCCTGCTGGGCGTCTATTCGAAGAAGAACCAAACAAACAAGGGCCAACATAAATAAAGTGCACAATCATACGAATTAAAATGCGACAAGCAAACAAGCATGCCATGATGAATGATGCACAATTTACCTGGCAATAATGTAGCATGGCAAGGTGAGGTGTGGGAACGAGAATAAATCATTTTGGTAATTATTTGGTCAAGTTTTGTTGTCATAAACAGTTCTGATTTTTAATAATGACATGATGCATGCTTCAATTCAGAACAAGGAATGCATAGATAGTACGGTCTTGTTGCGCTGATCGATTTAGACATATTATTTGTTGAATTTGGAGTTATAGATTTAAAGTTATTAATTAATTAAGAAAAGGGCATTTTATTGTAATTTTAATTATCTCGAAAATTTAAAGTGCTCAAATAATATTTTGAATGGCATATTTGAAATCCTCACATTTTTCTGATTCCAAAACATATATCATTTGTATTATTTGGAATTATAATTCAAAAGTTATTAAAAATAGATTTGAAATCATATTAAAACATTTCTGAATTTGTTTTATTTAAACAGAAAAACGGAAAAGCTTTTTATACTCAGCCACTCCTAGCCATATCCACAGAAAGGTGGGGCCGAAGCTAACTGGGCGTAAACGGCGTGCAAAACTTTTATCACCGCGAGTGTAGCCAGCTAGAGCGGCTGACCGGTGGGGACAGTGGCCTCACGGGTCCACTGTGCGCGCGGCCAGCCGGTGGGCGACACGTGGCGGGTCCGGGGGACTGCGGGTCGAGGATTACAAAATCCGGGAGCCTTTTTGTAAAATGCCCACAGGCAATGACAGGTGGGGTCGGAGGGGAGCGCGGGTTTGAGAGAGTAAGAAGGTGGTGGGGGTGTTGTGCAAAGCTGCCAACGATACTGTGGATCTTCTCTGACGAACTGACGGAACGACAGTGCACGACGCGGCGAGGCGGGGGTTCGAACCCGCGACCCGGGCGTGCGCGCAGAGGGCGGAGCCACTGCGGTGGGGAGGGGTTGCTGACAGGAGGGCGAACGGAGGCTAGCTAAGGCGTGTCGCGGCGCGGCGACGAGCCGAAACAGCGGCCGCCGGCGCACAGAGAGTGCTTGGCGAAACGATCGGCGAGACCAGACCGCGACGGAGAGAGAGAGAGGATGTCAGAGAGGGATGGTGGCTCACCGCGGGGTCGTCGGAGGTGGTGGATCGGGCAGAGGAGCAGCAGGACGACGGCGAGGCAGAGGCCGAGCGAGCTAGGGTTTCGGTTCGACGCGTCGGTGTGCAGCAGATCCTGCGCCTCCTCCTCCTCGTTGCTGTGCACGGGGGTGACGCAGAGGATCGGCTTGGTCTTCCTTGACACCCAATGCCACGCCCGCCGCTGTGTAACGTCGAGAGGAGGTGGAGGCCGTCAGGGTGGATGTGGGGTAGAAGGGGAGGGAGAGGAGGAAGGGCACGGCCCTGGTTGGATCTGGAGGAGGACAGGCAGAGAGAAGAGAGTAGATAGGGACGGGAGAGGAGAGGGATGCCGTGGGGTAGCTCGGGGTGGGAAAAAGGTGGCTCGGCCACCTTTTCCTTCCTCTCCATGCTCACGTGCTCAAACGGCTCGGGCAGGGGTGCAGGGGCTGCAGGTGGGGTCAGGGTGAGGCCAAAGAGGCTGGCTTGGGTGGGGTCGGCCTGGCAGGTAGATAGAGAGGGAGGAGATGCTCGGCTAGGTCTAGGGCTAGAGGGGAAGGCTCAGGTAGCTAGGTTTGGGCAGGGTTAGAGAGAGAGAGGGGTGCATGGCTCGGCATGGGGGTGTAGCCAGGTTAGGAAGGGAGGGGAGGCTCGGCATGGAGCCTAGCTAGGAGGGAAAAGGGGTAGGTTAGGGTTTGGGTTAATTAGAGAGAGAGGCTAGGGTGAGTGGGTTGGTTAGGGTTTTCCTTCACATGCTCACAAGATCAAGCAAAAGTGGAGGGGTGTGGTGATGGATAGGGAGAGATAGGGTTTAACATGATCAAAACATGGTTGGGGTGAGAAGGGTTTCGGTGGACACATGATGATGGGATAAGGGAGAGAGAGAGATGTTTAGGGTTTTAGGTGCACATGGTAAGGAGGGAACAAAGAAGAAGATGAAGTTTTGGGAGAGAAAGGTGGAGCTCAACAAAAGAAAAAGGATCACTTGACATGATTCCCAAAGGTCCATGCTCCACTCCCAAAAACAAATAAAAACCAAAGGAGAAAGATAGTGGTAATTTGCATGGCCCATGCATGGGCATTAATTGCCATGCTTTAATCTTGTGAAAACAATATTAAGGTATCATGGCATTATACACATGCATTCCCAAAATATGGAGTAAGGACAAGCTAAAAGAATTAAAATGGGATTAAAAATGGATGTTCCATGTGGAGTAGATGGAGATGCTCAAATTTGAATAAAATTAGGACTTGCTAGTGTGTATATTCCACTAGGTGCATTATATCCTCAACAATATTCCAACATGAGCAATTATTCCAAACCAATCCATATGGAAGCTGGAAAAGGGGTACCACTCACAAGGCATGCAAAGGTGGCTCCACATATCAATAATGTGAAATCAACATGATGCTAGTGTGAGGGCATGTGGAAAATAGAAGTGGATCCATCCCAACCCACATGAGCTAGATTAAATGCCAAAAGAACATTTAAAAGCTCAGGGATAATTAGGATGGTGGAATTATATGGTGGTGACAAATAAAAGGTGATGGAGTTGAATAAAAGATATGCCCCCAACTCAACTTGGGCATCAAGCATTTATCAAGAACCAAATACAATATATCAAGAGGCCAATACAATTAATAATGCATATGAGAGAAGAACCAAATGAAAAGGGTTTTATATGATGCTCAAATGCAAGGTGGCATGATGACATGAGCATGATATAATTATGATGCAACAATTATATGTAGGAAGTAGCAATTATATTACTAGACCATGTAACATTACATATGTTAGACAGATGGGATGCTACAGAAGTTTAATAAGTAGTATTAAATCAAGAGTGACAAATCCAGTGTTAGTATCTAAATATCATGCTTGCCTCCATGAGACTTGATATTCAAAACTTGTTTTAGTATCAAGGTTATATGGGAGCTGAAAGAATTGTTTTAAAAACCGTCATGTGTGGAAGATATTGTGATATCTGAAACAATGTTTGGTTTCAATATGATAGAGTATAATTTAGTAAAATACATGTTCTCATATTGTATGAGAATTTGCGAATTGAAGGTTTGATACGCTAGACGTCCTAATCTCCCAAAAGGTTTTGAGAACTAACATTATACTCGCAATTCTTATTTATAGGCTATAGTTACTTTATCATGAAAGTTGTCATGATAGGATGAATAAAAGGTGTAGGTAAAATGTTTACTACACTAAAATATTACTAAAGAATGGATTTTGAAAGAATGCCAAGCATTTGATGATGGTGATCCACTTAAAAGTGCAAGTCTAAGGATATTAGTATTTGACTAACATGCTATGGACTATGTGCCATGTGTATGGAACCACTATTGATGTTGATAGATTCTTCTAAAAAGAAATTCTGGAAGAAAATCTCAGAAATATTTGGTAGAAAAAGAAAAGACTGGAAATTTCTAGCTTAGGTATATAGATGATATACACGCTATGGGTGTATTCTTTGCTTGTTAAACAATGTGGTTCTTTGGTATTGGATATTGGATTGGTTGGTGTGAAGTGTCATACAGGACAACACAATGCATGAACTGCAATTGCCTAAGTAACTAGCAAAAGAATATGGGATGATGTTCATCGGAAACAAACAAAGTGTTGTTGTGTTTTTCGTTGACATCAAATCTAGACTTCAAGATTTGTTTTAATAATTATTATTTTGTTCCGGTATTATGAGAACAATTATTGTTCAAGTAATTACCATATTTCGTAGAAGATGGATGAACTCTTACAAGTCTAGTTGGAGAAATCACCTCCATAAATAGTAATGCTAAAATGTCACAAGACAAATGATTAAAATATCACTTGTGTGTGACATTGTCGTTTAAATTATATTGGAAAGAGAACATGATGAAACTCCATATTGATGGATTTTTGGAGTCTTTGATTTTGATCAAATGATGCTTGTAAGACTTTCCTAAAGATAATTAAAACTCGGACCATAGGTCAAAGAAGAACGAACTACTAACTTATTGCACATTCTGCATGTTGATGTATATAGTCCATTACGTTTAGTCGTGAGCAATGGATTTTAACTTCATATACTTTCTTCGAAAATTTGAGTAGATATATGTGTATATTTACTTAATACGGAAGAAGTATGAAATATTTGGAAAATGTCCAAAGACTTTCAAGATGAAGTGGAAATCATTGTAATAAGAAAATAAATAATTTATGATTGGATCATAAAGGAAGATATTTGAGTTACAATTTTAGCAAAACACCTAAGATTTGAGGAATCATTCCATGGATTTGCATTTCACGAAACACCATACGAGTATGGAGTGTTCGAGAGATGAAATCCAACCTCGTTTCACATGGTAAGATCAAAAGTGTCATTTATAACACTGCCATTATATTTTAAATATTAAAGCTTTAGAGACTACCGCTTTTACACTGAAAAGAGCGCCATCACGATCCATTGAAATGACACCATATGAGTTATGGCTAGGGATAAAACCTGAGTTGTCTTTTCTTAAATTTTGGTATGCTACGCATAAGTAAAATGTTTACAACCAAAGTCGGATAAACATGTATTTGTAGGTTATCCCAAAGTTTTTTTTGGGTATGATGCATGTAAAATGCATACATGAACTTTGTAGTTTGTTAACATGTTTATCCACATATTTGCATCATATATAATGTTATATCCATGTTTTACATTGATTTTTGGGGATTTACCAATGATCCCCTTTATTTTGGTTATAACCCGGTAGGGCAGAAAAACCATGTTTTCAATGTTTTTGATGTTTATGGACCTATACGGAGTCAAATGGACTTTGGGGATGTCAATACTTATCCACGAGAAGCATGTGGAGCGCAAGAACATCACCTGGAGGGCTAGGAGGTCAAAAAGAGCCTAGGAGGCGCGCCTAGCCTAGGTGGGCGTGCCACCTACCCTCTTTTCCTCCTCGGTCGTCCGATCGCCTTGATTCTTTCTCCCAAAGAGTTATCTTGACCTAAAAACCCCTATATAAGGATCCCCGGGGAGTCCTCGATATAGAAGACACCAGAGATGAAAACTCCACCAAACAGAGTCAGATCCAGCAAAGATTGGAGGGGAAACTCCACCAAAACTGGCTCCGGGGGATCTCCAACATCTCCAGCATCACCACCATGATGAAGAGGGAGTAGTCTACTTCTGGACTATGAGTTTGTGGTTGTAGCTTGATCTATTTCTCTCTTGTTCTTCATAGATCTAGTACCATACGAGCTACCCAACATGATTATGGTCATATATGTAATTCCTATGTGGTGGATCTTTATTCTATGATTTGATATATGAGATTGGAACCTATTTTCTGTAAGATGTATTGGTAGATGCATATCATGTACCCCGTTGTTAATTACTTGTTTTGATCCAACTTGTATGGGAGAAGTGTGTATTAGATGGAGTATCATGGGGTAGTGATTGAACTGTGACAAACAATATTCAAGATCTACTTTAGTTTTTACCTTTCTTTTCTTGCCTTACTAGGGATAAAGTGAAATCATGTGCTATAATTATCATGTGATAGTGAGATAATCTTGTTAGATCAAGGTAGCATATTTTTATTTCAAACATCATGTCATATTACTTAAATCTATACTCTGATTTGTTCTTAATTCAAGATTTCATGGAGTTTCCCTTTCTTGAGGAGTATAAGAGAGATGTGTTTCATCTCTATGTTATGACGTGATGCCCATATGAATGCTTATCAAACACATATAGAAGTTCCGTGAATATTTATCATTAATGAATTGTTTTATGATCACTACAACTTAAAAAGAGAGTAGACAAGTGAACCCATGAACCCCGGTCCAATTTTAATCATAAGAAATGCCTTTCTATTGCAATTATTATCTTTTATATTTTATGCAATTTATTATTTCGAAAATACAAAAATACTTTTCCTACTTGCAATCATCCATAAAAACCCCAAAACAACTCTATATCATATAATTTAAATTACTTTACTTTATTTATTTTAATTTATTTTAGTTTACTTTATATTATAATTCATATTACTAATACGGCACCTTGTGCTTGACAACCACTTGGTGGAGTTGGGGACACAGTACAAATTATTTTACTTTACAGGTTGCTTGACAAGGAGAAGACAAATAAAACTTCCATAACCAATTCCCCGAGAGTTTGATATAAACCCTCGAGTCACCCTTGTGGGGAAAATAAGCATGTACAACACTCTGCGCTTGGAGTCCCAATGAAAAGTGGCCACGATTGTTGCCATCAAGAAGTATTTTCTAACACCGTTGCTGGGGAATTAGCAAAGCTACCTCACAACTGCATTCTTATCAAGTTTGAAAGAGCAAGGTAGTTCCCACGACACTTGCAAGTATTTTCTGGCGCCATTGTATTCATCAACTTGTGTAACAACCCAATCTTGGGGAGGTTGCACCACTGTGATCTTTTTCTTCTTCTTTTAGATTTTAAAGTATTTATTTTGTCTTGTTTTTTGTCTTTTAAGTTTTCCTTAAAACACAAAAACACATAAAAATAGTATCAGCTTTTTATTAGCAAACATGGGAGAAAGAGGAACAAAACTTTGTGACTACACAAACACTCCTAATGATAAATTCATAGCTAGACCTATTACTACTCCTGAAATTACTGCTTGAAGTTTTGAAGTAAGGCCTAGTCTTTTTAACCTTATAATTAAAGAAAATTTGGGGGGAGTGCTAGTGAGGATGCCTCTATGCATTTGCATGATTTTTGTCAAATGTGTGATACGCAAAAGTTTAAAAATGTGGAACATAGCATTGTCAAACTTAAACTATTCCCATTTTAACTAAGAGGTAGAGCTAAAGAATGGTTATTATCACTTCCCACTGCTAGCATAAACTCTTGGGATGACTTAAAAGAACCTTTCATTAAGAAATACTACCCACCTATTAAGATTCTACAAAATAGAAACATTATCCTATCATTTAGACAAAATGATAACGAACATGTAGCAACGGCTTGGGAGAGAGTTGAAAACATGCTTAGATCTTGACCATCACATGGAGTAAATGAATGGAAAATATTGCATATTTTTATAGTGGATTAAATATCATGTCAAGAAGCATTCTTGATTTCGCTGCGGGGGTGCATTTATGAGTAAAATTATGCCTGAAGCTAAAACTATCCTAGAAAGCATGGTCCACAACCATGGTCAATGGCATGCTGAAAGGGCACCAAACCCAACTAGGAAAGTTAACTCCATTGAAGAACTAGATCCCATAGGAGGTAAACTTGATGCTATATTTTCCAACATATCTAAGAAAAATACCGATAATGTTCCTCTACAAGAATTAGTAACAAACACCAATGAAAATATAAATGTCAACTACATAAGAAACTTTGGTAGTAATGGATATGGGAACAACTATAATAACTCATATGGTAGGCCACCTTATGCTCCATAAAACTATGGTAGCCATCCTTTTGCTCCATATCCTAATGCTAATGAAAACAAATGGAAACTTTCCATCATTCCACAAGCTAATTAGAACTTGGAGAAACAATAAGAGCCTAATAAAAATCTTAGTGAACAAGTAGCTCACCACGCCACCATTATAGAAGAACTTCATCAGTCACTTTCATCCATAAGTTTTGATATTAAAGGTTTACGAAACCAAGTGGCTGGCTTGGACAAAGCTCTATCAAAACTTGCTGATAATCAAGCAACCTTGTTAAGCATGTCTTTAGGAAAACCACAAGGACCACAAGCCATAGATATGAACTCCATTATTGTCACAACTAGTAAACCATATTTGGAAGAAAATTATAATGAATTAATGTATTATACCAATTTTCTTGGACCACTATTATCATAACTTAAAATCCAAGTGGTGGAAGAATGATTAAAAGATGATAAAGAAACCGCTGATTAATCATGAAAAAGAACTAACAAATGATAAACAAGTAGAAGAAGTCAAAATGCTAAGTGAAACAAAAGAACCTCTACTTGATCTTGATAAATGTATCTTGCATGAACTCAATAACTTATTGCAAAAGTTTGCTAATGATCCATCTTTCAATGGTCATCAAGCAAGATTAAGTTCCTACCTGGCAAATTATGTTATAAAATAAAAAATTGAAAGATATAATAATGAAGCTATGATACCACCTAAGCTTGGGGATGTTTGGATCCCCAAGATATTAATCACTATGGGAAAAGAGACACATCATGCTATTTTAGATTTAGGATCTAGTGCCTTGGTTTTATCCAAAGATCTATATGATTTACTTGATTTGAAACCCATGGAAAAATGATCTATATATCTTTTACTTGCTGATGATTCAACCAAACATGCTTTAGGAAAATTTAAAGATATCATGGTTGAATTACATAGGACATTTGCACCTGTTGATTTTATTGTCATGGACATGGGGAGCAATACCTCAAGTCCTATAATACTTGGTAGACCTTTCTTGAGAACCATAGGTGCAGTCATTGATACAAAAGAAGGAAATGTGAAGTTTCAGTTTCCTCACAAGAAATGTATGAAACACTTTCCAAGGAATAAGGAGGTAGAAAAGAGACACAAGCTATACCATGAATTCCATATCACTTAAACCAAGTAAGTAAGCCTAGCTATATGGCTATAAAGAAAGCACTTTGCGGGAGGCAACCTAGTTATTTTCTTTTGTATTTTTGCTTTGAACTCTTGTTGTATAAAGAGAGTTTTATTTTGGTTTTCTTTTCTATAATTTTTAATAAAGTACCAAGTGGAACCCATTTTGGATGTTATAAAGTTGTTAAACATATGGAGTAGCAAATTTCTGCAGAACAGTTTTTAGTGCAAGAATTTTTTAATTTTTCTGTAACTCCGATTGTGCTCATATTTACACAGAATTTACAATTTTTCATCCTCTGTATGCACAAAAATTGGCTAAAATTCCTGACATGTCTAGGTGGACGAAATAAATTCGTTTTGCTGCTGCTGAAAATCTCGACAGATTTTGCCATGTTTTGTTTCAACCATTCCCAAGTGTCCTAAAATGATTGTTATGAGTCATATTATATGCTAGGGATATGTAAAAACACTATATGCTTTCTATAACATTTATAAATAATTTTGTTTTTGATATTTATGCAACAACTATTATGCTTTTGTACCACTAATGTCACCACTTAGAAAAGAGATGGGAGAAAAGTTTTGTGTTGAAGTTTTTTGATAGGGAATAGAGGAACATCACACCAAGAGCAATCCAAGGATGGTGAAAACCATAAGCTTGGGGATGCCCAAGGCACCCGACTGGACTTACTAAGCTCTCGGTTTGCAAATCTCTAAACTTTGTTTTTCGAGCAACATAAAACTATCGTAGAAACTTGGAGCGTCCGTTTTGTTTATTTAACTTTTGTTTGCAATAAAAGGACCACCGTCACTATTATTATGAATGTTTATGATTAATATACCGAAAAGAAACTTTGCCATGATGAGATTAAGATTGAATATGAATGCCTTGAAATAAAAGAAAAGGGGGGATAAAAGCAAAAGGCTGAAATTCATGTTGTGTCTAGTTTCTAAGCTCAAGTACTTTATATGAAGTATGATTTGCCTATGCCTATTAATTTTTATCCTTTGTTCATGTATATTTATGTTCAACCATAAGGAGCAAGATGAGAAATTAAATTTTGGCATTATGAACTAGATGGCACACTCTTTAGATCTCTTTTTGCTAAGTCTTCACAATGCAAGCTAAGACTTGTTCCAAATCCCCTAAACTAGACTAGGCATATCCACCTATTTGTGGAAAAAGCTACTTCCAAGTATAGTACGTATGTTAATCCTCCAAACATTCTTGAAACATCTTTTTAATGTATTTTAAAGCTCATAAGAAAGTAAGGTTTGGGGTGACACCACTATGGAACTTTATGTGCTTCACATCTTATAAGTTGTTTGTTATTCAAACCATGTTGTCATGGCACAAGCCTTCAATATAGAGTGAAGATAATCATGTTTGTTCTGCCTGTGGATTGCATTGATGTGAAATAAAGTGTGCATACTGGACTAGGCATATTTAGAGAAAACGCTCTAGAACCGCTAGTCAAAGCCATGCGCTATGCGACACTCATGGTGAAACTTAGAGCATGATGATCCTTGTTGAGATGATTCATATGTATGTTTTTCTTATTATTTTGGAGTGAAGATATTTCCCCTTTTAAACGTGGCCACTGAATTATATTAACTCTTAAGCTATGGAAACATAAGGGGGCATATATCTACACAGGGAGCAAGAGGCACCTCAGTGATGCAATTTCAATAATAAATATGTATCCTACAATGACATGCCTAAGTTGAGTAGAACGAGGAGTGCAAGATCATAGGTATGGTTGCATGAGACAGTCAACTTGTAAGATGTTTAATACATAAACCATATGCAACTTTTGAAACAAAAGCTACTTGGAACCCCATCCTTATTAGTATTGTTGACATGAATTACATAGCTCAAAACTTTATTTTTCATTCTTTATGGAGGATTAACATATGTATTCAATGCTTACTTTCGGTACGAGATGCAAAACATCTCAAGGGAAGACATGAAACTAATAAGTGAGTCTTCTAGTCGGGCATTAAACTAAGAACTAGCCCAAAAATAAAAGTAGAGGCATAAAACACCAATGCCAATTATAGGAAGAGCCTCTTATTCTATAGGTCCATCAAAGTGTGCTTGAAGGTTTGTTTTGTCCCTCATTTGTCTTATCACACCATTACTTATTGTTTGACATGTTTATAGATGTGCAAAAGATACAACTTGATAGTACACTTGCATATTATGTTTCATTGAAAGGATTTGAACCTATGAACTTTACATGATAATGAAAGAAGCAAAAGTACAAACTCCAAAGTCCATGTTTATTTTTTATCACCTTCATGCTCGAGGACGAGCATAGGTTAAGCTTGGGGATGTTGATGCATGTAAACTGCATACATAAAACTTTGTAGTTTGTTAAGATGTTTATCCACATATTTGCATCATATATAATGTTATATCCATGTTTTACATTGATTTTTGGGGATTTACCAATTACCCCTTTATTTTGGTTATAACCCGACAGGGCAGAAAACCCCCGTTTTCAATGTTTTTGATGTTTCAGGACCTATACGGAGTCAAATGGGCCTAAGCTTTTATGGATGTAAATATTTATCCACGAGAAGCATCTAGAGCGCAAGAACCTCACCTAGAGGGCCAGGAGGCCCAAAAGAACCTGGGTGGCACGCCTAGTCCAAGTGGCGTGCCACCTAACCTCTTTTCTTCCTCGACCATCCGATCGCCTTGATTCTTTCTCCCATGGAGTTCTCTTGACCTAAAACCCCTATATAAGGATACCAAGGGGAGTCCTTGATACAGAAGACACTAGAGACAAATACTTCACCAAACTAAGTCAAGTCCAACGAAGATTGGAGGGGTAAACTCCTCGGAGTCGCCTCCAGGGGGATCTCCACCCTCTCCAACATCTCCACACTAGTAGGAAAAGGGATATTAGTGGCGCACCAAAAAAGATGTCAGTGGTGCACGGGTCGTGCGCCACTGATAATACGCCAGTGATAATATTTATCAGTTGTGCACGTCCTTGTGCGCCATGGATAGCAGTATTATCAGTGGCGCACGCATATACCATGCGCCACGGATATAACTAGCAGCGCACGCTCCCGCACGCCATGGTTAGTAGAGTAGTCAGTGGCGCACGGCTAGACAGTGCGCCACAGATATTATCAGCAGCGCACGTGTACATGGTGCGCCACTGGCATTGTGCACCACTGATGTCAAGGATGGTGCGCCACTGACTACTTGAGTGCATTATTTATTTATACGACAGTTATACAGTAGTTATATATAGCAATACACCAAATCTAAGATGATAGTGATCGATCCAAACTGCTGAAATACATCAAATATGAATTCAAGTGTTAGATTATTACACAAAGTGGATGGTAGTACAAATTCGGTCATCACATTACAAATTCGATCATCACATTACACATAGAGCTATCACCCTATACTATGATCGAATAGAGGATAGCGGCGATGATAGGGAGCAACACCGAGACAATGATCAAGATCTTCATCTAGTTCTTCTTCCACATGTGTCTCCTCCACTTGGCTACCGCCAGCTGTCTTGTCTTGTAACCTTTATAGTTGTTGCCGCTGAAGTTGTTCACTTGTGCCAGACAGTCCTCCCACTCATCGTAGACCCCTAGAACCCGACCCCTGTATACCACGTACCACTTCGTTATCTCTGTAGACAATGCATACATAGACAGTACATGTATAGTATATGTTATACAATGAAAAGAATGGCAAACTGCAAACATGATTGCATGATCACAAAATATAGCACATATTCATAAACCTAAAATAAAATATAGCATGGATGACGATCATATAATCCAAGCAAGTCCAACATCGACTGTCAAGTGTTTTACTAGCCCGGGAAGTTAATAATGTTTACAACACACACACACACGTCAAACGATAGTTCCGAAACATTACGAGGATAGTCAAGTCTATGACACGACACACACACGACCAACACTGCTAGCTAGGCACACACACATCATGTAGACCTCGCCACGGATAACTATCCGCGGGGCGCATGTTACATGTGCGCCACTGATAAGGACCCTATGGATAAGCATTTTCCTACTAGTGCCAGCATTATCACCATGATGAAGATGGAGTAGTCTACCTCTAGACTATGGGTTTGTGGCAGTAGCTTGATCTATTTCTCTCTTGTTCTTCATAGATCTAGTACCATATGAGCTGCCCGACATGGTTATGATCATATATGTAATTCCTATGTGGTGGAGCTTTATTCTATGATTTGATATATGAGATTGGAACCTATTTTCTGTAAGATGTATTGGTAGATGCATATCATGTACCCCGTGGTTAATTGCTTGTTTTGACCCAACTTGTATGCAAGAACTTGTATGGGGAGAAGTCTGTATTAGATGGAGTAGCATGGGGGTAGTGATTGAATTGTGACAAACAATATTCAAGATCTACTTTGGTTTTTACATTTCTTTTGCTGACTCACTAGGGAAAAGTGAAATCATGTGCTATAATTATCATGTGATAGTGAGATAATCTTGTTAGATCAAGGTAGCATATTTGTATTTCAAACATCATGTCATATTACTTGAAGCTAAACTCTGATTTGTTCTTAATTCAAGATTGCATGGATTTTCCCTTTCTTGAGGAGTATAAGAGAGATGTGTTTCATATCTATGTTAGGAGTGATGCCCATATGAATGCTTATCAAACACATATAGAAGTTCCATGAATATTTATCATTGATGAATTGTTTTATGATCACTACAACTTAAAAAGAGAGTATACAAGTGAACCCATGAACCCCGGTCCAATTTTAATCATAAGAAACACCTTTCCATTGCAATTACTATCTTCTATATTTTCTGCAGTTTATTATTTCGAAAATACAAAAATACTTTTCCTACTTGTAATCATCCATAAAAACCCAAAAACAACTCTATTATCTTCCAATCATATAGTTTGCATTACTTTACTTTATTTTATTTTATTTCGGTTTATTTTATATTATATTTCATATTACGAAACCTTGTGCTTGACAACCACTTGGTGGAGTTGGGGACACAAGACAAATTATTTTCCTTTATAGGTTGCTTGACAAGGAGAAGACAAATAAAACTTCCATAACCAATTCCCTGAGAGTTTGATATAAACTCTGGAGTCACCCTTGTGGAGAAAAGAAGCTTACTAGAAGACTCTGCACTTGGAGTCCCAACAAAAAGTGGCCACGATTGTTGCCATCAGGGTATTCCTCCATAACACCGAGGAAAAAAGAGTTTGTCACTTGGAACGACAAGTTTCTTGAGAAGGAATTTTCGCAAAAAGTTAAGTGGGAAGACAATAGAACTTTGATTAGGTTGATGAACCTAAGCAACATGTTCTAAGTAGAACATCACTGAAAAGTATCCCAGAGGCGCCCACAACGCTCATGGTTCTCATGGATACAAAGGTTGTGATCTCAGATATTTGAGTTCCTATTAAACTGTGTATAGGTCAGGTAACAATCAAATATTAAGAAGTTTCAAAAAAAATATTAAGATTTGAAGAACAAGACCTTCCAGAAAGGCGTGAAGCCTATCTGTGATACTTGGATCTATAAAGAAATAAACATGGATGTTTCACATATATGAAATAGTCGACATGTCAGAAAAGATTTTACGGCAATGTTCAAGGAGTTGAATATGACAATATTTGATCTTTCATAGAGATATTTAGCCTGAACAGATTATTGTAACAACCACTACATATGTCAATTTTGGTATATGATAGTTGAACAAACAAAACAAAGTTATTCTAATATAATGGTTACCTAGGACATTTATATGACACAATCCGAAGGATTTTGTGTTGGGTCCGCAACATAGAAAAAAATTTCCTATGGTGTGAACTACACACCAAGATCTATCTACTAGGTACAAAGCAATGGGTGGACATACATCCAACGAGAACTTACCCTCGAAGACAACGAGTTTTGTTAACGAGTAGGAACTCGTGGTTGATGTAGTCATACACTTGCCGATCTCAAGATCGTGAGGAAGTCCGAGCGCCGCAACTCAGCAGTGCATCCGCACTCGCACACACGTTCAAGCCACCGGACAACCTCCACCTCCTCGCTCCAGCGATCCAACGGAAGCAGCAACTCCTTCCAGACAAAATGCCACCAGGAACATGTATCTCGCTAATCCGAGACCATGGGGGAATAATTCTAGAGGGGGAGAGAGATCCTTCACAAGGAGGTGTGTGGATGAAGGAGGGAATGGGTGGCCTTTTATAGGAGGAGGGGGGGTGCCCTCTCTCTCCATGGCCGGCACATGGGGGGTGACCCCTCACCTCCCCCATTCATGTGGTGGTAACCCCTCCACATTAAAATGCCTCTTCACATTCCCTTTTAAAGTCTCCACTTTAAATGCATTAAAATTCTCCAAGTTTAGTGCTCTCTCATTTAATAAAACTCTTTTTATTAAATCTATTCAGAATTTTGTTAATTACTTTAATTAACAAACATTCACATATAGCCCCTTGCAATATTTCAATATCACATGCAGAACCACTTTCTGCAATTTCACCCGAAACAATTTCTGGTTTCTATTGAAACAATTCCTGCGCTTTGCAATTCTTTCGTCTGAAACATATGTGCTCCAAAATGGTGTCCAGTAACTCTTAAGTGTGCCACCCTACGGTTCGCGAACAATGCAGACATGATCGAGACCCTTCTCCGATCAATAATCAACAGCGGGACCTGGAGATCCATACTGACTCCTACACATTCAACGATGACTTATGTGATCGTGAGAACCTTTAACGCTTGTAACTAAATCCCTTTGTCTCTCGATATATTACATGTCTGAGATTCGATCATCGGTATCTCCATACCTAGTTTGATCTCGTTACCGACATGCACTCTTTTCTCGTTCCTGTGATATAACATTCTAGTGATCACATCACTTGCTTGCAAGCTATCTCAATGTGATATCACCGAGAGGGCCTAGAGTATATCTATCCGTCATCGGGATTGACAAATTCCACTCTTGATCCATGAGCCTCAACATAACACCTTCGTAGTACTGAACCCATTTTTATAGTCACCCTGTTACGGTGTGACGTTTGATGTTATCAAGATACTCTTCTGGTGTTAGCAATTAACATGATCTCATGGTCCAAGGACTAAGATTACTTCGTATGATGTTATAGCAATATAAACATAATGACTTGATTGTAATGCGATACTTCGGATGAATGTTTATCACATCATTCCACCAATGGTGTAACCTTGTTATTAACAACATCTAATGTCCATGATCAGGAAACCTTGATCATCTTGTTAATCAACAAGCTAGTCTATAAGAGAGGCATAACTAGGAACCCTTTTTGTTTATTAAACACACATGTATTGATGTTTCCGATCAATACAATTCTAGCATATAAAATAAACATCTATCATATATAAGGAATACATAATAACAACTTTATTATTGCCTCTCAGGGCATATTTCCTTCAGTCTCCCACTTGCACTAGAGACAATAATCTAGTTCACATAGTGATAAATCTAACACCCATGGAGTTCTGGTGTTGATCATGTTTTGCCCTAGGGAGAACTTTAGTCAACGGATCTGCTACATTTAGGTCCGTGTGTACTTTACAAATCTTTATATCTCCATCCTTGACATGCTCGCGGATGGAGTGAAACCGGCGCTTAATATGCTTGGAATTCTTGTGAGACCTCGGTTCCTTTGCATTGGCTATGGCTCCATTGTTGTCACAATAGATCACCATCGGGTCCAACACACTGGGAACCACACCTAGTTCCGTAATGAACTCTTTCATCCAAACCACTTCCTGTGCCGCTTCTGAAGCAGCAACATATTCCGCCTCCATCATTGATCCAGCCACCATAGGTTGTTTGGAACTCCTCCAACTAACTGCTGCTCCGTTCAAGATAAATACGTATCCGGATTGAGACTAGAGTCGTCCGGATCGGTGTCAAATCTAGCATCGACATAACACTTAGCGACTAGCTCTTCTTCACCTCCGTATATAAGAAACATATCCTTAGTTCTTCTCAAGTACTTGAGGATGTTCTTTACCACTATCCAGTGTTCCGAACCTAGATTAGATTGGTACCTACTAGTCAAACTAATAGCATGTGCCACATCCGGTCTTGTACATAGCATGGCATACATAATAGAGCCTATGGCCGAGGCATAGGGGATCTTATCCATCATCTCTCTTTCTTCCGCCGTAGCCAGACTTTGAGTCTTACTCAATGTCTTGCCTTGCAACATAGGTAAGAACCCCTTCTTACTTTCGTCCATATTAAACTTATTTAATATCTTATCAAGGTATGTATTCTGCCATAGCCGAATTAGGCGCCTTGATCTATCTCTATAGATTTTAATGCCTAATATATATGACACTTCACCAAGGTCTTTCATCGAAAATTTGTTGTTTAGATAACTTTTAACACTGTTTAAAAGATCTATATCATTTCCAATCAATAATATGTTATCCACATATAATATCAGAAATGCCACATTGCTCCCACTCACTTTCTTGTAAATACAAGCCTCTCCATAAGTTCGGACAAATCCAAACTCTTTGATCACCTCATCAAAGCGGAGATTCCAACTCCGGGATGCTTGCTTCTGTCCATAGATGGATCATTGAAGTTTGCATACCTTATTAGCATCCTTAGGATCGACAAAACCCTTAGGTTGTATCATATACAACTCTTCTTCAATATTACCATTGAGGAATGGAGTTTTGACATCCATCTGCCATATTTCATAATCGAAATATGCAGCAATTGCTAACATAATCCTAACCGACTTAAGCATTGCTACGGGAGAGAATGTCTCATCGTAGTCAACTCCTTGAATTTGTCGAAACCCCTTTGCGACAAGTCGAGCCTTATAGATGGTCACATTACCATCAACATCAGTTTTTCTTTTGAAAATCCATTTATTCTCAACGGCCTTTCGATCATGAGGTAAGTCCACCAAGTTCCAAACTTGGTTCTCGTTCATGGATTCCATCTCGGATTTCACGGCTTCTAGCCATTTGTTGGAATCCGGGCTCATCATCGCTTCTTCATACATCGCAGGGTCATCCATTTCATCAACCATGAAATTTACAACAGGATTGCCGTACAGTTCAGGAGCTGCACGTGTCCTGCTTGACCTGCGAGGTTCGGTAGTGTCCTCTTTCGGAGTTTCATGATCATTATCATTAGCTCTCTCTCTTCCTCAGGTGAAGTCAACTCCGAAACAATTTCTGGTGCTGCGCCACTTGCCATTCCATGAAGAGAAGGTTCAATAACCTCTTCGAGTTCTACCTTCCGACTACTCACGCCTTTCGTGAGGAACTCCTTCTCAAGAAAGGATCCATTCTTAGCAACAAAAACCTTGCCCTCGGATATGTGATAGAAGGTACACCCAATCGTTTCCTTAGGGTATCCTATGAAGACACATTTTTCTGCTTTGGGTTCAAGTTTATTTGGCTGAAGTTTCTTCACATAAACATCGCATCCCCAAAGTTTAAGAAATGACAGCTTAGGTTTGTTTCCAAACCATAATTCATACGGTGTCGTTTCAACGGATTTAGATGGTGCCCGATTTAAAGTGAATGCAGCTGTTTCCAGTGCATAACCTCAAAATGACAGTGGCAAGTCAGTCAGAGACATCATAGATCAAACCATATCCAATAAGGTACGATTACGACGTTCTGACACACCATTACGCTGTGGTGTTCCGGCAGGCGTGAGTTGTGTAACTATTCCACACTCTTTCATGTGTGTGCTAAACTCGTAACTTAGATACTCTCCTCCACAGTCAGACCATAGAAATTTGATATTTCTATTACGATGATTTTCCACTTCATTCTGAAATTCCTTGAACTTTTCAAAAGTTTCAGACTTGTGTTTCATCAAATAGATATACCCATATCTACTCAAATCATCCGTGAAAGTAACAAAATAACGATATCCACCTCGCGTCTACACACTCATTGGTCCACACACATCAGTATGTATGATTTCCAATAGATCTGTCGCCTGTTCCATTGAACCGGAAAACAGCATTCTAGTCATCTTGCCCATAAGGCATGGCTCACATGTATCAAATGATTCAAAATCAAGTGATTCCAAAAGTCCATCAGAATGGAGTTTCTTCATGCGTTTAACGCCAATATGACCTAGACGGCAGTGCCACATATATGCAGATATATCATTATCAAGTTTAATCTTTTTAGCATTAACATTATGAATGTGCGTAATATTACTATTGAGATCTATCAGAAATAAACCATTCAACATAGGTGCATGACCATAAAAGATATCATTCTTATAAATCGAGCAACCATTGTTTTTCAGATTTAAATGAAAGACCACTTTGCATCAAACACGATCCGGATACAATGTTCATGCTCAGTGCAGGCACCAAATAACAATTATTTAGGTTTATAACTAATCCCGATGGCAAATGGAGAGGTAGCGTCCAGACGGCGATCACATCAACTTTTGATCCATTGCCGACCCGCATCCTGACCTCATCCCTTGCTATTTGTCGCTTGTTCCGTAGCCCCTGAACCGAGTTACATATATTAGAAACCAATCCCGTATCAAATACCCAGGTGCTACTGCGAGTACTAGTCAAGTACACATCAATAACATGTATATCACACATACATTTGTTTGCCTTGCCGGACTTCTTGTCCGCCAAATACTTGGGGCAGTTGCGCTTCCAATGGCCAGTCCCCTTACAATAGTAGCACTTGCTGTCAGACTTATTGCCAGCTCGGGGTTTCTTTTCAGGCGTGGCAACAGACTTGCCACCCTTCTTTCCCTTGTGCTTGCCTTTCTTGTCTTTCTTGAAACCGGTGGTCCTATTGATCATCAACACTTGATGTTCTTTCCTAATCTCCACTTCTACAGTCTTAAGCATTGACAGAAGCTCGAGAAGAGACTTCTTCATTGTTGGGGGGATACCCCCGGGTAGGGTCACGCCGGGGTATAAAGGCCGAGTTAGCCGAGGTTTGGCAAGGTCAAAGCGGATGCTGGCCGTGTCACCTCAAGGCAGGCCGAATCACGGGGTAACCCGGACCAGGGGGCATTCGCCTAACTAAGTCTCAGCCGACTTAAGCAGTAAGTCAGAAGTGCCTATTTTACTTGTATGCAGGAACAGGTGTGGCCGAATCAACTAGGATCCGGGTCACGTCTAGCTTCTAGGAGAAGGAAGGAATCTCGCTGGTCAAAAGAAGCCCCGGTACGCACTACCTGAGCGAAGCAAGCAAGGGCAGGACCACCGAGGCGTGGCCGACAAGGGTGACGACGCCCATGTCGGCTGACGCGGGAGCCGCAGAGGCTCACGTAGCCTCTGCATGTGTGACGCGAGGGAAAACCACCCCGGTCGGCTTACCACTTTGGGACGAGGCATATTCTTAGGAATATGCCTCCACGTATGCCCTAGACAGAGACCGAGCTCCCTCTATATAAAGGGGGCTAGGGTTTCAGTAGAAGGGGTTTCGCTATTCTGATTGGGCTAGGGTTTTAGGTGTGATCTGTGGGTGAGAGTAAGAGAGCTCCTTCTTCCTCCTCTCACCAATACAGCTCTAGGAGCACTTGTAATCTTGGAAGCAAAGCAATACAAACAACTGTGTGGAGAATCACTTCACTATCCCTCCTGGGATTCCCCTAGCGTGTATTAGTCCCCACCTTTAGCCTATCCATGGCATCTGCCGTGACACCACCACGACAGTTGGCGCCCACCGTGGGGCTAGCAGCGCTAGCAGGGGTCAAGATCCAGACGGGAAACTTCATCGGTACCGGCGAACGCATCGTCTCCGGGCTCGTTCAGCGCTTTGGAGCGCTGGACTTCGTCAGCGACAACGTTGGCTGCTTCGGCACGCGTCCACTTCCGCGCAACGGCCTCTTCGTCAAGCTCGGCGCGCACAAAGTCTACGTTGCTGTGGACGTGTCTTGTGTTCATCCGCGCCATGTCGTCGAGGTTGGAGAGCCGCCCCTCACCGTGGCTCGCGAGGCGCGTATCGCTCGCTCCCCAGACCGCGCAGAGGTGATGATGACTGCGCCTGGTGCGGGCGCGAGCAAGGATCCGGCGCCAGATCCGGAGGTA
The DNA here is from genome assembly GCA_910589775.1 of Avena eriantha. NCBI lineage: Eukaryota > Viridiplantae > Streptophyta > Magnoliopsida > Poales > Poaceae > Avena > Avena eriantha. Next base: position 246,429,836 of record OU342742.1, on the reverse strand, counting down.
ACGCCTAAGGCACCGAGGAAAGGTAGATGTCCTCCACTAGAGAGGCCGGAAAATGTGTTGAGGGAAGCGATGGATAGCTTGGCAAACCCTGTGGTAGCAGCAGTAGATCCGGCTCGAGCGCAGGCCGAGCTAGAAGAAACTAGGCAAAAGATACTAGAGGGCGCAAGAAAATAGCCGTGGCTCAGCAGTCGTTGAATATGACGCTGCGTGAGTACGCAAAGGTGAACAAAGTTGATGCTGTAAAAGTAAAGGGGAGAAATCTCATGAGCGAGATGAACAGAGAGGGTGATACTGGAATTGAGGAATAAGAAAACTGTTTGTCCGTGGGGCTGCCAAGGTATAGTACCCCGGCAAAGAACCTCAGAGCAGCGAATGCAGCTGCATCCGAGTTAGAAGGTCTGATGGGTGAAGCCCGTCAAAGACAACAAGATAGGGTTAACGAGCTGGTTCGGATCGCGAACAGAAGAAACGAAGAACTACTCAGAGCTAACCCGGAGAGAGTTGGAGCCTCCAAGATCGTCCATTTGGCGATGGGTAACCCGGAGAAATCCGCTGGAGCCGCATCGTCTCCTCATGGTGGTCCAAGGAGAGAAGAGGTAGTAACCTCGGCCAAACGGAATAAACAGATCATCCCATATGACCCAACGCGGGCAGGGAAAGGAAAAGAATCACAGAAAAATGATGATCGATGGAGTGTGAGCCGAGGTGAAGCTGGCCGAGGTAACCGCGACCAAGGCAATGCCGGTCAAGGGAACGCCGTCAACGGCAATGCCGGACAGCGAAACTCGGCAGGAGCAGGACAACCGCAGCAGCGGAATATACCAAGGCAAGAGCAAAGTGCCGGCCGAGGTATGCAACAAAAAGGTGCTCCGCGAGAGCAAGACAGATATAATGATGGCGATTCAGAAATGGCAAACGCGGGATACCCAAGACCAGACTATCATGTGATAGGGCCAAGATTGGGAAGCAGGGGTTTTGATGTCGGATGATGCTAGGTTGAAACTGGATCGACTGTATAGGTCGGAATAGATCGAATGCCAAGGTCCACCGGGTCCTGCGTGTTTTGGACCCCGGATCATGAAGGAGCCGCCGGTACCCAACTTCTAGTTACCCAGGGGCACGAAGACATATGACGGCAGTACCAAGCCAGAGGATTGGCTGATAAACTATGCTACGGCTGTGAAAATTGCCACTGGCAACTTGAGGTGGGTTGTACATATGTACCCCAGATGTTGGAAGGACCGGCAAGGGTATGGCTGAACAATTTGCCACCCGGAAGCATCAACTGCTGGATAGACTTTGAGGAAATGTTCATCAGCAATTTCTCGAGTACGTATCAGAGGCCAAATAGGCCGCAGACCCTAGCTATGTGCAAGCAAAGACCTAATGAGACAGACCGGGAGTTCTTGACCCGGTGGTGTACCGTGAGAAACTCGTGTGAAGGCGTGATAGAATCACAGGCCATAGCATGGTTCGCACAAGGGTGCCGATATGCAAGCGAGCTGTGGCAAAAGTTGCAAAGGAAAATGCCAACTATGTTGGCAGAGATGATCCAGATTGCAGATTCATATGCTTTGGGTGATCCGACTCAACCTAGGCTCGTATCTAACAAGTCGAACGATGAGTACTATCAGAGATCCGACTCAACCTAGACTCAACCTAGGCTCGTATGCTTTGGGTGAACAGAATTTTTTTTCGCAAATTTCGGCATTAAAATACCACTATATGCGCAAAACCACTTAACGAAACACGCTTAGTGACTCTACTGATTCAATATACAAGAGCGAATGATAAAAGTAGTGGTATGGTCGCGACTCCATCCCGCACTCAAATCATTACTCCGCACATGAATCAGTAAAACACATATCCCAACACCTTCTTTTTAAGATGAACCTAAAGATTAGTAACTATGGAAACGAACACCCCAAACAAGATAACGTCAGATAACAAAGAGTATGACAGATCGCACCGGTATACAACGAATCAGATAGATCGCGTCGGTTACAAAGGACCATCGGTATGGAATGTACCAACAGTTGATAACCAAAAGGCAGATAGTGATAACAAGTTGGATGCAATAGATAAACAAGGAATTCACACACCCACACCCACACACAACCTATGGTACTACGGAACCCAGAACACGTGAATCCTAGTTTGAAATTTTAGAAGAGGATTGAAAACATTACACTTCCTTACCAGAAAAAGGGTGGGTGGGTGGGTAAGAAGAAAAATGGAAGTAGTCCTACTCGCACATTTTGTTTTTCCTAGTATACATAGCTACCAAAAATATTTGCTAGACTGACAACGACCATTTGGCTGAGACCCTAAAGGGCGGGATGGCTCTGATACCAATTGTAACTACCTCGGTGAATTACGCTCTAAGTTGCATGCCTGGATGAGCGAAAGTGGTTAAAATAGTACGGTGGGGCCCAGGGCCACTCACAGGTAGACCTGTCGGCCGTCCTAACCACTTCCAGAACATCGGGACAAGAACGAGCGGCGTAATCGGCAGGCGAAGGGATCAACTACATACACAAGTGAGTATGTATGCAAGCCACCATACAACAGTTTTCGGAGCCATTCCATCTAAAAGAAATAGAAATATAGCAACGCCATACGGCAAGATCCAAATATCCTAGATAGAGATAATAGTTTAGGATAGCTCCTCATACATCAAACATCAGAGTATCAGGTGGAAGCGGAAAACAAGATCCGAGTACAGATAAGAAGCAAATCGGCATAAGATGCCACATAAATAAACACATCCCGCCCACAGATCTCACAGATCCCCGTTCCCGGAATCTCTACACCGAGTGATCGTTGCCAACATCATCTGTCTCCTCCACCCAGTATCCATCTTGCGAATACAACTGTTCATCTGAATCAAACAATTTATCGTGTGAGACCCTAGGGGTACTCAGCAAGTCTTTATGCCTCTAAAGGGGACATATACCTGGGGTGACGCAATTGCAGCAAAAGAGAATAACTAACAAGCCTATAGATACTCGCTAACCATCCGCCTAACCAATGATAGAAGGATGTCCGTTAATTAGAAACAACAGTTATAACAGTATAATTAATAGATCCATCCTCCTTCTCGCTTACCAACGAGAAAGCAGACGAACAACCCATCCGTTGGCAGTTTTATTAACCATTCCATGAGTATTGCACTATTTACTAATCAGGTACTTAGTCAGATTAAAAGCGGTACTTTAGTTATACTTGTCTATGATCGAGAAACTGTGCTCCATGTCGTCCATAACCGCGGACACGGCTTTCCGAAAGATTTACCCTGCAGCGGTGCACAAATAGCAACACACACTCGATCAACCTCGGAAAAACCAACTCAAAACCCAACGAGGCATTCATGACAAAGCGATCACAGGATTCAGAAATATTTCAGGGGGCCACCCCACTAAGCTACCTACAACGAAGTTGGCTGGCTCCGGAACAGACCCAGGGTTTGTGTGGACGGCGGTAAACGACTGGGAACCCGAAAGTGTGACTGGGCTTGTCGATACAGCGAAAACGTGTCACGATCCAAAACAGTACAGGTGCTCCACGCACAATCGTAAATAAACAGTAAAGCATGGCATAAGTACAGGATAGTAATAAAACCCCAAACTAATTGTGGCCCCAAGAAATAGAAATGAATCAAGCTCTGGCTCAGGGGGGTCCATAAGGCCTCCCGGATGTGGATAGTGCGAATAGTCAAGGAACAGGAATCAAGTACTCGGGGTCCTACGGGACACAAGTGAGCATGAAAAACCAAATAGCAGATATTGCTCACCGGTGCCTCTTTCATTAGTTATCCCATTACTACTCAGGTTGAGTGGTTTAGGCACCTCGTTATCCATCAGACACTCACATACCCTACACATGTTGTTCTACGACTCGCATGGCTCAAACAACTCCTGTAGTAAAGGCTCATGGGATGGAGGACCCAGCTTCGGTGGGGTTTAAAAGTAAAGGCTATGCAGTACTTGGGATTCAATTTAATGCAATCGCGACTCAATGATGCAAGAATAAGATAGAGGCAGTATGTACTATATGTATGCAAGCATGGGGTAGTGCTTGCCTGGTAGCTCTGTTGAAGCGAGAGATGGATCTGGGTAGAACTCCTGTGATTCCTGATAATTCTCCTGCTGGGCGTCTATTCGAAGAAGAACCAAACAAACAATGGCCAACATATATAAAGTGCACAATCATACAAATTAAAATGTGACAAGCAAACAAGCATGCCATGATGAATGATGCACAATTTACCTGGTAATAATGTAGCATGGCAAGGTGAGGTGTGGGAACGAGAATAAATCATTTTGGTAATTATTTGGTCAAGTTTTATTGCCATAAACAGTTCTGATTTTTAATAATGACATGATGCATGCTTCAATTCAGAACAAGGAATGCATAGATAGTACGGGCTCGTCGCGCTGACCGATTTAGACATATTATTTGTTGAATTTGGAGTTATAGATTTAAAGTTATTAATTAATTAAGAAAATGGCATTTTATTGTAATTTTAATTATCTCGAAAATTTAAAGTGCTCAAATAATATTTTGAATGGCATATTTGAAATCCTCACATTTTTCTGATTCCAAACCATATATCATTTGTATTATTTGGAATTATAATTCAAAAGTTATTAAAAACAGATTTGAAATCATATTTAAACATTTCTGAATTTGTTTTATTTAAACAGAAAAACGGAAAAGCTTTTTATACTCAGCCACTCCTAGCCATAGCCACAGAAAGGTGGGGCCAAAGCTGACTAGGCGTAAACGGCGCGCAAAACTTTTATCACCGCGAGTGTAGCCAGCCAGAGCGGCTGACCGGTGGGGACAGTGGCCTCGCGGGTCCACTGCGTGCGCGGCCAGCTGGTGGGCGACACGTGGCGGGTCCGGGGGACTGCGGGTCGAGGATTACAAAATCCGGGAGCCTTTTTGTAAAATGCCCACAGGCGATGACAGGTGGGGTCAGAGGAGAGCGCGGGTTTGAGAGAGTAAAAAGGTGGGGCGGTTTGTGCAAAGCTGCCAACGCTACTGTGGATCTTCTCTGACGAACTGACGGAAGTACAGTGCACGGCGCGGCGAGGCGGGGTTTCGAACCCGTGACCCGGGCATGCGCGCAGAGGGCGGAGCCACTGCGGTGGGGAGGGGTTGCTGACGGGAGGGCGAACGGAAGCTAGCTAAGGCGTGTCGCGGCGTGGCAACGAGCCGAAACAGCGGCCGCCGGCGCACAAAGAGTGCTTGGCAAAACGATCGGCGAGACCAAACCGCGACGGAGAGAGAGAGGATGTCAGAGAGGGATGGTGGCTCACCGCGGGGTCGTCAGAGGTGGTGGATCAGGCCGGGGAGCAGCAGGACGACGGCGAGGCAGAGGCCGAGCGAGCTAGGGTTTCGGTTCGGCGCGTCGGTGTGCAGCAGATCTTGCGCCTCCTCCTCCTCGTTGCTATGCACGGGGGCGACGCAGAGGATCAGCTTGGTCTTCCCCGACACCCAACGCCACGCCCTCTGCTGTGTAACGTCGAGAGGAGGTGGAGGCCGACGGTGGCCGCCGGGGTGGATGTGGGGTAGAAGGGGAGGGATAGGAGGAAGGGCACGGCCCTGGTTGGATCTGGAGGAGGACAGGCAAAGAGAAGGGAGTAGATAGGGACGGGAGAGGATAGGGATGCCGTGGGGTAGCTCGGGGTGGTAAAAAGGTGGCTCGGCCACCTTTTCCTTCCTTTCCACGCTCACGTGCTCGACCGGCTCGGGCAGGGGTGCAGGGGCTGCAGGTGGGGTCAGGGCGAGGCCAAAGAGGCTGTCTTGGGTGGGGTCGGCCTGGCAGGTAGAGAGAGAGGGAGGAGATGCTTGGCTAGGTCTAGGGCTAGAGGGGAAGGCTCAGGTAGCTAGGGTTGGGCAAGGGTTAGAGAGAGAGAGGGGTGCATGGCTCGGCATGGGGGTGTAGCCAGGTTAGGAAGGGAGGGGAGGCTCGGCATGGAGCCTAGCTAGGAGGGAAAAGGGGTAGGTTAGGGTTTGGGTTAATTAGAGAGAGAGGCTAGGGTGAGTGGGTTGGTTAGGGTTTTTCCTTCACATGCTCACAAGATCAAGCAAAAGTGGAGGGGTGTGGTGATGGATAGGGAGAGATAGGGTTTAACATGATCAAAACATGGTTGGGGTGAGAAGGGTTTTGGTGGACACATGATGATGGGATAAGGGAGAGAGAGAGATGTTTAGGGTTTTAGGTGCACATGGCAAGGAGGGAACAAACAAGAAGATGAGGTTTTGGGAGAGAAAGGTGGAGCTCAACAAAAGAAAAAGGATCACTTGACATGATTCCCAAAGGTCCATGCTCCACTCCCAAAAACAAATAAAAACCAAAGGATAAAGATAGTGGTAATTTGCATGGCCCATGCATGGGCATTAATTGCCATGCTTTAATCTTGTGAAAACAATATTAAGGTATCATGGCATTATACACATGCATTCCCAAAATATGGAGTAAGGACAAGCTAAAAGAATTAAAATGGGATTAAAAATGGATGTTCCATGTGGAGTAGATGGAGATGCTCAAATTTGAATAAAATTAGGACTTGCTAGTGTGTATATTCCACTAGGTGCATTATATCCTCAACAATATTCCAACATGAGCAATTATTCCAAACCAATCCATATGGAAGCTGGAAAAGGGGTACCACTCACAAGGCATGCAAAGGTGGCTCCACATATCAATAATGTGAAATCAACATGATGCTAGTGTGAGGGCATGTGGAAAATAGAAGTGGATCCATCCCAACCCACATGAGCTAGATTAAATGCCAAAAGAACATTTAAAAGCTCAGGGATAATTAGGATGGTGGAATTATATGGTGGTGACAAATAAAAGGTGATGGAGTTGAATAAAAGATATGCCCCCAACTCAACTTGGGCATCAAGCATTTATCAAGAACCAAATACAATATATCAAGAGGCCAATACAATTAATGCATATGAGAGAAGAACCAAATGAAAAGGGTTTTATATGATGCTCAAATGCAAGGTGGCATGATGACATGAGCATGATATAATTATGATGCAACAATTATATGTAGGAAGTAGCAATTATATTACTAGACCATGTAACATTACATATGTTAGACAGATGGGATGCTACAGAAGTTTAATAAGTAGTATTAAATCAAGAGTGACAAATCCAGTGTTAGTATCTAAATATCATGCTTGCCTCCATGAGACTTGATATTCAAAACTTGTTTTAGTATCAAGGTTATATGGGAGCTGAAAGAATTGTTTTAAAAACCGTCATGTGTGGAAGATATTGTGATATCTGAAACAATGTTTGGTTTCAATATGATAGAGTATAATTTAGTAAAATACATGTTCTCATATTGTATGAGAATTTGCGAATTGAAGGTTTGATACGCTAGACGTCCTAATCTCCCAAAAGGTTTTGAGAACTAACATTATACTCGCAATTCTTATTTATAGGCTATAGTTACTTTATCATGAAAGTTGTCATGATAGGATGAATAAAAGGTGTAGGTAAAATGTTTACTACACTAAAATATTACTAAAGAATGGATTTTGAAAGAATGCCAAGCATTTGATGATGGTGATCCACTTAAAAGTGCAAGTCTAAGGATATTAGTATTTGACTAACATGCTATGGACTATGTGCCATGTGTATGGAACCACTATTGATGTTGATAGATTCTTCTAAAAAGAAATTCTGGAAGAAAATCTCAGAAATATTTGGTAGAAAAAGAAAAGACTGGAAATTTCTAGCTTAGGTATATAGATGATATACACGCTATGGGTGTATTCTTTGCTTGTTAAACAATGTGGTTCTTTGGTATTGGATATTGGATTGGTTGGTGTGAAGTGTCATACAGGACAACACAATGCATGAACTGCAATTGCCTAAGTAACTAGCAAAAGAATATGGGATGATGTTCATCGGAAACAAACAAAGTGTTGTTGTGTTTTTCGTTGACATCAAATCTAGACTTCAAGATTTGTTTTAATAATTATTATTTTGTTCCGGTATTATGAGAACAATTATTGTTCAAGTAATTACCATATTTCGTAGAAGATGGATGAACTCTTACAAGTCTAGTTGGAGAAATCACCTCCATAAATAGTAATGCTAAAATGTCACAAGACAAATGATTAAAATATCACTTGTGTGTGACATTGTCGTTTAAATTATATTGGAAAGAGAACATGATGAAACTCCATATTGATGGATTTTTGGAGTCTTTGATTTTGATCAAATGATGCTTGTAAGACTTTCCTAAAGATAATTAAAACTTGGACCATAGGTCAAAGAAGAACGAACTACTAACTTATTGCACATTCTGCATGTTGATGTATATAGTCCATTACGTTTAGTCGTGAGCAATTGATTTTAACTTCATATACTTTCTTCGAAAATTTGAGTAGATATATGTGTATATTTACTTAATACGGAAGAAGTATGAAATATTTGGAAAATGTCCAAAGACTTTCAAGATGAAGTGGAAATCATTGTAATAAGAAAATAAATAATTTATGATTGGATCATAAAGGAAGATATTTGAGTTACAATTTTAGCAAAACACCTAAGATTTGAGGAATCATTCCATGGATTTGCATTTCACGAAACACCATACGAGTATGGAGTGTTCGAGAGATGAAATCCAACCTCGTTTCACATGGTAAGATCAAAAGTGTCATTTATAACACTGCCATTATATTTTAAATATTAAAGCTTTAGAGACTACCGCTTTTACACTGAAAAGAGCGCCATCACGATCCATTGAAATGACACCATATGAGTTATGGCTAGGGATAAAACCTGAGTTGTCTTTTCTTAAATTTTGGTATGCTACGCATAAGTAAAATGTTTACAACCAAAGTCGGATAAACATGTATTTGTAGGTTATCCCAAAGTTTTTTTTGGGTATGATGCATGTAAAATGCATACATGAACTTTGTAGTTTGTTAACATGTTTATCCACATATTTGCATCATATATAATGTTATATCCATGTTTTACATTGATTTTTGGGGATTTACCAATGATCCCCTTTATTTTGGTTATAACCCGGCAGGGCAGAAAAACCATGTTTTCAATGTTTTTGATGTTTATGGACCTATACGGAGTCAAATGGACTTTGGGGATGTCAATACTTATCCACGAGAAGCATGTGGAGCGCAAGAACATCACCTGGAGGGCTAGGAGGTCAAAAAGAGCCTAGGAGGCGCGCCTAGCCTAGGTGGGCGCGCCACCTACCCTCTTTTCCTCCTCGGTCGTCCGATCGCCTTGATTCTTTCTCCCAAAGAGTTATATTGACCTAAAAACCCCTATATAAGGATCCCCAGGGAGTCCTCGATATAGAAGACACCAGAGATGAAAACTCCACAAAACAGAGTCAGATCCAGCAAAGATTGGAGGGGAAACTCCACCAAAACTGGCTCCGGGGGATCTCCACCCTCTCCAACATCTCCAGCATCACCACCATGATGAAGAGGGAGTAGTCTACTTCTGGACTATGAGTTTGTAGTTGTAGCTTGATCTATTTCTCTCTTGTTCTTCATAGATCTAGTACCATACGAGCTACCCAACATGATTATGGTCATATATGTAATTCCTATGTGGTGGATCTTTATTCTATGATTTGATATATGAGATTGGAACCTATTTTCTGTAAGATGTATTGGTAGATGCATATCATGTACCCCGTTGTTAATTACTTGTTTTGATCCAACTTGTATGGTAGAAGGGGAGGGAGAGGAGGAAGGGCACGGCCCTGGTTGGATCTAGAGGAGGACAGGCAGAGAGAAGAGAGTAGATAGGGACGGGAGAGGAGAGGGATGCCGTGGGGTAGCTCGGGGTGGGAAAAAGGTGGCTCGGCCACCTTTTCCTTCCTCTCCATGCTCACGTGCTCAAACGGCTCGGGCAAGGGTGCAGGGGCTGCAGGTGGGGTCAGGGCGAGGCCAAAGAGGCTGGCTTGGGTGGGGTCGGCCTGGCAGGTAGAGAGAGAGGGAGGAGATGCTCGGCTAGGTCTAGGGCTAGAGGGGAAGGCTCAGGTAGCTAGGGTTGGGCAAGGGTTAGAGAGAGAGGGGTGCATGGCTCGGCATGGGGGTGTAGCCAGGTTAGGAAGGGAGGGGAGGCTCGGCATGGAGCCTAGCTAGGAGGGAAAAGGGGTAGGTTAGGCTTTGGGTTAATTAGAGAGAGAGGCTAGGGTGAGTGGGTTGGTTAGGGTTTTTCCTTCACATGCTCACAAGATCAAGCAAAAGTGGAGGGGTGTGGTGATGGATAGGGAGAGATAGGGTTTAACATGATCAAAACATGGTTGGGGTGAGAAGGGTTTTGGTGGACACATGATGATGGGATAAGGGAGAGAGAGAGAGATGTTTAGGGTTTTAGGTGCACATGGCAAGGAGGGAACAAACAAGAAGATGAGGTTTTGGGAGAGAAAGGTGGAGCTCAACAAAAGAAAAAGGATCACTTGACATGATTCCCAAAGGTCCATGCTCCACTCCCAAAAACAAATAAAAACCAAAGGAGAAAGATAGTGGTAATTTGCATGGCCCATGCATGGGCATTAATTGCCATGATTTAATCTTGTGAAAACAATATTAAGGTATCATGGCATTATACACATGCATTCCCAAAATATGGAGTAAGGACAAGCTAAAAGAATTAAAATGGGATTAAAAATGGATGTTCCATGTGGAGTAGATGGAGATGCTCAAATTTGAATAAAATTAGGACTTGCTAGTGTGTATATTCCACTAGGTGCATTATATCCTCAACAATATTCCAACATGAGCAATTATTCCAAACCAATCCATATGGAAGCTGGAAAAGAGGTACCACTCACAAGGCATGCAAAGGTGGCTCCACATATCAATAATGTGAAATCAACATGATGCTAGTGTGAGGGCATGTGGAAAATAGAAGTGGATCCATCCCAACCCACATGAGCTAGATTAAATGCCAAAAGAACATTTAAAAGCTCAGGGATAATTAGGATGGTGGAATTATATGGTGGTGACAAAGAAAAGGTGATGGAGTTGAATAAAAGATATGCCCCCAACTCAACTTGGGCATCAAGCATTTATCACGAACCAAATACAATATATCAAGAGGCCAATACAATTAATAATGCATATGAGAGAAGAACCAAATGAAAAGGGTTTTATATGATGCTCAAATGCAAGGTGGCATGATGACATGAGCATGATATAATTATGATGCAACAATTATATGTAGGAAGTAGAAATTATATTACTAGACCATGTAGCATTATATATGTTAGACAGATGGGATTCTACAACTCTCCCCCACTAAACAGGAATCTCGCCCCGAGATTCTAGGAAGAAGAAGAAGACATGAAGAGGGTAAGATACTTGGCACGAAGCTCGTCCTCGCATTCCCAAGTGGCTTCATCAACGGAATGGTGCGACCACTGCACCTTGCAGAACTTGATGGACTTGTTGCGAGTCCTTCTTTCTGTGACTTCTAGAATTTTTATGGGGTGTTCTTGATAAGACAGAACTTCTTGGAGATTGATGAGTTCATGTTCCACGGTCCTGCCGGGATCCTTGAAGCACTTCTTGAGCTGAGAGATATGAAAAACATCATGGACCTTGAGTTTTTCAGGGAGCTCAAGAGCATAAGCAACTTCTCCTCTTCTTCCACGAACTTTGAAAGGACCGATGTATCTAGGAGCCAGCTTTCCTTTGATACCAAAGCGGTGCGTGCCTCTCATGGGAGTGACACGAAGGTAAACGAGATCACCAGGGACATACTCCATGTCCGTGTGCTTTCTGTCATAATTGCTCTTCTGGCGACTTTGAGCAATCTTCAGATTTTCAAGAATGATGTGAACTTTCTCCTCCGCTTGAGTTACAATGTCGGGGCCAAACAATATTCTTTCACCTGCGCCCGACCAACCAATCGGAGTTCTGCACTTGCGACCATAGATATACTCTAGGCCCTCTCGGTTATATCACATTGAGATAGCTTGCAAGCAAGTGATGTGATCACTAGAATGTTATATCACGGGAACGAGAAAAAGAGTGCATGTCGGTAACGAGATCAAACTAGGTATTTGGAAACCGATGATCGAATCTCGGACATGTATTATATCATGAGACAAAGGGATTAAATTACAAGCGTTTAAGGTTCTCACGATCACAGAAGTCATCGTTGAATATGGAGGAGTCAGTATGGATCTCCAGGTCCCGCTCCTGACTATTGATCTGAGAGGAGTCTCAATCTTGTCTGCATTATTCGTGAACCGTAGGGTGACACACTTAAGAGTTACCGGGCACCATTTTGGAGCACATATGTTTTAGACGAAAGAATTGCAAAGCGCAGGAATTGTTTCAATAGAAACCGGAAATTGTTTCGGGTGAAATTGCAGAAAGTGGTTCTACATGTGATATTGAAATATTGCAAGGGGTTATATGTGAATGTTTGTTAATTAAAGTAATTAACGAAATTCTGAATAAATTTAATAAAAGAGTTTTATTAAATGAGAGAGCATTAAACTTGGAGAATTTTAATGCATTTAAAGTGGGGACTTTAAAAGGGAATGTGAAGAGGCATTTTAATGTGGAGGGGTTACCACCACATGAATGGGGGAGGTGAGGGGTCACCCCCCATGCGCCGGCCATGGAGAGGAGGGGCACCCCCCTCCTCCTATAAAAGGCCCCCCTCTTCCTCCTTCTTCCTCACACCTCCTTGTGAAGGATCTCTCTCCCCCTCTAGAAATATTCCCCCATGGTCTCGGATTAGCGAGATACATGTTCCCGGTGGCATTTCGTCTGGAAGGAGTTGCTTCTTTTGCTGGATCGCTGGAGCGAGGAGGTGGAGGTTGTCTGGTGGCTTGAACGTGTGTGCGAGTATGGATGCGCTGCTGAGTTGTAGCGCTCGGACTTCCTCACGATCTTGAGATCGGCAAGTGTACGACTACATCAACCACGAGTTCCTACTCGTTAAAAAAACTTGTTGTCTTCGAGGGTAAGTTCTCGTTGGATGTATGTCCACCCGTTGCTTTGTACCTAGTAGATAGATCTTGGCGTGTAGTTCTCATCGTAGGAATTTTTTTTGTTTTCTATGCTGCGAACCCAACAGATTGGATTGTTAGCAAACATCAATAAGTACTAATCAATACATTAAGGTTTCCCCAACCATAGTCTTAAGTTTAATGGTCCTCTTACTCCCATACGTGCAACGTTCCGGTTCGCGTCCTCATGTTTCTATCACTCCGGTAGAACTTCCCCTTCCTCTTACACATACTACAAACCGTATGATGTTTAATCAATGCACGCACAAATGTAATAGACACCAAAGGACTATACCATATCAACATACAACTCTAATGAACCAAAGACGTTCAACCATTCAATCTAAGAACAAAGAGACTACGCAAACATGACATAGATCATAGGATTATAACTTATATCATCAAACACCATGTTTACATAGGACGGTACAGAGGTGGGTGGGAGGATGAACCACTGCATACTAGGAGGATTAGGTGATGGAGATGGCGGTGAAGATGGTGAAGAGGGCGGCGGCGGCATGGAGGACTCCTTCCCTGCCGCCGGTATCATGGGGGAGCACCGCCCCTTAGCCCCCTTCCTTCATGGCTTCTTGGGATACCTCCCCCATGGAGATGGGATCCATGGGGGAGGCAAAAACGTAGCTTGGTGGCTGCAAATTCGTGGATGGAGATGCCCTGGACGAAAGGCAAGAACTCAGATCCTAGTGGTGGCAAGTATGGGACTGCAAAAACCACAACCCGACGTGGCCTCCCATACAAGTATTATCATGTTTAACTTTCATCTCTGATCATACCAGGTCATCCTATCACACTAGGTTCATTCGCAGCTCTGATTCATCAACCAGATGGATCAGCGATAATAGCTAAGCATGGCTAAGCACAAACGAAAATAGCAGCTCTATCGAAGCTCATAAGCCAAACCCTAGTTATATTAGGAGCAGTGGATCATGGAGTATAGGCTATAAAGATAACATGCATCAGATAGGATTAATCTATCTATCGATAAAAGATTTTGGAATCATATGCACATGGCAAGAATGAAATACTTTGAAAGCATAGGATTATATGAATGTGTGAATGGAAGGTATCCAAGTTTATGTGCAAAAAATGTTTATGGATGATCAGTTGATGTGACTCTTGGCCTTGAATTCCTGGATAGATAGCGTACCGGTTACTACCTTTTTTCTATTAGTAGATGGAGGCTAGCCAAATTCAAAATCTCAATCGAGCAGCAAAATCACCGACCTACCAAGCATTTCCCGCCCCATCGTTTCAAAAACTTTGAGCCAAAATATCCCACCAACCGGGGGAGTACCATTTTTCTATTATTATTATTAGATGGGCGCAAGCCAAATTCAAATTCTCAATCGAGCGGCAAAACTACACACCGACCTTGAAGCATTTCACGCCCTTCCGTTTCACAAAAAATTAGAATTTAAAATTCCAAATCTACCCATTGTTCAGACGACAAATGGGCATGCTAGAGTCGGTAGCTCGGGGGCAGGATCGTAATTATTTTTTCTGCTCACCTCTATGGTCCCGATGTGACACCCCCGGGATTAGGGCTAGACAAATCTCAGACCTCTATCTGATATAATCCTAACCTAAATCTCGGAAGCATATAGAGAAAGAATCGGTAACATTATAGTGACCCTACGACACATTTTTTTTACAGCAAGCTCATATCTGAGCGAAGAACCAAAATATTACAAGCAGAGGTCGCTGACCACAAAAATCAAACAACGGAAGGCAAATTATTCTATTAAGTATAGAAAACTTAACAAATAGCCTAAGTGGCCTGAAGCATAACGATGGCGTCCCAATCTATAGATTCCAGGCTGCCGACCGGGAACCTTAAGCTACTCGTCGATGTCGATGCTGTAAGAAACTCGCCTTCTGTGGTAACACTTACCTGCTGCAAAAGTATCAACAAAGCAAGGCTGAGTACATGGTGTACTCTGCAAGACTTATGGTCGGTGGGGTTACTTTGCATAAAGCTAACTTTCTTTGTAAAAGAGATAGGAGAATCTCGACTAATAGAACCTTTTAAAAGGTAACGTCGGATAACAAAGAGTAATACAGATCGCACCGTTATACAATGTATCAGATAGATCACGTCGGTTTACAAAGGCCTATCGATATGAAATGTACCAACAGTTGATAACCAAAAGGGAGATAGTGATAACATTTGGATGCAACAGATAGGCAAGGAATTCACACACACACACACACACACACACACACACACACACACACACCCTATGGTACTACGGAACCCCGAACACGTGAATCCTAGTTTGAATTTTAGAAGAGGATTGAAAATGTTACACTTCCTTACCAGAAAAGGGTGGGTGGGTGGGTAAGAAGAAAAAAGGAAGCAGTCCTACTCTCACGTTTTTGTTTTTCCCTAGTATACATAGTTACGAAAAATATTTGCTAGACTAACAACGACCATTTGACTGAGACCCTGAAGGGCAGGATGGCTCTGATACCAATTGTAACAACCTCGGACCCTATGCTCTATGTTCAAGCCTAGATGATTCAGAAGTGGTTAAAATAGTACAGCAGGGGCCCAGGGGGCCACCCACGTGTAGACCCGTCGGCCGTCCTAACCACTTCCAAGACATCAGGACAAGAGCGAGCGGCGTAGGCAACAGGCGAAGAGATCAAATACATACACAAGTGAGTATGTATGCAAGCTACCATACAAGAGTTCTCAGAGCCATACCATCTAGAAGAAATAGAAATATTGCAATGCCATACGGCAAGATCCAAATATCCTAGATAGAGATAATAGTTTAGGATAGCTCCTCCTAAAACAAACATCATAGTATCATGCAGAAGCGGGAAACAAGATCCGAGTACGGATAAGAAGCACATCGGCATAAGATGCCACAGAAGTAAGCACATCCCGCCCACAGATCTCGCGGATCCCCATCCCCGGAATCTCTACACCGCTTGATCATTGCCAACATCATCTGTCTCCTCCACCCAGTATCCATCTTGCGAATACACTTGTTCATCTGAATCAAAAAAATTATCGTGTGAGACCCTAGGGGTACTCAGCAAGTCTTTACGCCTCTAAAGGGGACATATACCTGGGATGACGCAATTGCAACAAAAGTTAATAACTAACAAGTCTATAGATACTCGCTAACCATCCGCCTAACCAATGATAGACGGATGTCCGTTAATTAGTAACAACAGTTATAACAGTATAAGGTAACAGATCCATCCTCCTTCTCGCTTACCAACGTGAAAGCGGACGAACAACCCCTCCGTTGGCAGTTTTATTAACCATTCCATGAGTATTGCACTATTTACTAGTCAGGTATTTAGTGAGGTTAAAAGCGATAATTTAGTTATACTTGTCTATGATCGAGAAACTGTGCTCCAAGTCGTCCTTAACCGCAGACACGGCTTTCAGAAAGATTTACCCTGCAGGGGTGCACAACTAGCAACACACACTCGATCAACCTCGGAAAAACCAAATTTAAACCCAACAAGGCATTCACGACAAAGCGATCACATGATTCATAAAATATTTCAGGGGGCCACCCCACTAAGCTACCCGCAACGAAGTCGGCCGGCTCCGGAACAGACCCAGGGTTTGCGACGACGGTTGTAAACGACTGGGAACCCGAAAGTGTGACTGGGCTTGTCGATACCGCGAAAACGTGGCGCGATCCAAAATAGTACAGGTGCTCCACGCAGAATCTTAAATAAAGCAGTAAGCATGGAATAAGTACAGGATAGTAAATAAAACCCCAAACTAGTTTGTGGCCCCAAGAAATAGAAATGAATCAAGCTCTGGCTCAGGGGGGTCCACGGCCTCCCGGATGTGGATAGTGCGAATAGTCAAGGAACATGAATCAAGTACTCGGGGTCCTACGGGACACAAGAGCATAAAAAACCAAATAACAGATATTGCTCACCGGTGCCTCTTTCATTAGTTATCCCATTACTACTCAGGTTAAGTGGTTTAGGTACCTCGTTATCCATCAGACACTCACATACTCTACACATGCTGTTCTATGACTCGCATGGCTCAAACAACTCCTGTAGTAATGGCTCATGGGATGGAGGAACAAGCTTCGGTGGGGTTTAAAGGTAAAAGCTATGCAGTGCTTGGGATTCAATTTAATGCAATCGTGTCTCAATGATGCAAGAATAATATAGAGGCAATAGGTACTATATGTATGCAAGCATGTGGTAGTTCTTGCCTGGCAGCTCAGTTGAAGCGAGAGACGGATCTGGGTAGTACTCCTGGGATTCCTGATATTTCCCCTAGTCGGCGTCTATTCAAAGAAGAACCAAACAAACAAGGGCCAACATAAATAAAGTGCACAAGCATATGAATAAAATGAGACAAGCAAACAAGCATGCCATGATGAATGATGCACAATTTACATGGCAATAATGTAGCATGGCATGGGTGAGGTGTGGGGTACAAGAAGGAAGCATTTTATTGAGTTTTAGTCATGTTTTGCTCTCATAACATTTGCTGTCCACTTAATATTTAGATGATACATGCTGCAATTCAGAACATGGAATGCATAGCTAGAATAGGCTCGTCGCGCTGATCGATTTAGACATATTATTTGTTGAATTTGGAGCTGTAGATTTAAAGTTATTAATTAATTAAGAAAAGGCATTTTTATTGCAATTAAACAATTTCGAAAAGTTCAAGTGGTCAAACATTAATTTGGATGGCATATTTGAAATCCTCACATTTTTCTGATTCAAAAACATATATTATTTGTATTATTTGAATTTACAAATTAAAAGTTATTAAAAACAGAATTTAGATTCAAATTTAACTTCTCTGAAATTCATTTTATTTAAAACAGAAAAACACCAAAACTTTTTATACACAGCCTTAGCTAGCCACCATCGTAGACAGGTGGGGCCGAGATGCTAAGAGACGCTGTGCTGGCAAAAAAAAAACAGCGGGCAACTTTTCTCACCCACGGAGACCTTACCCGCAGCCAGTGACAGGCGGGCCCTGCCGGATGCGGGGCCACACGCGCGCGCGGCCAGCGGGCGTATGACACGTCGGCGAGGCTGGGGCGCGAGGGACTGGTCCATGACAGACTAAAACTGCCGGGGGGTTTTGTGCAAAAAGGCCAACGAACTGAAACTCGATCCACTAACACGAGCTAGCTGGATCGATCTTTGCGAGAGGATTGCGATCGATCCAAAGCGAATTTGGCGATACCACAAAGAGGAAAAATGTAGAGGAGATCAAGGGCTTCATCTTTTGTTCACGAATCGTCACCGGAAAACATCTGTATCTCCGGATAAACGCTGACGAACAGAGAGGCAGGAGGTAGTGTCGGACTGACGGAAAAAGTCCAGAAAACACAAAAACTATCCGGATCTTCCCCAAACGATTTCCACTGCCGTAGATCATCGTTTAGAAAGTGGTTGGTCTTGATGGGAAGGTGGATCATCCCTCTTCGACATGGCGTGAAAAGATTTAACGGAGGAGGACTAGGTACGCCGGGGATCGCAGGAGAATAGAGGGTGTTCGCGGGGCTGTTGCTGTCGTGCGTGGTGACAGGCTAGGCGCGGCATGCGCCGTCACGGTGAGCGGCTTGGCTGCTGCTGCCAAAGGGCGAAACGAGGGGGATATGGGTGCATGGAGTAGCAGAGAAAAGCAGGGATGGAAGAAGGGGCTAGGTACCAGTGGCCGGAGGACAATGGCGGTGGCGACGATAGCGGTCTGACTTGCCGGGTAGAAGAGGAAGGAGCTCGGCAGCGACTTGAGGGAACGACGACCAGGCTACTTCGTCTCCTCCTACAGCTCCCATCCGTCGGTGGCCGCTTGGTGAAGCGACTCCCAGCCCCGGCGCTCAGTGGTGACCAAGGCGTCGACACGAACAGCTGCTCTAGCCCCATGCATGGTGGCGCTCACGGGATGGCAGAGACGGAGGAAAACAAAACAGGGCGGATGCTGTGTAGGGGAAAGGAGAGGAAGTTGTCTAGCTAGGGTTTTTAGGGGATGAGATCTCGATTTCGTTTAGAGAAGAAAAGGAGCAGGTGGGGAGATGGGGATTAGGTGGAGGATGGGAGTCTCGGACGGGAGCATGCTGAGCTTGTGCACCTCTCTCTCTACCTTGAGAAGGAAGAGATACACAGGAGTCTTTTTGTTTTGGGCCAGGTTGGGAGGGGTCGGACCAAGAGACGGGAGGTGAGGTTCGGTGCAGCTGGGCCTGACCGAATTGCTTCAGGAAGGGTGGGGAAAAAAGGAGGGAGAGAGAGGAACATATGTGCACACACACATGGACAAAACAAATATGCCCACAACTAGGCTTTCTAGGTATGTGAGTGTATGTGTGTAGATTGAGCTGTTGGTGAGGTGTTAGGCATGTGTGTGTATGCACTCACCGAAGGCTTTGGAAGGGCTAGCTAGAAGCTTAGCTAGCTTCGAATGGTAGAGAGATAGGGATTAAGCTAGGTTTTTGTAGAGAGAGAGAGAGAGTAGAAGTAGGTGGGTTGATATTGCATGTGCCATGCAATATGGATATACATGCAAGCTTCAAGTTGCCAACCTCAAAATTTGCAAGAAGAGGGAAAGGCACAAGGGTTGTGAGATTAGATAGATAGAGATGAGGGGGAGATGGTTTAGGGTTTTGGACAAGGTTGTTTGAAATCAAACCCATGCAAAACTTCAAGCAAGAACTCCAAAAGATAAAAGGGAAGGTGAGAGGTTGTTTGCATGGCTCATGCATGATCCTTAGCTAGGCCACACTATATTTTTGAAAACAATACGAGCTCAAATGACCCCACTTAGTCACATGCACTCAAATTTGAATAAATCCCAAGCAAAAGGTTTGAAGAGGTTAAATAAAAACAACAAATATAAGAACTAGAGTTGGATGGGGATGTGGGGTTTATATTCCATGTGACATGAAATAATGGTGCCCATACATAAGATACATGCACAAGGAATTAACACATGGCTTGGATTAAACCCATATGTCCAAGAATTGGTGAAATAAGCATGAATGAATATAATGGAAAATGCTAGTGTGTGTATCCCACTAGATGAGTATATGATCCCATATATGTTCACATATGCTTATATATCCAATTAGAAACCATATGAGAGAGGCAAGAAAGATCCTACTCACATGGCATGCAAAGGTGGCCATGTGGCTCTCCACATATCCATATTGTGAAAACAACATGATGCATATATGAGAGCATGTGTAAGTAGAAGTGGATCCATCTTAAATATATGTGAGCTAGACAAGATCCAAAAGAAGTGGAAATGCCCACATATAGTTTGGATGGTGGAATTATAGGGTGGTGACAAATAAAGGTGGTGGAGTTAATAAAAGAGATGCCCCAACTCAACTTGGGCATCAAGCATTTATCAAGAACCAAATACAATGTATCAAGAGGCAACTACAATTAATAATGAATATGAGATAAGAACCAAATGAAAAAGGGTTTTATATGATGCTCAAATGCAATGTGGCATGATGACATGAGCATAATTTAATTATGATGCAACAATTATATGTAGGAAGTAGCATTTTATTATTAGACCATGTAGCATTACATATGTTAGACAGATGGGATGCTACAACTCTCCCACACTAAACAGGAATCTCGCCCCGAGATTCTAGGAAGAAGAAGACACGAAGAGGGTAGGATACTTGGCACGGAGCTTGTCCTCGCGTTCCCAAGTGGCTTCATCAACGGAATGGTGCGACCACTGCACCTTGCAGAACTTGATGGACTTGTTGCGAGTCCTTCTTTCTGCGACTTCTAGGATTTTTATGGGTTGTTCTTGGTAAGACAGATCTTCTTGGAGATTGATGAGTTCATGGTCCACGGTGCTGCCGGGATCCTTGAAGCACTTCTTGAGTTGAGAGATATGGAAAACATCATGGACCTTGAGTTTTTTAGGGAGCTCAAGAGCATAAGCAACTTCTCCTCTTCTTCCACGAACTTTGAAAGGACCGATGTATCTAGGAGCCAGCTTTCCTTTGATACCAAACCGGTGCGTGCCTCTCATGGGAGTGACACGAAGGTAAACGAGATCATCAGGTACATACTCCATGTCCGTGTGCTTTCTGTCATAGTTGCTCTTCTGGCGACTTTGAGCAACCTTCAGGTTTTCAAGAATGATGTGAACCTTCTACTCCGCTTGAGTTACAATGTCGGGGCCAAACAATGTTCTTTCACCTGCGCCCGACCAACCTATCGGAGTTCTGTATTTGTGACCATAGAGAACCTCAAATGGTGCCATCTTTAGACTTTTCTGGAAGCTGTTGTTGTAAGAGAATTTAGCATAAGGAAGGCATTCTTCCCACTTCATGCCGAAAGAGATAACGCAAGCACGGAGCATATCTTCCAGAATCTGATTGATCCTTTCAACTTGTCCTTGCGACTGAGGATGGTAAGTTGTGCTGAAGTTCAATTTTGTTCCCAAAGCATTTTGGAAACTTCCCCAGAACTTGGAAGTGGAGATGCTTCCACGATCTGAACCGATCTCAAGAGGAACCCCATACAAAGAGACAATTATGTTGATATAGAGCTCAGCCAACTGAATTGCAGAAATTGTTTCCTTGACGGGAAAGAAGTGAGCCACTTTAGAAAGCCTGTCTATGAAAACAAAGATTGCATTGTTGCCCTTCTGCGACCTTGGAAAACCAGTTATGAAGTCCATCTCTACTTTCTCCCATTTCCATTCCGGAGGCTTCAATGGCTGTAGAAGACCGGAAGGTTTCTGATGGACAGCTTTAACTCTGCGGAAGACATCACACTCGGAGACATACTTGGCACAACATTGTTTCAACCTAGGCCACCAATATTGTGTTTTCAAGTCCATGTACATCTTAGTGCTGCCAGGGTGGATAGAAAGAACAGAATCATGCGCCTCCTTGAGAACTTGCTCTCTCAAACCCGGGTAGTTCGGAACAAACATCCGATGTTCAAAGAAAAGAGCGCCTTGGTCGTCGACGTGGAAGGACTCATACTTCGGAAGCTGAATGTTGGAGATGATCCTTTTGGTGTAAGGATCACCAAGTTGAATGGAGCGAACTGTTTCTTCCAAGAGAGGGGTTGCCAGGAGGTTCAGAAGATACCCTTGATCCACAATTTCAAGGTTGAGCTTGCGGAATTCCTCGCACAAGAGAGGTTGTTGTTCTTCCATCATGAGGTTGTTGACATAAGCTTTTCGGCTAAGAGCATCGGCCATGACATTAGCTTTGCCCGGAGTGTAGTTGATGGTCAAATCGAAATCATTAATTGCTTCAATCCACCTTCTCTGACGAAGGTTGAGATCAGGCTGTGTGAAGATATACTTCAGACTCTTGTGATCAGAAAAGATCTCACAACGGTTGCCGAGCAAGTAATGCCTCCATACTTTCAAAGCAAAGACAACTGCTGTGAGTTTGAGGTCATGTGTAGGATAGTTGATCTCATGCGTCTTCAACTGTCGAGAAGCATAAGCAACAACTTGTTTTTCTTGCATAAGGACCGCACCCAATCCTTGCAATGAGGCGTCACAGAATATCTGGAAAGGCTTTGATGTATCTGGAGGAATCAAAACTGGTGTGGAAGTGAGCTTCTCTTTGAGTGTTTCAAAGCTTGCTTGACATGCAGGAGACCAAAGGTATTTCTTGCCTTTCTTGAGGAGATCGGTAAGAGGCTTCGCAATCTTCGAGAAGTTCTGAACGAAGCGACGGCAGTAACTAGCCAAACCAAGGAAACTCTGGACTTCTTTAACATTTTTGGGTGGAAGCCAGTCAACAATTGTCTTAATAGTTTCTGGGTTGATGGCAATGCCCTTGGCAGAGATGACGTGACCAAGATAGGTGAGTTGAGGCAGCCAGAACTCACACTTGGAGAACTTTGCATACAGGCGGTTCTCATGAAGCTTGTTTAGGACACACCGAAGGTGTTCTTCATGTTCTTCCTTTGACTTAGAATAGACTAGAATGTCATCTAGATAGACCACAACGAATTTATCAAGATACTCCATGAAAACTGAGTTCATAAGCCTCGAGAAGGTGGCAGGTGCATTGGTGAGACCGAAAGACATGACCGTGTACTCGTACAGGCCATAGCGGGTGGTGAAAGCTGTTTTAGGAACATCTTCCTTGCGAATCTTGATTTGATGATATCCACTTCTCAAATCAAGCTTAGAGAATACCACAGCTCCAGCTAGCTGATCGAAGAGATCATTAATCCGTGGAAGGGGATATTTATTCTTGATGGTTTTAGCATTGAGAGCCCGATAGTCCACACAAAGTCTATCCGTCTTGTCTCGCCTCTTCACAAAGATGGTTGGGCTACCCCACAAAGAAGTACTGTGCTGAATGAAACCCAACTTCTCTTGTTCATCAAGCTGACGTTTGAGTTCAGCCAACTCAGCAGGACCCATTTTATAAGGCCGCTTGGAGATAGGAGCGGTACCAGGTTCAAGTTCAA
Organism: Avena eriantha; assembly: GCA_910589775.1. Lineage (NCBI taxonomy): Eukaryota > Viridiplantae > Streptophyta > Magnoliopsida > Poales > Poaceae > Avena > Avena eriantha. Next base: position 246,406,344 of record OU342742.1, on the reverse strand, counting down.
TCACAAACTCGACCTCTCGGTCAGGAGGCATACTTGGCAACTCTTCAGGAAAAACATCTGGGAACTCACAGACCACCGGAACACTCTGAATAGCTTCCATAGCATCATCATTCAGAGCCGCCAAAGAGAAAGGCTGAATTGCAGGAGTCAGACTTGGAGAATAGACTATATGGCCTTTAGGAATTTTCAGAGAAACCGAGCGTTCAGCACAATCAATCACAGCTGCATTTGTTGTTAACCAATCCATGCCCAAAATGACATCAATGTTAGAATTGCCCAGAACAATTAAGGAAGCCGGGAAGGAAGAGCCACCAATCTCAATTTGATTGCCATGGATGATATGAGCAGCCCTCATGTTTGACCCAGGAGATTGTACCACCAGACGATGCAATAAAGGAACCATAGCCAGATCATGCTCACGCGCAAACTTGTGAGAAACAAAAGAATGTGAAGCACCGGAATCAAACAAAACTCGTGCAGGGACTGAGTTAACAGGAAGCATACCCATCACAACTCCAGGTGCATGCTCAGCTTGAGCAACGTTGACACAGTTGGCACGAGCAACCATAGACCCGGGCTTGGTGTTGATGTTGAGAGCCCGAGGTGGAGGTGCACGAACCATAGAAGAACTTGTCGCATGTCTTGGAGGTGGTGGAGGAAGAGCTTTGTTGTTCATTGGACAATTCCAGTGCTGATGCCCAGTGTTTCCACAAGTGTAGCAAGCACCAGGTGGACGTGGAGCAACGTAGCCAGGGACTCCGCCAGGCGCTCTAGGGTAGTTGTGGTTGTAGCCCCTAGGAGCCGCAGTGAAGGAGTTTGGTGGCCTTGCCGCGTAGCTTGACAGTCTTGGTGGAGTCGGGAGCAACTGTGGGGCGTTAGGAACCCACACGCGGTGCTTAGAAGGATCTGTCGTAGCTGAAGAGCTTGCTGCATCGCGGCTGTGTTTCTTGGACTCGTCAAACACTTGCCTACGTGCTTCTTCCTGCAGAGCTGTATGTTGGAGGTCTAGAAAAGACCCCGGCCTTGCATGAGTGATTGCATATTTGATAGATGCATTGAGCCCTTGCCTGAACCTTTTTTGCTTCTTCTTGTCATCAGAGATCTCATCGCCACCATACCGAGAAAGGTTCATGAAGTTCCTGATATAGGTATTGACATTGTCATTGCCCTGCTTAAGGTTGAGAAACACTTCCTTCATCCTTTCCATGACAATTTCTGACAGATATTGCTCTTTGAAAGCCGCAGTGAATTGCTCCCAAGTAGGCTGAAAACCAGAGTGGTCTGCCTTCAGGTAATTTTCCCACCACAGAGCTGCATCTCCCTTTAGAAGGTGCGTGGCACATTTTACCCATTCTTGCTCAGGAACATCCGCAGTCATCAGCAACCTTGACATTTCACGCAGCCAATCATCAGCATCAAGTGGCTGATCAGACACCTCAAATTGGCGTGGGTTGAACTTCAGAAAACTCTTGATGTCTCCTCCCTTGGGAGGTGGAGGCAGCGGAACAAACTCATTCCTCCTTACACTTTCTTCGAATCGCTGCTGGTTCTGCTGCATTGTTCCCAAGGCATTAGCAATACTCGCCAAAGCAGCCCCCAGTTCAGGTGGTATGTCCTCCTCAGAATGGCGTGGTGGTGCCATCCTGTGATTGATATAAAACACAAGTCAGTAATATAATGGAGAATAATAATAATCCAAAATAGTACCAAAATGGAATTAACCAAGATTAAAGGATACAATTCACTGAGATGATATTAAAATATCAACAAAGTTCAAAGCACCTAGAAGATATTAAGCATATCGCACACGACTGAACAAGAAGTGTGATACACAAGCTAACAAAGAAATTTTTTTCGCAAATTTCGGCATTAAAATACCACTATATGCGCAAAACCACTTAACGAAACACGCTTAGTGACTCTACTGATTCAATATACAAGAGCGAATGATAAAAGTAGTGGTATGGTCGCGACTCCATCCCGCACTCAAATCATTACTCCGCACATGAATCAGTAAAACACATATCCCAACACCTTCTTTTTAAGATGAACCTAAAGATTAGTAACTATGGAAACGAACACCCCAAACAAGATAACGTCAGATAACAAAGAGTATGACAGATCGCACCGGTATACAACGAATCAGATAGATCGCGTCGGTTACAAAGGACCATCGGTATGGAATGTACCAACAGTTGATAACCAAAAGGCAGATAGTGATAACAAGTTGGATGCAATAGATAAACAAGGAATTCACACACCCACACCCACACACAACCTATGGTACTCCGGAACCCAGAACACGTGAATCCTAGTTTGAAATTTTAGAAGAGGATTGAAAACATTACACTTCCTTACCAGAAAAAGGGTGGGTGGGTGGGTAAGAAGAAAAATGGAAGTAGTCCTACTCGCACATTTTGTTTTTCCTAGTATACATAGCTACCAAAAATATTTGCTAGACTGACAACGACCATTTGGCTGAGACCCTAAAGGGCGGGATGGCTCTGATACCAATTGTAACTACCTCGGTGAATTACGCTCTAAGTTGCATGCCTGGATGAGCGAAAGTGGTTAAAATAGTACGGTGGGGCCCAGGGCCACTCACAGGTAGACCTGTCGGCCGTCCTAACCACTTCCAGAACATCGGGACAAGAACGAGCGGCGTAATCGGCAGGCGAAGGGATCAACTACATACACAAGTGAGTATGTATGCAAGCCACCATACAACAGTTTTCGGAGCCATTCCATCTAAAAGAAATAGAAATATAGCAACGCCATACGGCAAGATCCAAATATCCTAGATAGAGATAATAGTTTAGGATAGCTCCTCATACATCAAACATCAGAGTATCAGGTGGAAGCGGAAAACAAGATCCGAGTACAGATAAGAAGCAAATCGGCATAAGATGCCACATAAATAAACACATCCCGCCCACAGATCTCACAGATCCCCGTTCCCGGAATCTCTACACCGAGTGATCGTTGCCAACATCATCTGTCTCCTCCACCCAGTATCCATCTTGCGAATACAACTGTTCATCTGAATCAAACAATTTATCGTGTGAGACCCTAGGGGTACTCAGCAAGTCTTTATGCCTCTAAAGGGGACATATACCTGGGGTGACGCAATTGCAGCAAAAGAGAATAACTAACAAGCCTATAGATACTCGCTAACCATCCGCCTAACCAATGATAGAAGGATGTCCGTTAATTAGAAACAACAGTTATAACAGTATAATTAATAGATCCATCCTCCTTCTCGCTTACCAACGAGAAAGCAGACGAACAACCCATCCGTTGGCAGTTTTATTAACCATTCCATGAGTATTGCACTATTTACTAATCAGGTACTTAGTCAGATTAAAAGCGGTACTTTAGTTATACTTGTCTATGATCGAGAAACTGTGCTCCATGTCGTCCATAACCGCGGACACGGCTTTCCGAAAGATTTACCCTGCAGCGGTGCACAAATAGCAACACACACTCGATCAACCTCGGAAAAACCAACTCAAAACCCAACGAGGCATTCATGACAAAGCGATCACAGGATTCAAAAATATTTCAGGGGGCCACCCCACTAAGCTACCTGCAACGAAGTTGGCTGGCTCCGGAACAGACCCAGGGTTTGTGTGGACGGCGGTAAACGACTGGGAACCCGAAAGTGTGACTGGGCTTGTCGATACAGCGAAAACGTGTCACGATCCAAAACAGTACAGGTGCTCCACGCACAATCGTAAATAAACAGTAAAGCATGGCATAAGTACAGGATAGTAATAAAACCCCAAACTAATTGTGGCCCCAAGAAATAGAAATGAATCAAGCTCTGGCTCAGGGGGGTCCATAAGGCCTCCCGGATGTGGATAGTGCGAATAGTCAAGGAACAGGAATCAAGTACTCGGGGTCCTACGGGACACAAGTGAGCATGAAAAACCAAATAGCAGATATTGCTCACCGGTGCCTCTTTCATTAGTTATCCCATTACTACTCAGGTTGAGTGGTTTAGGCACCTCGTTATCCATCAGACACTCACATACCCTACACATGTTGTTCTACGACTCGCATGGCTCAAACAACTCCTGTAGTAAAGGCTCATGGGATGGAGGACCCAGCTTCGGTGGGGTTTAAAAGTAAAGGCTATGCAGTACTTGGGATTCAATTTAATGCAATCGCGACTCAATGATGCAAGAATAAGATAGAGGCAGTATGTACTATATGTATGCAAGCATGGGGTAGTGCTTGCCTGGTAGCTCTGTTGAAGCGAGAGATGGATCTGGGTAGAACTCCTGTGATTCCTGATAATTCTCCTGCTGGGCGTCTATTCGAAGAAGAACCAAACAAACAATGGCCAACATATATAAAGTGCACAATCATACAAATTAAAATGTGACAAGCAAACAAGCATGCCATGATGAATGATGCACAATTTACCTGGTAATAATGTAGCATGGCAAGGTGAGGTGTGGGAACGAGAATAAATCATTTTGGTAATTATTTGGTCAAGTTTTATTGCCATAAACAGTTCTGATTTTTAATAATGACATGATGCATGCTTCAATTCAGAACAAGGAATGCATAGATAGTACGGGCTCATCGCGCTGACCGATTTAGACATATTATTTGTTGAATTTGGAGTTATAGATTTAAAGTTATTAATTAATTAAGAAAATGGCATTTTATTGTAATTTTAATTATCTCGAAAATTTAAAGTGCTCAAATAATATTTTGAATGGCATATTTGAAATCCTCACATTTTTCTGATTCCAAACCATATATCATTTGTATTATTTGGAATTATAATTCAAAAGTTATTAAAAACAGATTTGAAATCATATTTAAACATTTCTGAATTTGTTTTATTTAAACAGAAAAACGGAAAAGCTTTTTATACTCAGCCACTCCTAGCCATAGCCACAGAAAGGTGGGGCCAAAGCTGACTAGGCGTAAACGGCGCGCAAAACTTTTATCACCGCGAGTGTAGCCAGCCAGAGCGGCTGACCGGTGGGGACAGTGGCCTCGCGGGTCCACTGCATGCGCGGCCAGCTGGTGGGCGACACGTGGCGGGTCCGGGGGACTGCGGGTCGAGGATTACAAAATCCGGGAGCCTTTTTGTAAAATGCCCACAGGCGATGACAGGTGGGGTCAGAGGAGAGCGCGGGTTTGAGAGAGTAAAAAGGTGGGGCGGTTTGTGCAAAGCTGCCAACGCTACTGTGGATCTTCTCTGACGAACTGACGGAAGTACAGTGCACGGCGCGGCGAGGCGGGGTTTCGAACCCGTGACCCGGGCATGCGCGCAGAGGGCGGAGCCACTGCGGTGGGGAGGGGTTGCTGACGGGAGGGCGAACGGAAGCTAGCTAAGGCGTGTCGCGGCGTGGCAACGAGCCGAAACAGCGGCCGCCGGCGCACAAAGAGTGCTTGGCAAAACGATCGGCGAGACCAAACCGCGACGGAGAGAGAGAGGATGTCAGAGAGGGATGGTGGCTCACCGCGGGGTCGTCAGAGGTGGTGGATCAGGCCGGGGAGCAGCAGGACGACGGCGAGGCAGAGGCCGAGCGAGCTAGGGTTTCGGTTCGGCGCGTCGGTGTGCAGCAGATCTTGCGCCTCCTCCTCCTCGTTGCTATGCACGGGGGCGACGCAGAGGATCAGCTTGGTCTTCCCCGACACCCAACGCCACGCCCTCTGCTGTGTAACGTCGAGAGGAGGTGGAGGCCGACGGTGGCCGCCGGGGTGGATGTGGGGTAGAAGGGGAGGGATAGGAGGAAGGGCACGGCCCTGGTTGGATCTGGAGGAGGACAGGCAAAGAGAAGGGAGTAGATAGGGACGGGAGAGGATAGGGATGCCGTGGGGTAGCTCGGGGTGGTAAAAAGGTGGCTCGGCCACCTTTTCCTTCCTTTCCACGCTCACGTGCTCGACCGGCTCGGGCAGGGGTGCAGGGGCTGCAGGTGGGGTCAGGGCGAGGCCAAAGAGGCTGTCTTGGGTGGGGTCGGCCTGGCAGGTAGAGAGAGAGGGAGGAGATGCTTGGCTAGGTCTAGGGCTAGAGGGGAAGGCTCAGGTAGCTAGGGTTGGGCAAGGGTTAGAGAGAGAGAGGGGTGCATGGCTCGGCATGGGGGTGTAGCCAGGTTAGGAAGGGAGGGGAGGCTCGGCATGGAGCCTAGCTAGGAGGGAAAAGGGGTAGGTTAGGGTTTGGGTTAATTAGAGAGAGAGGCTAGGGTGAGTGGGTTGGTTAGGGTTTTTCCTTCACATGCTCACAAGATCAAGCAAAAGTGGAGGGGTGTGGTGATGGATAGGGAGAGATAGGGTTTAACATGATCAAAACATGGTTGGGGTGAGAAGGGTTTTGGTGGACACATGATGATGGGATAAGGGAGAGAGAGAGATGTTTAGGGTTTTAGGTGCACATGGCAAGGAGGGAACAAACAAGAAGATGAGGTTTTGGGAGAGAAAGGTGGAGCTCAACAAAAGAAAAAGGATCACTTGACATGATTCCCAAAGGTCCATGCTCCACTCCCAAAAACAAATAAAAACCAAAGGATAAAGATAGTGGTAATTTGCATGGCCCATGCATGGGCATTAATTGCCATGCTTTAATCTTGTGAAAACAATATTAAGGTATCATGGCATTATACACATGCATTCCCAAAATATGGAGTAAGGACAAGCTAAAAGAATTAAAATGGGATTAAAAATGGATGTTCCATGTGGAGTAGATGGAGATGCTCAAATTTGAATAAAATTAGGACTTGCTAGTGTGTATATTCCACTAGGTGCATTATATCCTCAACAATATTCCAACATGAGCAATTATTCCAAACCAATCCATATGGAAGCTGGAAAAGGGGTACCACTCACAAGGCATGCAAAGGTGGCTCCACATATCAATAATGTGAAATCAACATGATGCTAGTGTGAGGGCATGTGGAAAATAGAAGTGGATCCATCCCAACCCACATGAGCTAGATTAAATGCCAAAAGAACATTTAAAAGCTCAGGGATAATTAGGATGGTGGAATTATATGGTGGTGACAAATAAAAGGTGATGGAGTTGAATAAAAGATATGCCCCCAACTCAACTTGGGCATCAAGCATTTATCAAGAACCAAATACAATATATCAAGAGGCCAATACAATTAATAATGCATATGAGAGAAGAACCAAATGAAAAGGGTTTTATATGATGCTCAAATGCAAGGTGGCATGATGACATGAGCATGATATAATTATGATGCAACAATTATATGTAGGAAGTAGCAATTATATTACTAGACCATGTAACATTACATATGTTAGACAGATGGGATGCTACAGAAGTTTAATAAGTAGTATTAAATCAAGAGTGACAAATCCAGTGTTAGTATCTAAATATCATGCTTGCCTCCATGAGACTTGATATTCAAAACTTGTTTTAGTATCAAGGTTATATGGGAGCTGAAAGAATTGTTTTAAAAACCGTCATGTGTGGAAGATATTGTGATATCTGAAACAATGTTTGGTTTCAATATGATAGAGTATAATTTAGTAAAATACATGTTCTCATATTGTATGAGAATTTGCGAATTGAAGGTTTGATACGCTAGACGTCCTAATCTCCCAAAAGGTTTTGAGAACTAACATTATACTCGCAATTCTTATTTATAGGCTATAGTTACTTTATCATGAAAGTTGTCATGATAGGATGAATAAAAGGTGTAGGTAAAATGTTTACTACACTAAAATATTACTAAAGAATGGATTTTGAAAGAATGCCAAGCATTTGATGATGGTGATCCACTTAAAAGTGCAAGTCTAAGGATATTAGTATTTGACTAACATGCTATGGACTATGTGCCATGTGTATGGAACCACTATTGATGTTGATAGATTCTTCTAAAAAGAAATTCTGGAAGAAAATCTCAGAAATATTTGGTAGAAAAAGAAAAGACTGGAAATTTCTAGCTTAGGTATATAGATGATATACACGCTATGGGTGTATTCTTTGCTTGTTAAACAATGTGGTTCTTTGGTATTGGATATTGGATTGGTTGGTGTGAAGTGTCATACAGGACAACACAATGCATGAACTGCAATTGCCTAAGTAACTAGCAAAAGAATATGGGATGATGTTCATCGGAAACAAACAAAGTGTTGTTGTGTTTTTCGTTGACATCAAATCTAGACTTCAAGATTTGTTTTAATAATTATTATTTTGTTCCGGTATTATGAGAACAATTATTGTTCAAGTAATTACCATATTTCGTAGAAGATGGATGAACTCTTACAAGTCTAGTTGGAGAAATCACCTCCATAAATAGTAATGCTAAAATGTCACAAGACAAATGATTAAAATATCACTTGTGTGTGACATTGTCGTTTAAATTATATTGGAAAGAGAACATGATGAAACTCCATATTGATGGATTTTTGGAGTCTTTGATTTTGATCAAATGATGCTTGTAAGACTTTCCTAAAGATAATTAAAACTCGGACCATAGGTCAAAGAAGAACGAACTACTAACTTATTGCACATTCTGCATGTTGATGTATATAGTCCATTACGTTTAGTCGTGAGCAATGGATTTTAACTTCATATACTTTCTTCGAAAATTTGAGTAGATATATGTGTATATTTACTTAATACGGAAGAAGTATGAAATATTTGGAAAATGTCCAAAGACTTTCAAGATGAAGTGGAAATCATTGTAATAAGAAAATAAATAATTTATGATTGGATCATAAAGGAAGATATTTGAGTTACAATTTTAGCAAAACACCTAAGATTTGAGGAATCATTCCATGGATTTGCATTTCACGAAACACCATACGAGTATGGAGTGTTCGAGAGATGAAATCCAACCTCGTTTCACATGGTAAGATCAAAAGTGTCATTTATAACACTGCCATTATATTTTAAATATTAAAGCTTTAGAGACTACCGCTTTTACACTGAAAAGAGCGCCATCACGATCCATTGAAATGACACCATATGAGTTATGGCTAGGGATAAAACCTGAGTTGTCTTTTCTTAAATTTTGGTATGCTACGCATAAGTAAAATGTTTACAACCAAAGTCGGATAAACATGTATTTGTAGGTTATCCCAAAGTTTTTTTTGGGTATGATGCATGTAAAATGCATACATGAACTTTGTAGTTTGTTAACATGTTTATCCACATATTTGCATCATATATAATGTTATATCCATGTTTTACATTGATTTTTGGGGATTTACCAATGATCCCCTTTATTTTGGTTATAACCCGGTAGGGCAGAAAAACCATGTTTTCAATGTTTTTGATGTTTATGGACCTATACGGAGTCAAATGGACTTTGGGGATGTCAATACTTATCCACGAGAAGCATGTGGAGCGCAAGAACATCACCTGGAGGGCTAGGAGGTCAAAAAGAGCCTAGGAGGCGCGCCTAGCCTAGGTGGGCGTGCCACCTACCCTCTTTTCCTCCTCGGTCGTCCGATCGCCTTGATTCTTTCTCCCAAAGAGTTATCTTGACCTAAAAACCCCTATATAAGGATCCCCGGGGAGTCCTCGATATAGAAGACACCAGAGATGAAAACTCCACCAAACAGAGTCAGATCCAGCAAAGATTGGAGGGGAAACTCCACCAAAACTGGCTCCGGGGGATCTCCAACATCTCCAGCATCACCACCATGATGAAGAGGGAGTAGTCTACTTCTGGACTATGAGTTTGTGGTTGTAGCTTGATCTATTTCTCTCTTGTTCTTCATAGATCTAGTACCATACGAGCTACCCAACATGATTATGGTCATATATGTAATTCCTATGTGGTGGATCTTTATTCTATGATTTGATATATGAGATTGGAACCTATTTTCTGTAAGATGTATTGGTAGATGCATATCATGTACCCCGTTGTTAATTACTTGTTTTGATCCAACTTGTATGGGAGAAGTGTGTATTAGATGGAGTATCATGGGGTAGTGATTGAACTGTGACAAACAATATTCAAGATCTACTTTAGTTTTTACCTTTCTTTTCTTGCCTTACTAGGGATAAAGTGAAATCATGTGCTATAATTATCATGTGATAGTGAGATAATCTTGTTAGATCAAGGTAGCATATTTTTATTTCAAACATCATGTCATATTACTTAAATCTATACTCTGATTTGTTCTTAATTCAAGATTTCATGGAGTTTCCCTTTCTTGAGGAGTATAAGAGAGATGTGTTTCATCTCTATGTTATGACGTGATGCCCATATGAATGCTTATCAAACACATATAGAAGTTCCGTGAATATTTATCATTAATGAATTGTTTTATGATCACTACAACTTAAAAAGAGAGTAGACAAGTGAACCCATGAACCCCGGTCCAATTTTAATCATAAGAAATGCCTTTCTATTGCAATTATTATCTTTTATATTTTATGCAATTTATTATTTCGAAAATACAAAAATACTTTTCCTACTTGCAATCATCCATAAAAACCCCAAAACAACTCTATATCATATAATTTAAATTACTTTACTTTATTTATTTTAATTTATTTTAGTTTACTTTATATTATAATTCATATTACTAATACGGCACCTTGTGCTTGACAACCACTTGGTGGAGTTGGGGACACAGTACAAATTATTTTACTTTACAGGTTGCTTGACAAGGAGAAGACAAATAAAACTTCCATAACCAATTCCCCGAGAGTTCGATATAAACCCTCGAGTCACCCTTGTGGGGAAAATAAGCATGTACAACACTCTGCGCTTGGAGTCCCAATGAAAAGTGGCCACGATTGTTGCCATCAAGAAGTATTTTCTAACACCGTTGCTGGGGAATTAGCAAAGCTACCTCACAACTGCATTCTTATCAAGTTTGAAAGAGCAAGGTAGTTCCCACGACACTTGCAAGTATTTTCTGGCGCCATTGTATTCATCAACTTGTGTAACAACCCAATCTTGGGGAGGTTGCACCACTGTGATCTTTTTCTTCTTCTTTTAGATTTTAAAGTATTTATTTTGTCTTGTTTTTTGTCTTTTAAGTTTTCCTTAAAACACAAAAACACATAAAAATAGTATCAGCTTTTTATTAGCAAACATGGGAGAAAGAGGAACAAAACTTTGTGACTACACAAACACTCCTAATGATAAATTCATAGCTAGACCTATTACTACTCCTGAAATTACTGCTTGAAGTTTTGAAGTAAGGCCTAGTCTTTTTAACCTTATAATTAAAGAAAATTTGGGGGGAGTGCTAGTGAGGATGCCTCTATGCATTTGCATGATTTTTGTCAAATGTGTGATACGCAAAAGTTTAAAAATGTGGAACATAGCATTGTCAAACTTAAACTATTCCCATTTTAACTAAGAGGTAGAGCTAAAGAATGGTTATTATCACTTCCCACTGCTAGCATAAACTCTTGGGATGACTTAAAAGAACCTTTCATTAAGAAATACTACCCACCTATTAAGATTCTACAAAATAGAAACATTATCCTATCATTTAGACAAAATGATAACGAACATGTAGCAACGGCTTGGGAGAGAGTTGAAAACATGCTTAGATCTTGACCATCACATGGAGTAAATGAATGGAAAATATTGCATATTTTTATAGTGGATTAAATATCATGTCAAGAAGCATTCTTGATTTCGCTGCGGGGGTGCATTTATGAGTAAAATTATGCCTGAAGCTAAAACTATCCTAGAAAGCATGGTCCACAACCATGGTCAATGGCATGCTGAAAGGGCACCAAACCCAACTAGGAAAGTTAACTCCATTGAAGAACTAGATCCCATAGGAGGTAAACTTGATGCTATATTTTCCAACATATCTAAGAAAAATACCGATAATGTTCCTCTACAAGAATTAGTAACAAACACCAATGAAAATATAAATGTCAACTACATAAGAAACTTTGGTAGTAATGGATATGGGAACAACTATAATAACTCATATGGTAGGCCACCTTATGCTCCATAAAACTATGGTAGCCATCCTTTTGCTCCATATCCTAATGCTAATGAAAACAAATGGAAACTTTCCATCATTCCACAAGCTAATTAGAACTTGGAGAAACAATAAGAGCCTAATAAAAATCTTAGTGAACAAGTAGCTCACCACGCCACCATTATAGAAGAACTTCATCAGTCACTTTCATCCATAAGTTCTGATATTAAAGGTTTACGAAACCAAGTGGCTGGCTTGGACAAAGCTCTATCAAAACTTGCTGATAATCAAGCAACCTTGTTAAGCATGTCTTTAGGAAAACCACAAGGACCACAAGCCATAGATATGAACTCCATTATTGTCACAACTAGTAAACCATATTTGGAAGAAAATTATAATGAATTAATGTATTATACCAATTTTCTTGGACCACTATTATCATAACTTAAAATCCAAGTGGTGGAAGAATGATTAAAAGATGATAAAGAAACCGCTGATTAATCATGAAAAAGAACTAACAAATGATAAACAAGTAGAAGAAGTCAAAATGCTAAGTGAAACAAAAGAACCTCTACTTGATCTTGATAAATGTATCTTGCATGAACTCAATAACTTATTGCAAAAGTTTGCTAATGATCCATCTTTCAATGGTCATCAAGCAAGATTAAGTTCCTACCTGGCAAATTATGTTATAAAATAAAAAATTGAAAGATATAATAATGAAGCTATGATACCACCTAAGCTTGGGGATGTTTGGATCCCCAAGATATTAATCACTATGGGAAAAGAGACACATCATGCTATTTTAGATTTAGGATCTAGTGCCTTGGTTTTATCCAAAGATCTATATGATTTACTTGATTTGAAACCCATGGAAAAATGATCTATATATCTTTTACTTGCTGATGATTCAACCAAACATGCTTTAGGAAAATTTAAAGATATCATGGTTGAATTACATAGGACATTTGCACCTGTTGATTTTATTGTCATGGACATGGGGAGCAATACCTCAAGTCCTATAATACTTGGTAGACCTTTCTTGAGAACCATAGGTGCAGTCATTGATACAAAAGAAGGAAATGTGAAGTTTCAGTTTCCTCACAAGAAATGTATGAAACACTTTCCAAGGAATAAGGAGGTAGAAAAGAGACACAAGCTATACCATGAATTCCATATCACTTAAACCAAGTAAGTAAGCCTAGCTATATGGCTATAAAGAAAGCACTTTGCGGGAGGCAACCTAGTTATTTTCTTTTGTATTTTTGCTTTGAACTCTTGTTGTATAAAGAGAGTTTTATTTTGGTTTTCTTTTCTATAATTTTTAATAAAGTACCAAGTGGAACCCATTTTGGATGTTATAAAGTTGTTAAACATATGGAGTAGCAAATTTCTGCAGAACAGTTTTTAGTGCAAGAATTTTTTAATTTTTCTGTAACTCCGATTGTGCTCATATTTACACAGAATTTACAAATTTTCATCCTCTGTATGCACAAAAATTGGCTAAAATTCCTGACATGTCTAGGTGGACGAAATAAATTCGTTTTGCTGCTGCTGAAAATCTCGACAGATTTTGCCATGTTTTGTTTCAACCATTCCCAAGTGTCCTAAAATGATTGTTATGAGTCATATTATATGCTAGGGATATGTAAAAACACTATATGCTTTCTATAACATTTATAAATAATTTTGTTTTTGATATTTATGCAACAACTATTATGCTTTTGTACCACTAATGTCACCACTTAGAAAAGAGATGGGAGAAAAGTTTTGTGTTGAAGTTTTTTGATAGGGAATAGAGGAACATCACACCAAGAGCAATCCAAGGATGGTGAAAACCATAAGCTTGGGGATGCCCAAGGCACCCGACTGGACTTACTAAGCTCTCGGTTTGCAAATCTCTAAACTTTGTTTTTCGAGCAACATAAAACTATCGTAGAAACTTGGAGCGTCCGTTTTGTTTATTTAACTTTTGTTTGCAATAAAAGGACCACCGTCACTATTATTATGAATGTTTATGATTAATATACCGAAAAGAAACTTTGCCATGATGAGATTAAGATTGAATATGAATGCCTTGAAATAAAAGAAAAGGGGGGATAAAAGCAAAAGGCTGAAATTCATGTTGTGTCTAGTTTCTAAGCTCAAGTACTTTATATGAAGTATGATTTGCCTATGCCTATTAATTTTTATCCTTTGTTCATGTATATTTATGTTCAACCATAAGGAGCAAGATGAGAAATTAAATTTTGGCATTATGAACTAGATGGCACACTCTTTAGATCTCTTTTTGCTAAGTCTTCACAATGCAAGCTAAGACTTGTTCCAAATCCCCTAAACTAGACTAGGCATATCCACCTATTTGTGGAAAAAGCTACTTCCAAGTATAGTACGTATGTTAATCCTCCAAACATTCTTGAAACATCTTTTTAATGTATTTTAAAGCTCATAAGAAAGTAAGGTTTGGGGTGACACCACTATGGAACTTTATGTGCTTCACATCTTATAAGTTGTTTGTTATTCAAACCATGTTGTCATGGCACAAGCCTTCAATATAGAGTGAAGATAATCATGTTTGTTCTGCCTGTGGATTGCATTGATGTGAAATAAAGTGTGCATACTGGACTAGGCATATTTAGAGAAAACGCTCTAGAACCGCTAGTCAAAGCCATGCGCTATGCGACACTCATGGTGAAACTTAGAGCATGATGATCCTTGTTGAGATGATTCATATGTATGTTTTTCTTATTATTTTGGAGTGAAGATATTTCCCCTTTTAAACGTGGCCACTGAATTATATTAACTCTTAAGCTATGGAAACATAAGGGGGCATATATCTACACAGGGAGCAAGAGGCACCTCAGTGATGCAATTTCAATAATAAATATGTATCCTACAATGACATGCCTAAGTTGAGTAGAACGAGGAGTGCAAGATCATAGGTATGGTTGCATGAGACAGTCAACTTGTAAGATGTTTAATACATAAACCATATGCAACTTTTGAAACAAAAGCTACTTGGAACCCCATCCTTATTAGTATTGTTGACATGAATTACATAGCTCAAAACTTTATTTTTCATTCTTTATGGAGGATTAACATATGTATTCAATGCTTACTTTCGGTACGAGATGCAAAACATCTCAAGGGAAGACATGAAACTAAGAAGTGAGTCTTCTAGTCGGGCATTAAACTAAGAACTAGCCCAAAAATAAAAGTAGAGGCATAAAACACCAATGCCAATTATAGGAAGAGCCTCTTATTCTATAGGTCCATCAAAGTGTGCTTGAAGGTTTGTTTTGTCCCTCATTTGTCTTATCACACCATTACTTATTGTTTGACATGTTTATAGATGTGCAAAAGATACAACTTGATAGTACACTTGCATATTATGTTTCATTGAAAGGATTTGAACCTATGAACTTTACATGATAATGAAAGAAGCAAAAGTACAAACTCCAAAGTCCATGTTTATTTTTTATCACCTTCATGCTCGAGGACGAGTATAGGTTAAGCTTGGGGATGTTGATGCATGTAAACTGCATACATAAAACTTTGTAGTTTGTTAAGATGTTTATCCACATATTTGCATCATATATAATGTTATATCCATGTTTTACATTGATTTTTGGGGATTTACCAATTACCCCTTTATTTTGGTTATAACCCGACAGAGCAGAAAACCCCCGTTTTCAATGTTTTGATGTTTCAGGACCTATACGGAGTCAAATGGGCCTAAGCTTTTATGGATGTAAATATTTATCCACGAGAAGCATCTAGAGCGCAAGAACCTCACCTAGAGGGCCAGGAGGCCCAAAAGAACCTGGGTGGCACGCCTAGTCCAAGTGGCGTGCCACCTAACCTCTTTTCTTCCTCGACCAACCGATCGCCTTGATTCTTTCTCCCATGGAGTTCTCTTGACCTAAAACCCCTATATAAGGATACCAAGGGGAGTCCTTGATACAGAAGACACTAGAGACAAATACTTCACCAAACTAAGTCAAGTCCAACGAAGATTGGAGGGGTAAACTCCTCGGAGTCGCCTCCAGGGGGATCTCCACCCTCTCCAACATCTCCACACTAGTAGGAAAAGGGATATTAGTGGCGCACCAAAAAAGATGTCAGTGGTGCACGGGTCGTGCGCCACTGATAATACGCCAGTGATAATATTTATCAGTTGTGCACGTCCTTGTGCGCCATGGATAGCAGTATTATCAGTGGCGCACGCATATACCATGCGCCACGGATATAACTAGCAGCGCACGCTCCCGCACGCCATGGTTAGTAGAGTAGTCAGTGGCGCACGGCTAGACAGTGCGCCACAGATATTATCAGCAGCGCACGTGTACATGGTGCGCCACTGGCATTGTGCACCACTGATGTCAAGGATGGTGCGCCACTGACTACTTGAGTGCATTATTTATTTATACGACAGTTATACAGTAGTTATATACAGCAATACACCAAATCTAAGATGATAGTGATCGATCCAAACTGCTGAAATACATCAAATATGAATTCAAGTGTTAGATTATTACACAAAGTGGATGGTAGTACAAATTCGGTCATCACATTACAAATTCGATCATCACATTACACATAGAGATATCACCCTATACTATGATCGAATAGAGGATAGCGGCGATGACAGGGAGCAACACCGAGACAATGATCAAGATCTTCATCTAGTTCTTCTTCCACATGTGTCTCCTCCACTTGGCTACCGCCAGCTGTCTTGTCTTGTAACCTTTATAGTTGTTGCCGCTGAAGTTGTTCACTTGTGCCAGACAGTCCTCCCACTCATCGTAGACCCCTAGAACCCGACCCCTGTATACCACGTACCACTTCGTTATCTCTGTAGACAATGCATACATAGACAGTACATGTATAGTATATGTTATACAATGAAAAGAATGGCAAACTGCAAACATGATTGCATGATCACAAAATATAGCACATATTCATAAACCTAAAATAAAATATAGCATGGATGACGATCATATAATCCAAGCAAGTCCAACATCGACTGTCAAGTGTTTTACTAGCCCGGGAAGTTAATAATGTTTACAACACACACACACACGTCAAACGATAGTTCCGAAACATTACGAGGATAGTCAAGTCTATGACACGACACACACACGACCAACACTGCTAGCTAGGCACACACACATCATGTAGACCTCGCCACGGATAACTATCCGCGGGGCGCATGTTACATGTGCGCCACTGATAAGGACCCTATGGATAAGCATTTTCCTACTAGTGCCAGCATTATCACCATGATGAAGATGGAGTAGTCTACCTCTAGACTATGGGTTTGTGGCAGTAGCTTGATCTATTTCTCTCTTGTTCTTCATAGATCTAGTACCATATGAGCTGCCCGACATGGTTATGATCATATATGTAATTCCTATGTGGTGGAGCTTTATTCTATGATTTGATATATGAGATTGGAACCTATTTTCTGTAAGATGTATTGGTAGATGCATATCATGTACCCCGTGGTTAATTGCTTGTTTTGACCCAACTTGTATGCAAGAACTTGTATGGGGAGAAGTCTGTATTAGATGGAGTAGCATGGGGGTAGTGATTGAATTGTGACAAACAATATTCAAGATCTACTTTGGTTTTTACATTTCTTTTGCTGACTCACTAGGGAAAAGTGAAATCATGTGCTATAATTATCATGTGATAGTGAGATAATCTTGTTAGATCAAGGTAGCATATTTGTATTTCAAACATCATGTCATATTACTTGAAGCTAAACTCTGATTTGTTCTTAATTCAAGATTGCATGGATTTTCCCTTTCTTGAGGAGTATAAGAGAGATGTGTTTCATATCTATGTTAGGAGTGATGCCCATATGAATGCTTATCAAACACATATAGAAGTTCCATGAATATTTATCATTGATGAATTGTTTTATGATCACTACAACTTAAAAAGAGAGTATACAAGTGAACCCATGAACCCCGGTCCAATTTTAATCATAAGAAACACCTTTCCATTGCAATTACTATCTTCTATATTTTCTGCAGTTTATTATTTCGAAAATACAAAAATACTTTTCCTACTTGTAATCATCCATAAAAACCCAAAAACAACTCTATTATCTTCCAATCATATAGTTTGCATTACTTTACTTTATTTTATTTTATTTCGGTTTATTTTATATTATATTTCATATTACGAAACCTTGTGCTTGACAACCACTTGGTGGAGTTGGGGACACAAGACAAATTATTTTCCTTTATAGGTTGCTTGACAAGGAGAAGACAAATAAAACTTCCATAACCAATTCCCTGAGAGTTTGATATAAACTCTGGAGTCACCCTTGTGGAGAAAAGAAGCTTACTAGAAGACTCTGCACTTGGAGTCCCAACAAAAAGTGGCCACGATTGTTGCCATCAGGGTATTCCTCCATAACACCGAGGAAAAAAGAGTTTGTCACTTGGAACGACAAGTTTCTTGAGAAGGAATTTTCGCAAAAAGTTAAGTGGGAAGACAATAGAACTTTGATTAGGTTGATGAACCTAAGCAACATGTTCTAAGTAGAACATCACTGAAAAGTATCCCAGAGGCGCCCACAACGCTCATGGTTCTCGTGGATACAAAGGTTGTGATCTCAGATATTTGAGTTCCTATTAAACTGTGTATAGGTCAGGTAACAATCAAATATTAAGAAGTTTCAAAAAAAATATTAAGATTTGAAGAACAAGACCTTCCAGAAAGGCGTGAAGCCTATCTGTGATACTTGGATCTATAAAGAAATAAACATGGATGTTTCACATATATGAAATAGTCGACATGTCAGAAAAGATTTTACGGCAATGTTCAAGGAGTTGAATATGACAATATTTGATCTTTCATAGAGATATTTAGCCTGAACAGATTATTGTAACAACCACTACATATGTCAATTTTGGTATATGATAGTTGAACAAACAAAACAAAGTTCTTCTAATATAATGGTTACCTAGGAAATTTATATGACACAATCCGAAGGATTTTGTGTTGGGTCCGCAACATAGAAAAAAAATTCCTATGGTGTGAACTACACACCAAGATCTATCTACTAGGTACAAAGCAATGGGTGGACATACATCCAACGAGAACTTACCCTCGAAGACAACGAGTTTTGTTAACGAGTAGGAACTCGTGGTTGATGTAGTCATACACTTGCCGATCTCAAGATCGTGAGGAAGTCCGAGCGCCGCAACTCAGCAGTGCATCCGCACTCGCACACACGTTCAAGCCACCGGACAACCTCCACCTCCTCGCTCCAGCGATCCAACGGAAGCAGCAACTCCTTCCAGACAAAATGCCACCAGGAACATGTATCTCGCTAATCCGAGACCATGGGGGAATAATTCTAGAGGGGGAGAGAGATCCTTCACAAGGAGGTGTGTGGATGAAGGAGGGAATGGGTGGCCTTTTATAGGAGGAGGGGGGGTGCCCTCTCTCTCCATGGCCGGCACATGGGGGGTGACCCCTCACCTCCCCCATTCATGTGGTGGTAACCCCTCCACATTAAAATGCCTCTTCACATTCCCTTTTAAAGTCTCCACTTTAAATGCATTAAAATTCTCCAAGTTTAGTGCTCTCTCATTTAATAAAACTCTTTTTATTAAATCTATTCAGAATTTTGTTAATTACTTTAATTAACAAACATTCACATATAGCCCCTTGCAATATTTCAATATCACATGCAGAACCACTTTCTGCAATTTCACCCGAAACAATTTCTGGTTTCTATTGAAACAATTCCTGCGCTTTGCAATTCTTTCGTCTGAAACATATGTGCTCCAAAATGGTGTCCAGTAACTCTTAAGTGTGCCACCCTACGGTTCGCGAACAATGCAGACATGATCGAGACCCTTCTCCGATCAATAATCAACAGCGGGACCTGGAGATCCATACTGACTCCTACACATTCAACGATGACTTATGTGATCGTGAGAACCTTTAACGCTTGTAACTAAATCCCTTTGTCTCTCGATATATTACATGTCTGAGATTCGATCATCGGTATCTCCATACCTAGTTTGATCTCGTTACCGACATGCACTCTTTTCTCGTTCCTGTGATATAACATTCTAGTGATCACATCACTTGCTTGCAAGCTATCTCAATGTGATATCACCGAGAGGGCCTAGAGTATATCTATCCGTCATCGGGATTGACAAATTCCACTCTTGATCCATGAGCCTCAACATAACACCTTCGTAGTACTGAACCCATTTTTATAGTCACCCTGTTACGGTGTGACGTTTGATGTTATCAAGATACTCTTCTGGTGTTAGCAATTAACATGATCTCATGGTCCAAGGACTAAGATTACTTCGTATGATGTTATAGCAATATAAACATAATGACTTGATTGTAATGCGATACTTCGGATGAATGTTTATCACATCATTCCACCAATGGTGTAACCTTGTTATTAACAACATCTAATGTCCATGATCAGGAAACCTTGATCATCTTGTTAATCAACAAGCTAGTCTATAAGAGAGGCATAACTAGGAACCCTTTTTGTTTATTAAACACACATGTATTGATGTTTCCGATCAATACAATTCTAGCATATAAAATAAACATCTATCATATATAAGGAATACATAATAAACACTTTATTATTGCCTCTCAGGGCATATTTCCTTCAGTCTCCCACTTGCACTAGAGACAATAATCTAGTTCACATAGTGATAAATCTAACACCCATGGAGTTCTGGTGTTGATCATGTTTTGCCCTAGGGAGAACTTTAGTCAACGGATCTGCTACATTTAGGTCCGTGTGTACTTTACAAATCTTTATATCTCCATCCTTGACATGCTCGCGGATGGAGTGAAACCGGCGCTTAATATGCTTGGAATTCTTGTGAGACCTCGGTTCCTTTGCATTGGCTATGGCTCCATTGTTGTCACAATAGATCACCATCGGGTCCAACACACTGGGAACCACACCTAGTTCCGTAATGAACTCTTTCATCCAAACCACTTCCTGTGCCGCTTCTGAAGCAGCAACATATTCCGCCTCCATCATTGATCCAGCCACCATAGGTTGTTTGGAACTCCTCCAACTAACTGCTGCTCCGTTCAAGATAAATACGTATCCGGATTGAGACTAGAGTCGTCCGGATCGGTGTCAAATCTAGCATCGACATAACACTTAGCGACTAGCTCTTCTTCACCTCCGTATATAAGAAACATATCCTTAGTTCTTCTCAAGTACTTGAGGATGTTCTTTACCACTATCCAGTGTTCCGAACCTAGATTAGATTGGTACCTACTAGTCAAACTAATAGCATGTGCCACATCCGGTCTTGTACATAGCATGGCATACATAATAGAGCCTATGGCCGAGGCATAGGGGATCTTATCCATCATCTCTCTTTCTTCCGCCGTAGCCAGACTTTGAGTCTTACTCAATGTCTTGCCTTGCAACATAGGTAAGAACCCCTTCTTACTTTCGTCCATATTAAACTTATTTAATATCTTATCAAGGTATGTATTCTGCCATAGCCGAATTAGGCGCCTTGATCTATCTCTATAGATTTTAATGCCTAATATATATGACACTTCACCAAGGTCTTTCATCGAAAATTTGTTGTTTAGATAACTTTTAACACTGTTTAAAAGATCTATATCATTTCCAATCAATAATATGTTATCCACATATAATATCAGAAATGCCACATTGCTCCCACTCACTTTCTTGTAAATACAAGCCTCTCCATAAGTTCGGACAAATCCAAACTCTTTGATCACCTCATCAAAGCGGAGATTCCAACTCCGGGATGCTTGCTTCTGTCCATAGATGGATCATTGAAGTTTGCATACCTTATTAGCATCCTTAGGATCGACAAAACCCTTAGGTTGTATCATATACAACTCTTCTTCAATATTACCATTGAGGAACGGAGTTTTGACATCCATCTGCCATATTTCATAATCGAAATATGCAGCAATTGCTAACATAATCCTAACCGACTTAAGCATTGCTACGGGAGAGAATGTCTCATCGTAGTCAACTCCTTGAATTTGTCGAAACCCCTTTGCGACAAGTCGAGCCTTATAGATGGTCACATTACCATCAACATCAGTTTTTCTTTTGAAAATCCATTTATTCTCAACGGCCTTTCGATCATGAGGTAAGTCCACCAAGTTCCAAACTTGGTTCTCGTTCATGGATTCCATCTCGGATTTCACGGCTTCTAGCCATTTGTTGGAATCCGGGCTCATCATCGCTTCTTCATACATCGCAGGGTCATCCATTTCATCAACCATGAAATTTACAACAGGATTGCCGTACAGTTCAGGAGCTGCACGTGTCCTGCTTGACCTGCGAGGTTCGGTAGTGTCCTCTTTCGGAGTTTCATGATCATTATCATTAGCTCTCTCTTCCTCAGGTGAAGTCAACTCCGAAACAATTTCTGGTGCTGCGCCACTTGCCATTCCATGAAGAGAAGGTTCAATAACCTCTTCGAGTTCTACCTTCCGACTACTCACGCCTTTCGTGAGAAACTCCTTCTCAAGAAAGGATCCATTCTTAGCAACAAAAACCTTGCCCTCGGATATGTGATAGAAGGTATACCCAATCGTTTCCTTAGGGTATCCTATGAAGACACATTTTTCTGCTTTGGGTTCAAGTTTATTTGGCTGAAGTTTCTTCACATAAACATCGCATCCCCAAAGTTTAAGAAATGACAGCTTAGGTTTGTTTCCAAACCATAATTCATACGGTGTCGTTTCAACGGATTTAGATGGTGCCCGATTTAAAGTGAATGCAGCTGTTTCCAGTGCATAACCCCAAAATGACAGTGGCAAGTCAGTCAGAGACATCATAGATCAAACCATATCCAATAAGGTACGATTACGATGTTCTGACACACCATTACGCTGTGGTGTTCCGGCAGGCGTGAGTTGTGTAACTATTCCACACTCTTTCATGTGTGTGCTAAACTCGTAACTTAGATACTCTCCTCCACAGTCAGACCATAGAAATTTGATATTTCTATTACGATGATTTTCCACTTCATTCTGAAATTCCTTGAACTTTTCAAAAGTTTCAGACTTGTGTTTCATCAAATAGATATACCCATATCTACTCAAATCATCCGTGAAAGTAACAAAATAACGATATCCACCTCGCGTCTACACACTCATTGGTCCACACACATCAGTATGTATGATTTCCAATAGATCTGTCGCCTGTTCCATTGAACCGGAAAACAGCATTCTAGTCATCTTGCCCATAAGGCATGGCTCACATGTATCAAATGATTCAAAATCAAGTGATTCCAAAAGTCCATCAGAATGGAGTTTCTTCATGCGTTTAACGCCAATATGACCTAGACGGCAGTGCCACATATATGCAGATATATCATTATCAAGTTTAATCTTTTTAGCATTAACATTATGAATGTGCGTAATATTACTATTGAGATCTATCAGAAATAAACCATTCAACATAGGTGCATGACCATAAAAGATATCATTCTTATAAATCGAGCAACCATTGTTTTTCAGATTTAAATGAAAGACCACTTTGCATCAAACACGATCCGGATACAATGTTCATGCTCAGTGCAGGCACCAAATAACAATTATTTAGGTTTATAACTAATCCCGATGGCAAATGGAGAGGTAGCGTCCAGACGGCGATCACATCAACTTTTGATCCATTGCCGACCCGCATCCTGACCTCATCCCTTGCTATTTGTCGCTTGTTCCGTAGCCCCTGAACCGAGTTACATATATTAGAAACCAATCCCGTATCAAATACCCAGGTGCTACTGCGAGTACTAGTCAAGTACACATCAATAACATGTATATCACACATACATTTGTTTGCCTTGCCGGACTTCTTGTCCGCCAAATACTTGGGGCAGTTGCGCTTCCAATGGCCAGTCCCCTTACAATAGTAGCACTTGGTGTCAGACTTATTGCCAGCTCGGGGTTTCTTTTCAGGCGTGGCAACAGACTTGCCACCCTTCTTTCCCTTGTGCTTGCCTTTCTTGTCTTTCTTGAAACCGGTGGTCCTATTGATCATCAACACTTGATGTTCTTTCCTAATCTCCACTTCTACAGTCTTAAGCATTGACAGAAGCTCGAGAAGAGACTTCTTCATTGTTGGGGGGATACCCCCGGGTAGGGTCACGCCGGGGTATAAAGGCCGAGTTATCCGAGGTTTGGCAAGGTCAAAGCGGATGCTGGCCGTGTCACCTCAAGGCAGGCCGAATCACAGGGTAACCCGGACCAGGGGGCATTCGCCTAACTAAGTCTCAGCCGACTTAAGCAGTAAGTCAGAAGTGCCTATTTTACTTGTATGCAGGAACAGGTGTGGCCGAATCAACTAGGATCCGGGTCACGTCTAGCTTCTAGGAGAAGGAAGGAATCTCGCTGGTCAAAAGAAGCCCCGGTACGCACTACCTGAGCGAAGCAAGCAAGGGCAGGACCACCGAGGCGTGGCCGACAAGGGTGACGACGCCCATGTCGGCTGACGCGGGAGCCGCAGAGGCTCACGTAGCCTCTGCATGTGTGACGCGAGGGAAAACCACCCCGGTCGGCTTACCACTTTGGGACGAGGCATATTCTTAGGAATATGCCTCCACGTATGCCCTAGACAGAGACCGAGCTCCCTCTATATAAAGGGGGCTAGGGTTTCAGTAGAAGGGGTTTCGCTATTCTGATTGGGCTAGGGTTTTAGATGTGATCTGTGGGTGAGAGTAAGAGAGCTCCTTCTTCCTCCTCTCACCAATACAGCTCTAGGAGCACTTGTAATCTTGGAAGCAAAGCAATACAAACAACTGTGTGGAGAATCACTTCACTATCCCTCCTGGGATTCCCCTAGCGTGTATTAGTCCCCACCTTTAGCCTATCCATGGCATCTGCCGTGACACCACCACGACAGTTGGCGCCCACCGTGGGGCTAGCAGCGCTAGCAGGGGTCAAGATCCAGACGGGAAACTTCATCGGTACCGGCGAACGCATCGTCTCCGGGCTCGTTCAGCGCTTTGGAGCGCTGGACTTCGTCAGCGACAACGTTGGCTGCTTCGGCACGCGTCCACTTCCGCGCAACGGCCTCTTCGTCAAGCTCGGCGCGCACAAAGTCTACGTTGCTGTGGACGTGTCTTGTGTTCATCCGCGCCATGTCGTCGAGGTTGGAGAGCCGCCCCTCACCGTGGCTCGCGAGGCGCGTATCGCTCGCTCCCCAGACCGCGCAGAGGTGATGATGACTGCGCCTGGTGCGGGCGCGAGCAAGGATCCGGTGCCAGATCCGGAGGTAACGCCTAAGGCACCGAGGAAAGGTAGATGTCCTCCACTAGAGAGGCCGGAAAATGTGTTGAGGGAAGCGATGGATAGCTTGGCAAACCCTGTGGTAGCAGCAGTAGATCCGGCTCGAGCGCAGGCCGAGCTAGAAGAAACTAGGCAAAAGATACTAGAGGGCGCAAGAAAATAGCCGTGGCTCAGCAGTCGTTGAATATGACGCTGCGTGAGTACGCAAAGGTGAACAAAGTTGATGCTGTAAAAGTAAAGGGGAGAAATCTCATGAGCGAGATGAACAGAGAGGGTGATACTGGAATTGAGGAATAAGAAAACTGTTTGTCCGTGGGGCTGCCAAGGTATAGTACCCCGGCAAAGAACCTCAGAGCAGCGAATGCAGCTGCATCCGAGTTAGAAGGTCTGATGGGTGAAGCCCGTCAAAGACAACAAGATAGGGTTAACGAGCTGGTTCAGATCGCGAACAGACGAAACGAAGAACTACTCAGAGCTAACCCGGAGAGAGTTGGAGCCTCCAAGATCGTCCATTTGGCGATGGGTAACCCGGAGAAATCCGCTGGAGCCGCATCGTCTCCTCATGGTGGTCCAAGGAGAGAAGAGGTAGTAACCTCGGCCAAACGGAATAAACAGATCATCCCATATGACCCAACGCGGGCAGGGAAAGGAAAAGAAGCACAGAAAAATGATGATCGATGGAGTGTGAGCCGAGGTGAAGCTGGCCGAGGTAACCGCGACCAAGGCAATGCCGGTCAAGGGAACGCCGTCAACGGCAATGCCGGACAGCGAAACTCGGCAGGAGCAGGACAACCGCAGCAGCGGAATATACCAAGGCAAGAGCAAAGTGCCGGCCGAGGTATGCAACAAAAAGGTGCTCCGCGAGAGCAAGACAGATATAATGATGGCGATTCAGAAATGGCAAACGCGGGATACCCAAGACCAGACTATCATGTGATAGGGCCAAGATTGGGAAGCAGGGGTTTTGATGTCGGATGATGCTAGGTTGAAACTGGATCGACTGTATAGGTCGGAATAGATCGAATGCCAAGGTCCACCGGGTCCTGCGTGTTTTGGACCCCGGATCATGAAGGAGCCGCCGGTACCCAACTTCTAGTTACCCAGGGGCACGAAGACATATGACGGCAGTACCAAGCCAGAGGATTGGCTGATAAACTATGCTACGGCTGTGAAAATTGCCACTGGCAACTTGAGGTGGGTTGTACATATGTACCCCAGATGTTGGAAGGACCGGCAAGGGTATGGCTGAACAATTTGCCACCCGGAAGCATCAACTGCTGGATAGACTTTGAGGAAATGTTCATCAGCAATTTCTCGAGTACGTATCAGAGGCCAAATAGGCCGCAGACCCTAGCTATGTGCAAGCAAAGACCTAATGAGACAGACCGGGAGTTCTTGACCCGGTGGTGTACCGTGAGAAACTCGTGTGAAGGCGTGATAGAATCACAGGCCATAGCATGGTTCGCACAAGGGTGCCGATATGCAAGCGAGCTGTGGCAAAAGTTGCAAAGGAAAATGCCAACTATGTTGGCAGAGATGATCCAGATTGCAGATTCGTATGCTTTGGGTGATCCGACTCAACCTAGGCTCGTATCTAACAAGTCGAACGATGAGTACTATCAGAGGGATGGAGCCGGATCATCCCGGAGGAATGACTACAGAGGAAAAAGAAGAGATGATAGACCAGATCATCGATACGGTTCGCAACTTGCGGCTATGAATCAAGATCAGCCCGGAGCAGGGGGCAGTCAGCGCCAGAAAACTGGAGGGCAATGGACTCCGAGAAACGATGGCAAGAAAACTTGGACGCCGGAGCAAAAGAGACAGTGGCAAGAAAAGAAGGACCGTCCGAGGTATACTTATGAGTCGATGTTGGACTAGCCGTGTAAGTTTCACACGCCAAATCCGAGTAACCCAGCGGGTCATACGACGAGGCAATGTGAGTGGATGCGCAAGATTGAACAAGGTGGCTCGGGGAATGCTCAGGCACCCCGGAATGATCAGCCTCGGCAGGAGTTACCCCGGCAGCAATTGCTCTCCGGAGCAAACACGCAACAGCTAATGTTGCCTTCCCCTCCGCCGAGGTATGATAACAATGAGAGAAGGGATGCAGTGCATCAAGTGGAAAATCAGCATCAGCCGGATCAAAGGTACCCCGGAAATGAGGGGAGAAATGAATACAGAGAGCATCACCAGAGCTATTGTGTGTTCACCACTGAGGAAACAGATAGAAAAAGCTTGCAGCGTAGGCATATGGAGGTGAATGCAGTGATGCCGACAGTGACAAGGTATATGCCTTGGTCTGATCAGGAAATCACCTGGAGCATAAAGGATCATCCCAAGCTTATGCCAAGCCCTGGTTCATATGCGTTGGTGCTGGACCCGGCGTTCATTGGGCCTAGCATTAATGTAAGGTTCTCAAAGGTACTGATTGACAATGGCAGCAGCATTAACATCATGTATGCAGACACAATGCGCAAGTTGGGTATCTCGGAGAACATGCTACAGGCCACGAGGACAACTTTCCATGGTATTGTGCCCGGCATCTCTTATGAGCCTATAGGCAAGGTCCGGGTTGACGTGTTGTTCGGCACGAGGGATAACTGCCGAACCGAAAATTTGGAGTTCGAGGTGGTGAATTTAGAAAGTGCGTACCACACGTTACTCGGAAGGCCAGCACTGAACAAGTTCATGGAAAGCTGTCATATTAGTTACTTGAAGATGAAGTTGCCCGAACCAAACGGGGTGATTACCATTGCTGGGGATTTCCGACGTTCCATGGAGTGTGCATCGGTCGGGTCTAACTTAGCCGAGTCACTTGTGATTGCGCAGGAAAAAAGGAAAATTCAAGAGGTGGCGGCATTGGCTCAGTCCGCGCAGCAGTATATGCCAGCGCTGAGTAACCCGCACGGAAGTGTCACTTTCCAGGCCATGAAAGATACCAAGAAGGTTCCTGTTGATGACATGTTCCCGGAGCGCACCATAACAATTGGTGTCGGGTTAAGTGATAAATAGGAAAGCGAGCTCGTCAGCTTCCTCCATGAGAATTGGGACATTTTTGCTTGGTCCACACAGGACTTGCAAGGTGTTCCGAGGGTGCTGGCCGAGCACTCTTTGAATGTGAGACCCGGAGCTAAGCCGGTGAAGCAACCTCTCCGCCGCTTCGCCGAAGATAGGAGGAAAGTCATCGGGGATGAGATAGCTCGGTTGCTAGCTGCAGGATTTATCATGGAGGTTCTTTACCCGGATTGGCTGTCTAATCCGGTGCTGGTGGAAAATAAACAGGATGACCCGAACGTGGCAGTGGTTTGGCGAATGTGTATCGATTACACGAACCTGAACAAGGCGTGTCCAAAAGATCCATTTCCATTGCCAAGAATAGATCAGGTCATAGACTCAACTGCTGGATGTGAATTGTTGTCATTCATTGATGCATATTTTGGTTTCCACCAGATACCTCTGAATCCAGATGATCAAATAAAGACTGCGTTTATTACCCCGTATGGGGATTATTGCTATAGCACCATGCCGTTTGGTTTACGTAATGCGGGGGCAACGTACCAGAGATGTATGCAAAAATGTTTGCACGACCAAATAGGTCAAAATGTACAAGTGTACGTGGATGATGTGGTTATCAAGACCAAGGAAAGCAAAACGCTCCTTGACGATATCAGGCAAACATTTGCGAACCTAAGGAGGTTCCGGATGAAGCTTAACCAGGAAAAATGCACCTTCGGTGTCCCGGCTGGGAAATTGCTCGGTTTTCTTGTTTCCAGCCGAGGTATCGAGGTTAATCCAACTAAAATCTGGGCCATCGAATGAATGGAATTGCTGAAGTGTCTTAACGATGTCCAGAAGTTCACAGGTTGCTTGGCCTCGTTAAGTCGGTTTGTATGTCGGTTGGGAGAAAAGGCATTGCCTCTTTACCAACTCATGAAAAAGTCGGATAAATTCGTTTGGACACCGCAGGCCAATGAAGCCTTTGCCCACTTGAAAAAAATGTTAGCCACTGCACCGGTGTTGGCCTCACCACTATCAAAGGAGCCAATGTTGCTCTATATAGCCGCAACCAACCGAGTTGTAAGTGTAGTGATAGTGGTGGAGCGCGATGAGGAAGGTAAGTCGGTGCAAAGGCCAGTGTATTACTTGAGCGAGGTGTTGTCAGCCTCAAAGCAGAACTATCCACACTATCAAAAGGTGGCGTATGGCGTGTACATGGCCGCTAAGAAGCTGAAGCACTACTTTGAGGAGCATCCCATCAGGGTCATATGTGAGGCCCCCATATCCGAGATAATGAGTAATAAGGATGTGAGTGGCAGAACTGCAAAATGGGCAATTGAGCTAGCTCCTTATGCGCCGCAATATGACAGAAGAGAAGCCATTAAATCCCAAGCTGTGGCGGACTTTTTTGTGGATTGGGCCGAGGTGCAATACGAACCACCACTCCCAGATCCGAACTATTTGCGAATGCACTTTGACGGATCAAAAACCAAAACCGGGCTAGGTGTCGGAGTTGTACTTACCTCGCCAAAGAAGGACCACCTGAGATACGTGCTGCAGATCCATTTCGCGGCATCAAACAATGTCGCCGAGTATGAAGCACTTGTGCACGGGCTCAAGGTGGCAAAAGAAATTGGGATACGTCGGATCGTATGCTTTGGCGACTCGGATTTGGTGGTGCAACAAGTGTCGGGAGTGTGGGATGCCCTTGATCCAAACATGGCACTATACAGATTTCATGTGCAGAAGATATCTGGTTACTTTGAGGGATGCGAATTTCACCATGTACCCCGGGTGGAAAATGAGGCTCCCGACATGCTGTCGAAGCTCGGGTCAACCCGACAAGCAATTCCACCGGGTGTAGCATTAGAGCACCTCAGGAAACCATCCATCAGGCCCTCCCTAGAAACCGACTCGATCTATGTCCCGGAGGACACGGAATCTGGAGCTGTGCCCATGGACATTGACATGGGAAGTGGTGCGCGAAACCCGGGGACTGCCTCGGCAAACCCGGGGAAGTTATGCCGGTGGATCAGATGGAGATTGATGAGGATGTGTTCCCTGTGCGAGCAATACCAGCTTGGGCACTACCGATATTTCAGTTCCTAAAAGATGGAACGTTACCCACTAAGGAAGTGCTGTCCAGGCAAACACAGAGGAGGTCAAAGGCTTACATGATCATCAATTCCGAACTATACAAAAGAAGTGTGACCAATGTCCTCCAGCGATGTGTTGACCCGGAAGAAGGGCTTGACATCCTCCGAGATATACATCAGGGGGAATGCGGGCATCATGCCTCATCCCGAGCCTTGGTAGAAAAAGCTTTCCGGCATAGATTCTACTGGCCAAATGCCTTAGAGCAAGCGGAAGATCTGGTGAGAAAATGTAATGGTTGTCAGAGGTACGCTACCAAGACACATATGCCAATGTCGGAACTCAAGACCATACCAATTACTTGGCCATTTGCCGTATGATGCTTGGATATGGTCGGCCCGTTCAAACCAGCAAGGGGAAATATGACTCACATTCTAGTAATGGTGGACAAGTTTACGAAGTGGATTGAGGTAAAGCCTATAAGAAAATGTGATGGAGCTACGGCCGTAACGTTTCTCAAAGATATCATGTTGAGGTACGGTTATCCTCACAGTATCATAACTGATAATGGCACAAATTTTGCGGAAGGAGCATTTGCGCGTTTCAGTCGGGATAAGAAGATCTGGCTGGACGTAGCCTCGGTAGCCCACCCAGCATCGAACGGACAAGTGGAAAGATCCAACGGATTAGTATTATCCGGGATAAAACCCCGACTCATTGAGCCACTGCAAAGATCAGCGGGGTACTGGATAGAAGAACTACCAGCGGTACTGTGGAGTTTAAGAACAACTCTGAATCGATCAACAGGCTATACGCCATTTTTTCTGGTATATGGGGTAGAAGCTATATTACCAGCCAACATAGAGCATGATTCTCCTGGGGTCACCCGATACACAGAAGCCGAAGTGCAAGAAGCCCGGCAAAATGATGTTGATCTGCTGGAAGAAGCGAGAGAACTGGCATTATCCAGATCCGCCATATATCAGCAAAATCTCCGACGCTATCATAGCCAGAAAGTAAGCCCCCGAGTCATTCGGGAAGGTGATTTGGTGCTCCGGTTGATACAACGTACTACTGGCATGCATAAGTTATCCCCCCCATGGGAAGGGCCGTTCATCGTGAGCAAGGCATTGCACAATGATTCTTATTATCTTATAGATGCAAAGCCACAGGAAAAGAACAAGGCGGACAGGTCCGGTGAGGAATCTAAACGTCCATGGAATGTAGCTCTCCTTCGTCCTTTCTACACTTAGCGAAGAAGTGTATGTATCCGAGTCTTCTCATGTGTCGGTATGTATGCCGGCAATGAGCTTATCAACGAAATGTTGGCACCTCGAGCAGTAACTCGGGGACTGCCTTAATAATATTTGTCGTTTTTTGTGCGTTAGCTGGAATAAGTTATTCTACTTAACTCGGATTAGTAATGTGTGAGCACCAAGAACCTAACTCTTCGACTTGCTGCTGTCCAACAAGAATTGGCTTCATGGCAAGCAAGAGAACAAGTTTGGAATTGCGTAGCACATGAAAAACGACTAAGGAAAAGAATTTATTCGAGCCGACTTTTTTTTTTCGGACTAACCCTGTATTTATTTTCAAGTTATTATGCAGTTTTATTTTTGAGCTAAGTCTAAAAGTTTCCCAGTATTGTTAAGACAATTTTTGAAGCTCGGATTCCTAAGTCGTAAAACCGAATCAAGGTAGACACGAACCGAGCCAAGAGGTTGGACGAACAAGAAAAGGAAACTCGGGGACTACACCCAAGTTAATCCGGCATAAGAACTTAGTAGCAAAATATCACATGTATATGGAATATAACTCCACCCGGCATACCGGGGATCTGATAAATTTTCAAGTTTTTTCGCTCAAGGAGCGGCAGGAGGAGGGAGTTCGGCATCATCTTCGCCATCTTCAATATCCGAGGCGTCATCTTCTCCATCACCATCCGAGCCATCTTCATCATTCTCAACCTCTTCGTCCCCAGCGGCTTCCAGGAAGCTCGGCCCCTCCACCCATTCATGAATGGGAGCATATTCGATGAGGCTATGGGCGCAAGCCTGGCGCCGAGCCACCCACTCCGGGTCATTGGTCCATCTGGATCCTGTGCGCAGGCGTGTCAGGAGGTTGAGATCAATTTTCTCATACCACGTGAGTATGTGGTGGAGAATGGTATCAGCTGCGGCACGCCCAACGGACTCTCTCTAGAGGTTGAGCTGAGTCTCTGTTTCCATTAGCTTCTCAAGGAGAATTGCGGTGGTCTCCGTAGTATCTTCGGCGGGCCAGAACGTGTTGAAGATACGAACTGCAACGTCGAGGATGTCCTTGCCATAATTTTTGATGAGCTCCACGCGAGATGACAAGCTGACCAACAGGTCCTCCATGTCATAGGGAATCTCTTCACCATCAGGAGCGGCAGGAGTACCCCTTTCTCGGCGGAAGTCGGCAACTGCTGCGCTCACAATAGCAGTGCCCTCTAGAAATTTGCCTGGAAAAGAGACAAAGGAAGAAGGTAAAGAAAAGACATATGAAGTAACCCGGAGAAGTAGGTCGGATAAGGAAAAGGAGCTTACGTGATATATGGCTGAGGATCCGGGTCAGCTCCCTGGTGCAGTCATCACGTCTCTTCCGAAGCTGCTCAAGCTCAGCATTTGCCGACCCAAGATGGATGCCGGACTCCTTGAGTAAATCTTGGTCCTTGGCGATCTAGAGATTGAGGCGCTCGAGCTCTTCTGTGTAATCCTGGCCAACCTTTTGGAGCTCGGATTGGTGATGGGCCTTCATTTTCTCCATCTCAGCCTTGAGCCTGGCGATCTCATCGTCCTTGGTCCGGAGGAGGGCGAGCTCGTCATCTTTCTTCTTAAGCTCGACTTGATGTTGCCCTGCTTGTTCGAGAAAATGCAGCATCATATCAGGCACGGGCACACTATCTTCAAGCGATGCTGAAATAGTGTGGTGGCCCGGCAGAGCCGAGGTATGAATGATTGCCGAGCCAAGAAGAGAAGGAAATGGAAAGCACTACAAGGTCGGACAAAAATGACTTACCCTGGATCTGCTCCAGATTCTTCCACATAATCTTGTTCTCAGCCTCCACCCCAGCTACGGAAACCGAATGATGAGATTAGTTCGGCAGAGGGAGATGAAGAAAAACGAAGAAGCGCCAAGGAAGAAATTTACCCCTATTCTCGTACTCCGCGAGAAGTGCAGCTTGCTTTGCGCGTAGCATCTTATGGGTATCCAGCAGACATTGGAATTCATCACTCCGGCGATTGGTGGTCACCTGAAAGAAGTACAAAAACACAAATTAGCTTGGTGCATGTTCGAAGTGTACAAAAATCCGGGCCAAGTGGAACTTCACCCGGCTCTAGGTGTGTGCATGTTTGAAGTGTAAAAAAATCCAGGCCAAGTGGAACTTAACCCGGCTCTAGGTGTGTGCATGTTCGAAGTGTACAGAAATCCGGGCCAAGTGGAACTTAACCCGGCTCTAGGTGTGTGCATGTTCTAAGTGTACAAAAATCCGGGCCAAGTGGAACTTAACCTGGCTCTAGGTGTGTACATGTTCGAAGTGTACAAAAATCCGGGCCAAGTGGAACTTAACCCGGCTCTAGGTGTGTGCATGTTCGAAGTGTACAAGATCCGGGCCAAGTGGAACTTAACCCGGCTCTAGCCTATCCTGGATTCCCCACCTTTAGCGTACCCTCTCATCTGGAGGGGGGAAATTCGGTTGCCCACGAACGTGATCATAGCGTCCTTGTTGCGCAACCCCAGCTTCTTCAGCTCCGCGAACCTCTTGTTGACCTGGTTGGCCAAGGCTGTGGGCTTCTTGGGAACGGCGTCCCATAGTTCCGGGTTAGGTGGACCCAGAGTATAGGGGAGCAGCCGGATTAAGTCGTCAGTGCTGATGTTCCAGACGTAAAAGAAAGTCCGGGCCCACCCTTTGCAGGACTCTAACCCGGTGACCCAGGGGAAAACGAAAAGCCTCTGGGGTGAGATGGAAGCAACTCCGAATTGAGTGAGCTGCTTGTCCTCCGGATCAAGTTGGATGTTTGGGATGACGTTACGACGAAGGCCGAAAAAACGGATCCATAGCTCCTTCGTGGGCCAAAGTCCGGCATAGCCTTCGATCGTAGAGGCAAAAGCGGAAAGAGAGGTAATGGCGTTGGCAGGAAGGTGGTGTGGCTGGAGTTCGTAGGTACTAAGCCAATCCCAAAAGAAGTTGCTCACCGGCAAACCGAACCCCCGTTGGAAGTGGGACAAGAACACGACGTATTCACCCGGATTGGGTGAGGGGGCCAATTCGGTGGAGGCGAGACGAGCGGCGACGCCGACGGGGATGCGTCTGGTGCGGTAGAGCCAATCCAGGTCGTCTTGGCAGACCCAAGACCCGGCCCACGCACCACGGTCCGCCACCGCGGAGTCCTCCTCCATCTCCTGCTCAGCGACGATGAGCTCCTCCTCCGTCATCTGGTCTTCGCTGCCCTCGCTGACGCTAGTGGCGGCGGGGGGCAGAGGCCTAGATTGGCAACGACCCGTGGCGAGGGAGTTGCGTAGCGGTGGCTGCGACGCAGAGGCACGGGGAAGCAGTGCGGCGGCGGTGCTGCTACTTGGAGAACTGGCGGCGGCGTGGTCGCGAGGAAGACGAAGAAGAAGAGCAAGGGGCAGAGGGGCGCGGAAGGGGAAAACTCCTAAGGGGTGCGCCCCTCCCCTATTTAACCACTCCCTCAAGGGGTGAGTGGGATCGCATCCTACGAATGAGCCACACGGTGTGGCCGTGTATAGCCCACCTCGGCCAATCAGCAGGGATCCACACAGAAGGCAACAGAGCGGAGATGATCCCATGACGTGACGTTGTGATGCGGTAAACGAGGAGGCAAGCGTGACGTGACCCGCGCACAGTGATAACTAACAATTACTGCGGCGGTTACTGTGCTGGCCCTTAAAATAAGACAACATAATTATTACCCTCCACATGGGTTGGCGTACGAGAGAAGGAAACAAGACCCGGATGGAGCCGTGGTAACCCGGCCAGCAAGTGAAAACTTGGAATGTGCAGAGGGAAAGTAAAACCATGAGGTCCGAATCAAAGTGGTAACCCGGCCAGCAAGTGAAAACTTGGAAGGTGCGAAGGGAACGTAAATCCATATAATCCGAGGTAAAGAAGTAACTCAGCAATAACGACCAGAGCTCAGAATTGAACCTGATGTGGCCTTAGCGGCCAAGGCAGCTAAGACCGCACCAGCTTCGGGGACTAATGTTGGGGGGATACCCCCAGGTAGGGTCACGTCGGGGTATAAAGGCCGAGTTAGCCGAGGTTCGGCAAGGTCAAAGCGGATGCTGGCCGTGTCACCTCAAGGCATGCCGAATCACGGGGTAACCCGGACCAGGGGCGTTCGCCTAACTAAGTCTCAACCGACTTAAGCAGTAAGTCGGAAGTGCCTATTTTACTTGTAGGCAGGAACAGGTGTGGCCGGATCAACTAGGATCCGGATCACGTCTAGCTTCTAGGAGAAGAAAGGAATCTCGCTGGTCAAAAGAAGCTCTGGTACGCACTACTTGAGCGAAGCAAGCAAGGGCAGGACCACTGAGGCGTGGCCGACAAGGGTGGTGGCGCCCATGTCGGCTGACGCGGGCGCCGCAGAGGCTCACGTAGCCTCTACATGTGTGACGCGGGGGAAAACCACCCCGGTCGGCTTACCACTTTGGGAGGAGGCATATTCTTAGGAATATGCCTCCACGTATGCCCTAGACAGAGACCGAGCTCCCTCTATATAAAGGGGGCTAGGGTTTCAGTAGAAGGGGTTCCGCTATTCTGATTGGGCTAGGGTTTTAGGTGTGATCTATGGGTGAGAGTAAGAGAGCTCCTTCTTCCTCCTCTCACCAATACAGCTCTAGGAGCACTTGTAATCTTGGAAGCAAAGCAATACAAACAACTGTGTGGAGAATCACTTCACTATCCCTCCCTGGATTCCCCTAGCGTGTATTAGTCCCCACCTTTAGCCTATCCATGGCATCTGCCGTGACACCACCACGACATTCATGCCCTGCATATTATAGTTCATCACGAAGCTCTTGTAGCTAGGTGGCAGAGATTGGAGAACATGATGTATGCCTAAGTCAATG
The DNA here is from genome assembly GCA_910589775.1 of Avena eriantha. NCBI lineage: Eukaryota > Viridiplantae > Streptophyta > Magnoliopsida > Poales > Poaceae > Avena > Avena eriantha. Next base: position 246,369,936 of record OU342742.1, on the reverse strand, counting down.
GGAATCGTTATTCCTAAGGACACAAGCTTATCGGCGTACCCAGACATTTTGAGTACGTACTCACTAACGGAGCTGTTTTCCTCCATCATGCAGCTAAAGAACTTTTCTGTAGCATTATAACTCTCTACAGCAGCATGGGTATCGAAAATCATTTTCAATTCTCCCATGGTATCAAAGGCATTGCCATTTTCGAAACGCTTTTGAAGTTCTGGCTCTAGCCCATACAGTATGCCGCAATGAACTAAGTTGTGGTCCTCTTGACGAGTCACATAGACATTCTTTTCCTCGTCAGGGGCATCAGGAGCTGGTGGGGGGCCTAGCGGCGCATCTAGCACATATTGCTTTTGTGCAGCAGTGAGGAGAATCCTCAAATTCATAGCCCAGTTGGTGAATTTGCTACCATTCGCAGCAAGTTTCTCTTTCTCCATGAACACATTGAAATTAAAAGCAGGTGGTGCCATCTACAACAGAATTTGTAAATTTTACTTAGACTAAGTTTATGATAGATTGAGTTCAACTAATCCAAATTACTAATGAACTCCCACTCAAAAACGACATCCCTCGTGTCCTTCTGGTGATTACATGAACCAAATCCACTACACCAAGTCCGATCATCACGTGAGTTGATGTAGCTTCAAAGGCGAGCATCTATATGGGCATCATATCAACTATATAACTCATGCTTAACCTTTCGGTCTGTGTTTGGAGGCCATGTATGTACATGCTAGGCTCGCCAAGTAAGAACCTTAGTATTCGCGTGTGTAAAACTGTCTTACACCCGTTCCTATGAAAGCGTAGATTCGAGTACACCCGATCATCACGTGATGTCTCGAAACACGATCCACAGAACGGTGCATACTTAAGGAAGAACACATTTTTATCTTGATATCTAAATGAGGGATCATCTTACAATGCTACCAAAAGCGCCAAACTAGCAGTATAAGATGCTAACATCTAATGTGTAAAGTGAGATGATATGGTCCATGCATTTGATCTCTATCACTTGCATCGTGGTAGTGTGTAAGGCCAAGGTCTATGGAACTTACACGTTGAGTGTGTTGTAAGAGTATCTATCATACATCTACTTACAACAATACCATATCAAGACACTAGCCCAGCAACGATCTAAACTAGACGCCTCTAATTTATCAATTGCAAGTTTTACGTGGCTTAGGGCTTTCGGAGATAGAACCGTTCTCACCTACGAACATGAACCACGACGAGGATAACTAAGTTATTAGCAACTCGTTGTAAATCAGATATTGACTATAGTAGGAGAGACAGACACCCGCCAGCCACTTATGCAAAACAAGTTGCATGTCAGTCGTGGAACCGGTCTCATGTACGATGACGTGTAAGGTTGGTCCGGGCCGCTTCATCCCACTATGCCACCAATATCCAAAATACATAGAAGATGCAATAACATGATCATCATCGCCCACATATAAACATATATGTTCTACCCGTGCAAAGCACCTACGCATAGATCAGGCTCTGATACCACTTTGGGTCCGCAGCATAGAAAACAAAAAATTTCCTACGGTGTGAACTACACGCCAAGATCTATCTACTAGGTACAAAGCAACGGGTGGACATACATCCAATAAGAACTTACCCTCGAAGACAACGATTTTTGTCCACGAGTAGGAACTTGTGGTTGATGTAGTCATACACTTGCCGATCTCTAGATCGTGAGGAAGTCCGAGCGCCGCAACTCAGCAGCGCATCCGCACTCGCACACGCGTTCAAGCCACCGGACAACCTCCACCTCTTCGCTCCAGCGATCCAGTGGAAGAAGCCACTCCTTCCAGACGAAATGCCACCGGGAACATGTATCTCGCTAATCTGAGACCATGGGGGAATAATTCTAGAGGGGGGGAGAGATCCTTCACAAGGAGGTGTGTGGATGAAGGAGGGAATGGGTGGCCTTTTATAGGAGGAGGGGGTGCCCCCTCTCTCCATGGACGGTGCATGGGGGGTGACCCCTCACCTCCCCCATTCATGTGGTGGTAACCCCTCCACATTAAAATGCCTCTTCACTTTAAATGCATTAAAATTATCCAAGTTTAATGCTCTCTCATTTAATAAAACTCTTTTTATTAAATTTATTCAGAATTTTGTTAATTACTTTAATTAACAAACATTCACATATAGCCCCTTGCAATATTTTAATATCACATGCAGAACCACTTTCTGCAATTTCACCCGAAACAATTTCCGGTTTCTATTGAAACAATTCCTGTGCTTTGCAATTCTTTCGTCTGAAACATATGTGCTCCAAAATTGTGTCCGGTAACTCTTAAGTGTGCCACCCTACGGTTCATGAATAATGCAGACATGATCGAGACCCTTCTCCGATCAATAATCAGCAGCGGGACCTGGAGATCCATACTTACTCCTACACATTCAACGATGACTTCTGTGATCGTGAGAACCTTTAATGCTTGTAACTAAATCCCTTTGTCTCTCGATATATTACATGTCCGAGATTCGATCATCGGTATCTCCATACCTAGTTTGATCTCATTACCGACATGCACTCTTTTCTTGTTCCTGTGATATAACATTCTAGTGATCACATCACTTGCTTGCAAGCTATCTCAATGTGATATCACCAAGAGGGCCCAGAGTATATCTATCCGTCATCGGGATTGAAAAATTCCACTCTTGATCCATGAGCCTCAACATAACACCTTCGTAGTACTGAACCCATCTTTATAGTCACCCTGTTACGGTGTGACGTTTGATGTTATCAAGATACTCTTCTGGTGTTAGCAATTAACATGATCTCATGGTCTAAGGACTAAGATTACTTCGTATGATGTTATAGCAATATAAACATAATGACTTGATCGTAATGCTATACTTCGGATGAATGTTCATCACATCATTCCACCAATGGTATGACCTTGTTATTAACAACATCCAATGTCCATGATCAGGAAACCTTGATCATCTTGTTAATCAACAAGCTAGTCTATAAGAGAGGCATAACTAGGAACCCTTTTTGTTTATTAAACACACACGTATTGATGTTTCCGATCAATACAATTCTAGCATGTAAAATAAACATCTATCATATTGTAGCATCCCATCTGTATAACATATGTAATGCTACATGGTCTAGTAATATAATTGCTACTTCCTACATATAATTGTTGCATCATAATTATATCATGCTCATGTCATCATGCCACCTTGCATTTGAGAATCATATAAAACCCTTTTCATTTAGTTCTTCTCTCATATGCATTAGTAATTGTATTTGGCTCTGGATATATTGTTTTTGGTTCTTAATAAATGCTTGATGCCCAAGTTGAGTTGGGGGCATATCTTTTATTCAACTCCACCACCTTTTCCTTGTCACCACTTTATAATTCCACCATCCTAACTATCCATGAGCTTTTACACTTTTCCTTTGGCATTTAAATCTAGCTCATGTGGGTTGGGATGGATCCACTTCTAACTCCACATGCTCTCATGTGGCATCATGTTGTTTTCACATTATTGATATGTGGAGCCACATGGCAATCTTTGCATGCTTTGTGGATGGAACCCCTTGTCAAGCTTCCATATGGGTTATTTTGAATGTAGGCTTATGTTGGAATATTTTTGGGACTATTAAACATCTAGTGGAACATACACACTAGCAAGTCCAAATTATATTCAAATATGATCATCTCCATCTACTCCACATGGAACCTTCTTTTTAATTCTTTTAGCTTGGCCTTACTCCATTTTTGGAATGCATATGTATAAATGCCATGATTATTTACTTTGTTTTCACAAGATTAAAACATGGCATTTAATTCTTTTGCATGGGCCATGCAACAACCACCACCATCTTGTCTTCCTTGGTTTTTCTTGGTTTTTGAGTGGATCATCTCCTTGAGCTCCCTCTTTTCCCTCTCAAACCCTTCTCATCTTGATCTCCTTTCCTTGCCATGTGCATCAAGCCTCACCTCACCAGCATGTCCTCCATCTCTTGCATGATCTTGTTGGCTCATCACCAAAACCCTGAACCCCTTGGTTGGTCTTGCCTTGGCCATGCTCAAACCCTAAACACCATCACCACCCCTTGCCTTGACCATGAGGAAACCCTAACCTACCACCTTACCCTACCCTAAACCCTCCTCTCACCACTTTTCCCTCACCATGTCAAGCCCCTCGCCCTCTCTCTGCCAACAGGGACCCACCCTTGCCATCTACCCTTCTATCTCTAAACCCTAACCCGAGTTACCCCAACCTAGCTCCATCTACCCCCTCACCTCTCGGCCTCTCTCTCTTTCTCTCTCTCCCTGCCAGGCCTACCCCACACCCGAGCTACCCCTCTCTTCCCCTTGGCCGGTCCCACCTGCAGCCACACCCACCCCCAGGACGAGCACGTGAAGGAGGAGGAGAAAAAGGTGGCCGAAGCCACCTTTACTCCACCGATTCCCCACGGCATCTCCCCTCTCCCTATCTGCTTTACCCACTCCCTCCCGTCTCTCTCTCGTGCCCAGATCCATCCCCAGGGCCTTGCCTTCCCCTCTCCTTCTCCACCGACCGCCACCCTCCCTCTTCCATCACCGGCGCCCCCCGTCGGTGTCGTTCTCGCCACCCTAGCTAGGAGGAGGCGGGCGTGGTGTTTGGTCGTCGAGGAAGGCTGGAGGAGCACCCTGCGTCGCCCCATACACGGAGCCGAGGAGGAGCCGACCCTGTACCGTGGCACACCGACGCGCCGCCGAAACCCTAGCTCTGGCCGGCCGCCTGCTACGTCGCCGATCGGCCGATCCCCTGCCTGATCCACCACCTCCAGCAACCTCGCGGTGAGCCACGCACCCTCCCAGACATCCTCGCCGTCGTCGTCGTTTCATGTATGCGTCGATCATACCGTCGTACACCCTCTGTGCGCCGGCGAGCGCGTGCGTCTTCTCGTCGTCGCGTCGCGGAACCTCACCTAGCCGCCTACCATCCTCCTGTCAGCAACCCCTCCTTAGCCCAGCAGTAGCCGCCGCCGCGCGCGCGCTCGATCGCGAGTTCGATCCCCCGTCCCGCGCCACGCGCTCTGTCGCCGTGCGTTCCCGTCAGTTTCGTTAGAGAGAACGACAAGAAAAACAGTACCGCGCCCCCTTTTGCAAATACCCCCCCCCCAACCTTTTTTCTGCTCAACCCGCGCTCCCCTCCGACCCCACCTGTCATCCTCCCGTGGCAGTTTTGCTAAAAGGCTCCCGAGTTTTTGAAAACCTCAACCTGCAGCCCCTAGATCCCCCACGTGGCACCCCCTGGTTCGCTCGCTGTCGTGTGGGCCTCCGAGCCCGCTGGCCCCACCTGTCAGTCGCATGGGCTAGCTCAGCTCGCGGTGCAAAACGTTTCTGCGCGTGGTTTATCGCCAGCTCAGCGTGACCCCACGTGTCTGTGACTGTGGCTAAGTTAGGCTGTGTATAAAAAGTCTGGCTGTTATCTATTGAATAAAATGAATTTACAGAAATGTTTAAATTCAAATTTAAATCTGTTTTTAATAACTTTAAAATTATAATTCCAAATAATACAAATAATATATGTTTTTGAATCAGAAAATGTGAGGATTTCAAATATGCCATTAAAAATAATGTTTGAGCACTTTAAATTTTCGAGATGATTAAAATTACAATAAAATGCCCTTTTCTTAATAAATTAATAACTTTAACTCTACAACTCCAAATTCGACAAATAATATGTTTAAATCGATCAGCGCGACGAGCTCGTTCTATCTATCCATTCCATGTTCTGAATTGAAGCATGCATCATGTCATTATTAAAAATCAGAACTGTTTATGGCAATAAAACTTGACTAAATAAATAATAGAATGAATTATTCTTGTCCCCACACCTCACCCTTGCCATGCTACATTATTGCCATGTAAATTGTGCATCATTATCATGGCATGCTTGTTTGCTTGTCACATTTTATTCATATGCTTGTGCACTTTATTTATGTTGGCCCTTGTTTGTTTGGTTCTTCTACGAATAGACGCCCAGCAGGAGAATTATCAGGAATCACAGGAGTTCTACCCAGATCCGTCTCTCGCTCAATCCCTTTACTTTTAAACCCCACCGAGCCTGTTCCTCAATCCCATGAGCCATTACTACAGGAGTTGTTTGAGCCATACGAGTCGTAGAAAAGCATGTGTACGGTATGTGAGTGTCTGATGGATAATGAGGTACCTAAACAACTTAACCTGAGTAGTAATGGGATAACTAATGAAAGTGGCACCGGTGAGCAATATCTGATGGTTCTTCATGCTCACTTGTGTCCCGTAGGACCCCGAGTACTTGATTCTTGTTCCTTGACTATTCACACTATTCACATCCGGGAGGCCTTATGGACCCCCTTGAGCCAGAGCTTGATTCATTCTTATTTCTTGGGGCCACAAAGTAGTTTGGGGCTTTATTACTATCCTATACTTATGCCATGCTTTACTGTTTTATTCAAGATTGTGCGTGGAGCACCTGTTCTGTTTTGGATGTGGAGTGTTTTCGCGGTATCGACAAGCCCAGTCACACTTTCGGGTTCCCAGTCGTTTACAGCCATTGACGCAAACCTTGGGTCCGTCTCGGAGCCGGCCAACTTCGTTGCGGGTAGCTTAATGGGGTGGCCCCCTGAAATATTTCTGAATCCTGTGATCGCTTTGTCGTGAATGCCTCGTTGGGTTTTGATTTGGTTTTTCCGAGGTTGATCGAGTGTGTGTTGCTATTTGTGCACCCCTGCAGGGTAAATCTTTCTGAAAGCCGTGTCCGCGGTTATGGACGACTTGGAGCACAGTTTCTCGATCATAGACAAGTATAACTAAAGTACCGCTTTTAATGTGACTAAATACCTGACTAGTAAATAGTGCAATACTCATGGAATGGTTAATAAAACTGCCAACGGATGGGTTGTTCGTCCGCTTTCTCGTTGGTAAGCGAGAAGGAGGATGGATCTGTTAATTATACTGTTATAACTGTTGTTACTAATTAACGGACATCCGTCTATCTTTGGCTAGGCGGATGGTTAGCGAGTATCTCTAGGCTTGTTAGATATTATCTTTTGCTGCAATTGCGTCACCCCGGGTATATGTCCCCTTTAGAGGCATAAAGACTTGCTGAGTACCCCTAGGGTCTAACACGATAAATTGTTTGATTCAGATGAACAGGTGTATTCGCAAGATGGATACTGGGTGGAGGAGACGGATGATGTTGGCAACGATCACTCGGTGTAGAGATTCCGGGAACGGGGATCCGTGAGGGCGGGATGTGTTTATTTATGTGGCATCTTATGCCGATTTGCTTCTTATCCGTACTCGGATCTTGTTTTCCGCTTCCGCCTGATACTCTGATGTTTGATGTATGAGGAGCTATCCTAAACTATTATCTCTATCTAGGATATTTGGATCTTGCCGTATGGCGTTGCGATATTTCTATTTCTTTTAGACGGAATGGCTCTATGAACAGTTGTATGGTGGCTTGCATACATACTCACTCGTGTATGTAGTTGATCCCTTCGCCTGCCGATTACGCCGCTCGTTCTTGTCCCAATGTTCTGAAAGTGGTTAGGACGGCCGAAAGGTCTACCTGTGAGTGGCCCCTGGGCCCCACCGTACTATTTTAACCACTTTCGCTCATCCAGGCATGCAACTAAGAGCGTAATTCACCGAGGTAGTTACAATTGGTATCAGAGCCATCCCGCCCTTCAGGGTCTCAGCCAAATGGTTGTTGTCAGTCTAGCAAATATTTTGGTAGCTATGTTTACTAGAAAAAAAAACCGTGAGAGTAGGACTGCATGCATTTTTCTTCTTACCCACCCACCCACCCTTTTCTGGTAAGGAAGTGTAACGTTTTCAATCCTCTTCTAAAATTCAAACTAGGATTCACGTGTTCTGGGTTCCGTAGTACCATAGGTTGTGTGTGTGTGTGTGAATTCCTTGTCTATCTGTTGCATCCAACATGTTACCACTATCTGCCTTTTGGTTATCAACTGTTGGCACATTCCATACCGACGGTCCTTTGTAAACCGACGCGATCTATCTGATTCGTTGTACACCGGTGCGATCTGTCTTACTCTTTGTTATCCGACGTTATCTTGTTTGGGGTGTTCGTTTCCGTAGTTGCTAACCTTTAGGTTCATATTAAGAAGAAGGTGTTGGGATATGTGTTTTACTTATTCATGTGCGGAGTAATGATTTGAGTGTGGGATGGAGTCGCGACCATACCACTACTTTTATCATTCGCTCTTGTATATTGAATTGGTAGAGTTACTAATCTTGATTCGTTAAGTGGTTTTGCGCATATAGTGGTATTTTAATGCCGAGATTTGCGGAATTTTTTTGTTTGTTAGCTTGTATACCACACTCCTTGTTCAGTCGTGTGTGTTATGCTTATTATCTTTTAGGTGCTTTGAACTTTGTTAACATTTTAATATCATCTTAGTGAATTGTATCCTTTAATCTTGGTTAATTCCATTTTGGTACTATTTTGGATTATTATTATTCTCCATTATAGTACTGACTTGTGTTTTATATCAATCACAGGATGGCACCACCACGCCGTTCTGAGGAGGACATTCCACCTGAACTGGGGGCTGCGTTGGCAAGTATTGCAAATGCCTTGGGAACAATGTAGCAGAACCAGCAGCGATTCGAAGAAAGTGTCAGGAGGAATGAGTTTGTTCCGCTACCTCCACCTCCCAAGCGAGGAGACATCAAGATTTTTCTGAAGTTCAACCCACACCAATTTGAGGTGTCTGATCAGCCACTTGACGCTGATGATTGGCTGCGTGAAATGTCAAGGTTGCTGATGACTGCGGATGTTCCTGAGCAAGAACGGGTAAAATGTGCCACGCACCTTCTGAAGGGAGATGCAGCTCTGTGGTGGGAAAATTACCTGAAGGCAGACCACTCTGGTTTTCAGCCTACTTGGGAGCAATTCACTGCGTCTTTCAAAGAGCAATATCTGTCAGAAATTGTCATGGAAAGGATGAAGGAAGTGTTTCTCAACCTCAAGTAGGGCAATGACAATGTCAATACCTATATCAGAAACTTCATGAATCTTTCTCGGTATGGTGGCGATGGGATCTCTGATGACAAGAAGAAGCAAAAGAGGTTCAGGAAAGGGCTCAATGCATCAATCAAATATGCAATCACTCATGCAAGGCCGGGGTCTTTTCTACAACTCCAACATACAGCTCTGTAGGAAGAAGCAAGTAAGCAAGTGTTTGAGGAGTCAAAGAAACACAGCCGCGATGCAGCAAGCTCTTCAGCTATGACAGCTCCTTCTAAGCGCCGCGTGTCGGTTCCTAACACTCCACCGTCGCTCCCGGCTCCACCAAGACCGTCAAGCTACGCGGCAAGGCCACCAAACTCCTTCACCGCGGCTCCTAGGGGCTACAACCACAACTACCCTGGAGCGCCTGACGGAGTCACTGGCTACGCTGCTCCACGTCCACCTGGTGCTTGCTACACATGTGGAAACACTGGGCATCAGCATTGGAATTGTCCAATGAACAACAAAGCTCTTCCTCCACCACCTCCAAGACCTGCGGCAAGCTCTTCTATGGTTCGTGCACCTCCACCTCGGGCTCTCAACATCAACACCAAGCCTGAGTCTACGGTTGCTTGTGCCAACTGTGTCAACATCGCTCAAGCCAAGCATGCACCTGGAGTTGTGATGGGTACGCTTCCCGTTAACTCAGTTCCTGCAAGAGTGCTATTTGATTCTGGTGCATCGCATTCTTTTGTTTCTCACAAATTTGCAAATGAGTATGAGTTAGCAATGGATCCTCTCCCCAAGCATTTAATGGTCCTTTCTCCTGGAGCAACAATGGCATCTTCTAAAATCAGCCATAATAATCAAATTAAGATTGGTGGTTCTTCATTCCCGGCTTCCTTAATTATTCTGGGCAATTCTGACATTGATGTTATCTTGGGCATGGATTGGTTAACAGCAAATGCAGCTGTGATTGATTGTGCTGAACGTTCGATTTCTCTGAAAATTCCTGAAGGTCATATAGTCTATTCTCCAAGTCTGACTCCTGCAATTCAGCTTTTCTCTTTGGCGGCTCTGAATGATGATGCTATGGAAGCTATTCAGAGTGTTTCGGTGGTCTGTGAGTTCCCAGATGTTTTTCCCAAAGAGTTGCCAGGTATGCCTCCGGATCGTGAGGTCGAGTTTGTGATTGAGCTTGAACCTAGAACCGCTCCTATCTCCAAGCGGCCTTATAAAATGGGTCCTGCTGAATTGGCTGAACTCAAACGTTAGCTTGATGAACAAGAGAAGTTGGGTTTCATTCAGCACAGTACTTCTTCTTGGGGTAGCCCAACCATCTTTGTGAAGAAGCGAGACAAGACTGATAGACTTTGTGTTGACTATCGGGGTCTCAATGCTAAAACCATCAAGAATAAATATCCCCTTCCACGGATTAATGATCTCTTCGATCAGCTAGCTGGAGCTGTGGTATTCTCTAAGCTTGACTTGAGAAGTGGATATCATCAAATCAAGATTTGCAAGGAAGATGTTCCCAAAACAGCTTCCGCCACCTGCTATGGCCTGTATGAGTACACAGTCATGTCTTTCGGTCTCACCAACGCACCTGCCACCTTCTCGAGACTTATGAACTCGGTTTTCATGGAGTATCTTGATAAGTTCGTTGTGGTCTATCTGGATGACATTCTAGTCTATTCTAAGTCAAGGGAAGAACATGACGAACACCTTCAGTGTGTCCTAAACAAGCTTCGTGAGAACCGCTTGTATGCAAAGTTCTCCAAGTGTGAGTTCTGGCTGCCTCAAGTCACCTATTTTGGTCACGTCATCTCTGCCAAGGGCATTGACGTCAACCCAGAAACTATTAAGACAATTATTGACTGGCTTCCACCCAAAAATTTCAAAGAAGTCCGGAGTTTCCTTGGTTTGGCTAGTTACTGCCGTCGCTTCGTCCAGAACTTCTCGAAGATTGCGAAGCCTCTTACCGATCTCCTCAAGAAAGGCAAGAAATACCTTTGGACTCCTGCATGTCAAGCAAGTTTGAAACACTCAAAGAGAAGATCACTTCCACACCAGTCTTCATTCCTCCAGATACATCAAAGCCTTTCCAGATATTCTGTGACGCCTCATTGCAAGGATTGGGTGCGGTCCTTATGCAAGAAAAACAAGTTGTTGCTTATGCCTCTCGACAGTTGAAGACGCATGAGATAAACTATCCTACACATGAGCTCGAGCTCGCAGCAGTTGTCTTTGCTTTGAAAGTATGGAGGCATTACTTGCTTGGCAACCGTTGTGAGATCTTTTCTGATCACAAGAGTCTGAAGTATATATTCACATAGCCTGATCTCAACCTTCGTCAGAGGAGGTGGATTGAAGCAATTAATGATTTCGATTTGACCGTCAACTACACTCCGGGCAAAGCTAATGTCATGGCCGATGCTCTCAGCCGAAAAGCTTATGTCAACAACCTCATGGTGGAAGAACAACAGCCTCTCTTGTGCGAGGAATTCCGCAAGCTCAACCTTGAAATTGTGGATCAAGGGTATCTTCTGAACCTTCTAGCAACCCCATTCTTGGAAGAAAAAGTTCGCTCCATTCAACTTGGTGATCCTTACACTAAAAAGATCATCTCCAACATTCAGCTTCCAAAGTATGAGTCCTTCCACGTCGACGACCAAGGAGCTCTTCTTTGAACACCGGATGTTTGTTCCGAACTACCCAGGTTTAAGAGAGCAAGTTCTCAAGGAGGCGCATGATTCTGTTCTCTCTATCCACCCTGGCAGCACTAAGATGTACTAAAAACACAGTATTGGTGGCCTAGTTTGAAACGATATTGGGCCAAGTACGTCTCGGAGTGTGATGTCTGCCGCAGAGTTAAAGTTGTCCATCAGAAACCTTCCGGTCTTCTACATCCATTGAAGCCTCCGGAATGGAAATGGGAGAAAGTAGAGATGGATTTCATAACTGGTTTTCCAAGGTCGCAGAAGGGCAACAATGCAATCTTTGTTGTCATCGATAGGCTTTCTAAAGTGGCTCACTTCTTTCCTGTCAAGGAAACAATTTCTGCAATTCAGTTGGCTGAGCTCTATATCAACAGAATTGTCTCTCTGTATGGGGTTCCTCTTGAGATCAGCTCAGACCGTGGAAGCATCTTCACTTCCAAGTTCTGGGGAAGTTTCCAAAATGCTTTGGGAACAAAATTGAACTTCAGCACAGCTTACCATCCTTAGTAGCAAGGACAAGTTGAAAGGATCAATCAGATTCTGGAAGATATGCTCCGTGCTTGTGTTATCTCTTTCGGCATGAAGTGGGAAGAATGTCTTCCTTATGCGGAATTCTCTTACAACAACAGCTTCCAGAAAAGTCTAAAGATGGCACCATTTGAGGTTCTCTATGGTCGCAAATGCAGAACTCCGATTGGTTGGTCGGGTGCAGGTGAAAGAACATTGTTTGGCCCTGACATTGTAACTCAAGCGGAGGAGAAGGTTCACATCATTCTTGAGAATCTGAAGGTTGCTCAAAGTCGCCAGAAGAGCAATTATGATAGAAAGCACACGGACATGGAGTATGTCCCTGGTGATCTCGTTTACCTTCGTGTCACTCCCATGAGAGGCACGCACCGGTTTGGTATCAAAGGAAAGCTGGCTCCTAGATACATCGGTCCTTTCAAAATTCGTGGAAGAAGAGGAGAAGTTGCTTATGCTCTTGAGCTCCCTGAAAAACTCAAGGTCCATGATGTTTTCCATATCTCTCAACTCAAGAAGTGCTTCAAGGATCCCGGCAGGACCGTGGACCATGAACTCATCAATCTCCAAGAGGATCTGTCTTATCAAGAACACCCCATAAAAATTCTAGAAGTCGTAGAAAGAAGGACTCGCAACAAGTCCATCAAGTTCTGCAAGGTGCAATGGTCGCACCATTCCATTGATGAAGCCACTTGGGAACGCGAGGATGAGCTCCGTGCCAAGTACCCTACCCTCTTCGTGTCTTCTTCTTCTTCCTAGAATCTCGGGGCGAGATTCCTGTTTAGTGGGGGAGAGTTGTAGCATCCCATCTGTATAACATATGTAATGCTACATGGTCTAGAAATATAATTGCTACTTCCTACATATAATTGTTGCATCATAATTATATCATGCTCATGTCATCATGCCACCTTGAATTTGAGCATCATATAAAACCCTTTCATTTGGTTCTTCTCTCATATGCATTAGTAATTGTATTTGGCTCTGGATATATAGTTTTTGGTTCTTGATAAATGCTTGATGCCCAAGTGAGTTGGGGGCATATCTTTTATTCAACTCCACCACCTTTTCCTTGTCACCACTTTATAATTCCACCATCCTAACTATCCATGAGCTTTTACACTTTTCCTTTGGCATTTAAATCTAGCTCATGTGGGTTGGGATGGATCCACTTCTAACTCCACATGCTCTCATGTGGCATCATGTTGTTTTCACATTATTGATATGTGGAGCCACATGGCCATCTTTGCATGCTTTGTGGATGGAACCCCTTGTCAAGCTTCCATATGGGTTATTTTGAATGTAGGCTTATGTTGGAATTTTTTTTGGACTATTAAACATCTAGTGGAACATACACACTAGCAAGTCCAAATTATATTCAAATATGATCATCTCCATCTACTCCACATGGAACCTTCTTTTTAATTCTTTTAGCTTGGCCTTATTCCATTTTTAGAGATACCGACGATCAAACCTCGGATAAGTATAGTATCGCGTGACAAAGGGAATTGGTTTTGTATGTTAATGGTTCTATCGATCACAAAGTCATCGTTGAGTATGTGGGAGCCGTTATGGATCTCTAGATCCCGCTGATGGTTATTGATCAGAGAGGTGTCTCCATCATGTCTGCATATTCACGAACCGTAGGGTGACACACTTCAGGTTCGAAGTTGCTTTAAGTAGATATGGAATGTGCGTTGGAGACCGAATGTTGTTCGGAGTCTCGGATTGGATTCGGGACGTCACGAGGAGCTCCGGAATTGTCCGGAGAATAAGATTCATATATTGGGGATCATTTTCTAAGTTAGGAAATGTTCCGGAGTATTTGTATGGGGATTCTAGAAGGTTTCGGAATGTTCCGGAAGGTTCTGGAAGATTTCTTGGAGTTTACTTGAAAACCAAGAAAGGATCAAGGAATCCTTGTGGGGTAAGACAAGGATTCGTGGGGGAGTAGGACTCTCCCCCCACCTCCTTGATCCGCCGGCCAAGGGAGCGGGGAGTCCTACAAGGACTCCACCTCCCCATGGCGCCTCCCTCCCATAAATAGAGGGGGTGGAGGCGCCACCCCCTGGCCCCCTTCCACTCCAAACCCTAGCCGCCTCTCTCCTCCTCCTTCCCTCTGCTCTGGCTTAGGCGAAGCCCTGCAGAATCCTCTACTCCACCACCACCACCACGCCGTCGTGCTGCTGGGATTCCGTGGAGAGATCTACTACCTCCGCTGCTCGCTGGAACGGGGAGAGGAAGGTCTGCTTCAACTCCGCACGTGTGACCGACTGCGGTAGCGCTGTCGGAACGCGGCGCCGGAAGGATCGTCTACTCGATCTTGAGATCGGCAAGTGATCGACTACATCAACCACGAGATCCGAATATCGTAACGCTTTCGGATCTACAAGGGTTAGTACAGATCTATCTCATTGCACATGTCTAATAGATTAGATCTTGGCTTTTATCTAGATTAGATCTGGGTTTTGTTCATTCTTGCGGTAGAAATTTTTTGTTTTCCATGCTACGAATCCATCAGTGGTATCAGAGCCGTGTCTATGCGTAGATCTATTGCACGAGTAGAACACAATGGTTTTGTGGGCGTTGGTGCTCGTGCCGTCTTTTGCTTTGTGTACTTTGCATCTTGCGGTATGGTGGGATGAAGCGGCTCGGGCTAACCTTACATGTCATCGCACATGAGACTTGCTCCACGCTTGACGTGTAACTTGCTTTGCACAAGTGGCTTTGCGGGTGTCTGTCTCTCTCACCATAGTATAGATCCAATTTACACTTTGCAACTTGATAGCACTTGTATCAACGTTGTGGTTCAGTTTCGTAGGTAAGATCCGTTCTTATTCGAAAGCCTCAAGCCACGTAAAACATGCAAAGAAAATTAGAGGCGTCTAACTTGTTTTTGCAGGGGTTTTGTGATGTGATATGGCCATCATGTGATTGTGATTATATTTTATGTATGGAATGATCCTTGTTGTAATATGGCAACCGGCAGGAGCCTAATGGTTGTCTTCAATTCTGTTAAGACCTGCGTGTCTATTCATCTTGTAATAGCTTTGTTCCAAGTAGTTGTAATAGTTGTTAGTGATGATGGACAACCATGAAGCGGCGCCACTGACCTTGACGCCATGCTGGTGATGATGGAGATCATGTCCGTGCTTTGGAGATGGAGATCAAAGGCACAAGAAGAAAGGGCCATATCATATCACACTAATTATGAATTGCCTGTGATGTTAATCCTTTATGCATCTTGTATTGCTTAGATCGCGA
This sequence comes from Avena eriantha, assembly GCA_910589775.1. Taxonomy (NCBI): domain Eukaryota; kingdom Viridiplantae; phylum Streptophyta; class Magnoliopsida; order Poales; family Poaceae; genus Avena; species Avena eriantha. The sequence continues at coordinate 246,354,451 of OU342742.1, read as the reverse complement.
CGGTAGCATTATAAGATGATCCCTCTCACTAAATATCAAGTAATAAAGTGTTCGTATTTAGTTGGCATCGTTGCTAAGACTCGTCGTTTCGAAGCATCTCGTGATGATCGGGTGTGATAGACTCTACGTGTGCATACAACGGGTGCAAGCCAGATTTGCACATGCGGAAACTAAGGTTAACCTTGATGAGCCTAGCATGTACAGACATGGTCTCGGAACACGGAATACTGAAAGGTAAAGCATGAGTCATATGGATGATATGATGAACATGTTGATTGTTCGCCTTTAAAGCTACATCATCTCACGTGATGATCGGATTTGGTGTAGTGGATTTGGTTCGTGTAATAACTAAAACAACTCGAGGGATGTTGTTTTGAGTGGGAGTTCATTTGTAATTTGGATTAGTCGAACTCAATTTATCATAAACAAAATCAAAGTGAATTTGCATAGTTTGTTGTAGTCATTGGCACCCGTTCACCACCTTACGCTTAGATAGTTGAGATAGTGGAACTATAGAAATTCTGGATATTTACTTTACGAACTGGTATCGTATTGTTTTGAATGTCAATTTAAAGTTTATAAGTCCTATTGCAAACTTTCAGCAAAATCTATTTACTCCATGAAGTTTAATAAGTAGTATTAAATCAAGAGTAAGAATTCCAATGTTAGTATCTAAAGTATCATGTTTGCCTCCATGATTATTGATATCCAAAAGATTGTTTTAATATCAAGATTATATTGGAGCTGAATTTTTTTTCAGAAACCATCATGTGTGAAATATATTGTGATATCTGAAACAATGTTTTTGGTTGCATTATGATAGAGTATAATTTAGCAAAATACATGTTCTCATATTGTATGAGAATTTGTGAAGGATGGAGATGCTAGGCATCCGAATCTACCAAAAAGGTTTTGGGAACTGATATTATATTCGCGATTCTTCCTTATAGGCTATAGTAGCTTGATCATGAAAGTTGTCATGATAAGGATGAATAGAAGATGTAAGTAAAATATTTACTACACTAAAAGATTACTAAAGAATGGATTTTTGAAAGAACACCAAACATTTGATGATGGTGATCCACCTCAAAGTGCAAGTCCAAAGGTATTAGTAGTTGACTATATACGCTTTGTACCATGTGTCATGTTGATGACACCACTATTGATGTTGATAGATTCTTTTAAAAGAAAAGGAATTGCTGAAAGAGAATCTATAAAATATTTGGAAAAAAAAGGTTGGAGATGTCCAACTTAGGCATATAGAATATATACATGTTATGGTTGTATTCCTTGCTTGTTAAACAATGTGGTTCTTAGGTATTGGATACCGGTATTGGATACCGAATTGGTTGGTATGAAGTGTCATACAGGACAACACAATTCATGAACTGCAATGGCCTAAGTAACTAGCAAGAGAAAATGTGATGATGTTCATCGAAAACAAACAAAGGGTTGTTGTGTTGCTCGTTAACATCAAAGCTTGCCTTCAAGATTTGTTTCAATAATTGTTATTTTGATCAGGTATTATGACGACAAAAGGTTGTTCAAATAATTACCGTATTCCATAATAGATGGATAATATACAAGTCTGGTAGGAGAAATAACGACCATAAAACTAATGCTAAAATGTCGCAAGACAAATAATTGAAAGATCACTTGCGAAGTGACATCGCCGTTTAAATTATATTGAAAGGATATATGAAGAAACTCCATGTTGATGGATTTTTGGAGTCTTTGATTTGGATCAAATGACACTTGTGATACTTTCCTGGAGATAATTAAAACTCCTTCGTAGACCAAAAGAGGAACGAACGACTAACTGATTGGAATTTGTACATATTGATGTATATAGTCCATTATGTGTAGTCGTGGGCGATGGATTTCAACTTCATATGCTTTCTCCGAAGATTTGAGTGAGTATATGTATATGCTTACTCAATAAGGAAGAAGTATGAAACATTTGAAAAATGTTCGACTTTCAAGATGAAGTGGAAAATCATTGTAACAAGAAAATAAAAGAGTTTATGATTGGATCATAAAGAAAGATGTTTGAGTTACAAGTTTAGCAAAACACCTAAGATTTGAGGAATCATTCCATGGATTTGCATTTCCCAAAACACCATAGGAGTATGGAGTGTTCAAGATATGTAATGAAACCTTATTTGACATGGTAAGATCAAAGGTGTCATTTATAAAACTGCCATTATATATTAAAGATTAAAGCTTTAGTGACTACCGCTTTTACACTGAAAAGAGCTCCATCGTGATCCGTTGAAATGACACCATATGAGTTATGGTTTGGGATAAAACCCGAATTGTCTTTTCTTGAATTTTGGTAGGCTATGCATAAGTAAAATGTTTACAACCAAAGTTGGATAAGCACGTCTTTGTAGGTTATTCCAAAGAATTTGTTGGGAATTTCTCCATAACGCCGAGGACAAAAGAGTTTGTCGCTTGGAACGTCAAGTTTCTTGAGAAGGAATTTTTCGTGAAAAGTTAAGTGGGAGGACAATAGAACTTTGATAAGGTTGTTGAACCTTAGCTATATGTGCTAAGTAGCGCAGCACCGGAATGTGTCCCGGTGGCGGCCACAATGCTCATGGCTCTCGTGATTACAGAAGGTGTGATCTCGGAGATTAGAGTTCCTATAGAACCGTGTGGGTCGGTAAGAATCAAATAGTAAGATTTGATAAGCAAGTCGTTATTGTTTTGACAATGATGAACCGACTACATGCAAAGAAGCGATGATGGGCCCTGATTCCATAAAATGACTAGAAGTCATGGAATCCGTGATAGTATCCATACACGAGAAATTAAGTTTTTGAACTTAGAAGACCCTCTGGGAAGGCGTGAAGCCTATCGGTCGTGTTTGGATCTATAAAGAAATATACATGGATGTTTCAAATCTATGAAATAGTCGACATGTCGGAAATAGTTTACGACAATGTTCAAGGAATTGACTATGATAAGATTTGATCTTTCATAGCGATATTTAGTCTGGACGGATTAATGTAGCAACCACTACATATATTTTTGTATATGGTAGTTGAACAAACAAAACAAGTTCTTATAATAGAATGGTTACCTAGGACGTGTACATGACACGATCCAAAGGGTTTTGTTAATTCAAAGGATGCTAAAAGAGTATGCAAAACTTCAATGGTTGAGCATCGCGGAGTTGGAATCTTCAGAGACGATGAAGATGTTTGCATTTTGCAAGAAATAAGTGGGAGCGCTAAGACATATTTCTAATACATTATGTGAAAGACATATTGTTGATTAGAAATAATGTATCTTTTATTGACACAGGTTAAGAATTTCATTTCGATGAAAGACTTAGGCATAACTCAAGAATTAGGCATCAATGTCTATATGCATAGATTGAGGCGCTAATATGGTTTTACCAAATGTACATAGATAAGATGTTGAATGAGTTCAATATGGAAACAACAAGAAAGGTTCTTGACGCACGAAAAGGACTAAATCAAGATTCAAGTGTGTTGACACGAGATTCAAGTGTTTTGACACTTGGTGAAATCACAAGAATATTTTGATCAATCATTCTTTGAGATGTACACATCCAGATATGTCCTATGCTCTAAATGTTATGAGCATATACCAGAATGATTCATAAGATGATCATTGCACAATATTAAAGATATTCTTATGAGCTTTGGAAGAACTAAGAATATATCATGTATAAGTGACAAATAGTTAAAGGTAGTTCATTGTAAAGTGTTACATTGATACTAGTTTTGTCACAAGATACAAATTAAATTTATCTCAATTTAAACTATGGGTGGCACAATGTAATGGAAAGGAAGTTCCATAACGGATTTGGTTGAGTACCAAAGTTAAAACATTGTGACAGATACTACAACAAAAGGCTAAGTATATGACTACTATTGTAGCAGCAAATGAGGGCATTTGCGTCAAGTAGTTTGTTATCAAACTAGGTGTGGTTCATAGCGGGATAATACTATGAATATACATTGTATGACAATTGTATCAACATGATTTAATCGCAAGGAACTAAAGGTCTCACCAAAGGACCAAATTTATACAATGCCATCTCATTGGAGAATGAGTAATGCGTAGAGACGCAAGGACATGCAAATACACACGGACCTGGAAGTGTCAGATCCGAAGATTATGTTTACCACTAGCAATAGTGTCTATACAACACCAGAAAGCCATAGGTGTTGAATGCACAAGTTTTTAACTAGATTATTGACTCTAGTGCAAGTGGGAGACTGTTGGAGATATGCCCAAGAGGCAATAATAAAGTGGTTATTGTTATATCTATATGTTTATGATAAATGTTTACATCCCATGCTATAATTGTATTAACCGGAAACATTAATACTTGTGTGTTTTGTAAACATAAAAGAGTCCCTAGAAAGCCTCTTGTTAAACTAGCTTGTTGATTAATGGATGATCATGGTTTCCTAATCATGGACATTGGACGTCGCTAATAACAAGATCATATCATTAGGAGAATGATGTAATGGACACACACCCATAGTAAGCATAGCATAAGATCAAGTCATTAAGTTCGTTTTGCTACAAGCTTTTCAAATGCATAGTAACCTAATCCTTCGACCATGAGGTTATGTTAATCACCATCACCGGATGGGTACTTTGATGACATCAAATGCCGCTTCGTAACTGGGTGGTTATAAAGGTGACATTGGGTATTCTGAAAGTATGTGTTGAAGCGCATGGACCAAGATTGGGATTTGTCCATCCATATGACGGATAGATATGCTCTGGGCCCTCTTGGTGGAATGTTATCTAATTAGCTTGCAAGCATGTGACTGGGTCACAAGGGATGACATAACATGGAACGAGTAAAGAGTACTTATCAGTAACGAGGTAGAACTAGGTATGGAGATACCGACGATCAAACCTCGGATAAGTATAGTATCGCGTGACAAAGGGAATTGGTTTTGTATGTTAATGGTTCTATCGATCACAAAGTCATCGTTGAGTATGTGGGAGCCGTTATGGATCTCCAGATCCCGCTGATGGTTATTGATCGGAGAGGTGTCTCCATCATGTCTGCATATTCACGAACCGTAGGGTTACACACTTAAGGTTCGAAGTTGTTTTAAGTAGATATGGAATGTGCGTTGGAGACCGAATGTTGTTCGGAGTCTCGGATTGGATTCGGGACGTCATGAGGAGCTCCGGAATTGTCCGGAGAATAAGATTCATATATTGGGGATCATTTTCTAAGTTAGGAAATGTTCCGGAGTATTTGTATGGGGATTCTAGAAGGTTTCGGAATGTTCCGGAAGGTTCTAGAAGATTTCTTGGAGTTTACTTGAAAACCAAGAAAGGATCAAGGAATCCTTGTGGGGTAAGACAAGGATTCGTGGGGGAGTAGGACTCTCCCCCCACCTCCTTGATCCGCCGGCCAAGGGAGAGGGTTGTCCTACAAGGACTCCACCTCCCCATGGCGTCTCCCTCCCATAAATAGAGGGGGTGGAGGCGCCACCCCCTGGCCCCCTTCCACTCCAAACCCTAGCCGCCTCTCTCCTCCTCCGCTCTGGCTTAGGCGAAGCCCTACAGAATTCTCTACTCCACCACCACCACCACGCCGTCATGCTGCTGGGATTCCATGGAGAGATCTACTACCTCCGCTGCTCGCTGGAACGGGGAGAGGAAGGTCTGCTTCGACTCTGCATGTGTGACCGACTGCGGTAGCGCTGCCGGAACGCGACGCCAGAAGGATCGTCTACTCGATCTTGAGATCGGCAAGTGATCGACTACATCAACCACGAGATCCGAATCTCGTAACGCTTTCAGATCTACAAGGGTTAGTACAGATCTATCTCGTTGCACATGTCTAATAGATTAGATCTTGGCTTTCATCTAGATTAGATCTGGGTTTTGTTCGTTCTTGCGGTAGAAATTTTTTGTTTTCCTGCTACGAACCCAGCAGCCATGTGCATCAAGCCTCACCTCACCACCATCTCCTCCATCTCTTGCATGATCTTGTTGGCTCATCACCAAAACCCTGAACCCCTTGGTTGGTCTTGCCTTGGCCATGCTCAAACCCTAAAGACCATCACCACCCCTTGCCTTGACCATGAGGAAACCCTAACCTACCACCTTACCCTACCCTAAACCCTCCTCTCACCACTTTTCCCTCACCATGTCGAGCCCCTCGCCCTCTCTCTGCCAACAGGGACCCACCCTTGCCATCTACCCTTCTATCTCTAAACCCTAACCCGAGTTACCCCAACCTAGCTCCATCTACCCCCTCACCTCTCGGCCTCTCTCTCTCTTTCTCTCTCTCTCCCTGCCAGGCCTACCCCACACCCGAGCTACCCCTCTCTTCCCCTTGGCCGGTCCCACCTGCAGCCACACCCACCCCCAGGACGAGCACGTGAAGGAGGAGGAGAAAAAGGTTGCCGAAGCCACCTTTACTCCACCGATTCCCCACGGCATCTCCCCTATCCCTCTCTGCTTTACCCACTCCCTCCCGTCTCTCTCTCGTACCCAGATCCATCCCCAGGGCCTTGCCTTCCCCTCTCCTTCTCCACCGACGGCCACCCTCCCTCTTCCATCACCGGCGCCCCCCGTCGGTGTCGTTCTCGCCACCCTAGCTAGGAGGAGGTGGGCGTGGTGTTTGGTCATCGAGGAAGGCTGGAGGAGCACCCTGCGTCGCCCCGTACACGGAGCCAAGGAGGAGCCAACCCTGTACTGTGGCACACCGACGCACCGCCGAAACCCTAGCTCCGGCCGGCCGCCTACTACGTCGCCGATCGGCCGATCCCCTGCCTGATCCACCACCTCCAACAACCTCGCAGTGAGCCACGCACCCTCCCAGACATCCTCGTCGTCGTCGTCGTTTCCTGTATGTGTCGATCATACCGTCGTACACCCTCTGTGCGCCGGCGAGCGCGTGCGTCTGCTCGTCGTCGCGTCGCGGAACCTCACCTAGTCGCCTACCGTCCTCCTGTCAGCAACCCCTCCCTAGCCCAGCGGTAGCCGCCGCCCGCGCGCGCGCGCTCTATCGCGAGTTCGTTCCCCCGTCCCGTGCCGCGCGCTCTATCGCCATGCGTTCCCGTCAGTTTCATCAGAGAGAACGAGAAGAAAAACAGTACCGCGCCCCCTTTTGCAAATACCCCCCAACCTTTTTTCTGCTCAACCCGCGCTCCCCTCCGACCCCACCTGTCATCCTCCCGTGGCTGTTTTGCTAAAAGGCTCCCGGGTTTTTGAAAACCTCAACCCGCAGCCCCTAGTTCCCCCACGTGGCACCCCCTGGTTCGCTCGCTGTCGTGTGGGCCTGCGAGCCCGCTGGCCCCACCTGTCAGTCGCATGGGCTAGCTCAGCTCGCGGTGCAAAACGTTTCTGCGCGTGGTTTATCGCCAGCTCAGCGCGACCCCACGTGTCTGTGACTGTGGCTAAGTTAGGTTGTGTACAAAAAGTCTGGCTGTTATCTGTTGAATAAAATGAATTTACAGAAATGTTTAAATTCAAATTTAAATCTGTTTTTAATAACTTTAAAATTATAATTCCAAATAATACAAATAATATATGTTTTTGAATCAGAAAATGTGAGGATTTCAAATATGCCATTCAAAATAATGTTTGAGCACTTTAAATTTTCGAGATGATTAAAATTACAATAAAATGCCCTTTTCTTAATAAATTAATAACTTTAACTCTACAACTACAAATTCAACAAATAATATGTTTAAATCGATCAACGCGACGAGCTCGTTCTATCTATGCATTCCATGTTCTGAATTGAAGCATGCATCATGTCATTATTAAAAATCAGAACTGTTTATGGCAATAAAACTTGACTAAATAAATAATAGAATGAATTATTATTGTCCCCACACCTCACCCTTGCCATGCTACATTATTACCATGTAAATTTTGCATCATTATCATGGCATGCTTGTTTGCTTGTGGCATTTTATTCATATGCTTGTGCACTTTATTTATGTTGGCCGTTGTTTCTTTGGTTCTTCTACGAATAGACGCCCAGCAGGAGAATTGTCAGGAATCACAGGAGTTCTACCCAGATCCATCTCTCGCTTCAACTGAGCTACCAGGCAAGCACTACCACATGCTTGCATACATATAGTACCTAATGCCTCTATCTTATTTTTGCATCATTGAGTCGCGATTGCATTAAATTGAATCCCAAGTATTGCATAGCCTTTACTTTTAAACCCTACCGAGCATGTTCCTCAATCCAATGAGCCATTACTACAGGAGTTGTTTGAGCCATGCGAGTCGTAGAAAAGCATGTGTAGGGTATGTGAGTGTCTGATGGATAATGAGGTACCTAAAAAACTTAACCTGAGTAGTAATGGGATAACTAATGAAAGTGGCACCGGTGAGCAATATCTGATGTTTGGTTCTTCATGCTCACTTGTGTCCCGTAGGACCCCGAGTACTTGATTCTTGTTCCTTGACTATTCACACTATTCACATCCGGGAGGCCTTATGGACCCCCTGAGCCAGAGCTTGATTCATTCTTATTTCTTGGGGCCACAAAGTAGTTTAGGGCTTTATTACTATCCTGTACTTATGCCATGCTTTACTGTTTTATTCAAGATTGTACGTGGAGCACCTGTACTGTTTTGGATCCGAAATGTTTTCGTGGTATCGACAAGCCCAGTCACACTTTCGAGTTCCTAGTCGTTTACAGCCATTGACGCAAACCTTGGGTCCGTCTCGGAGCCGGCCAACTTCGTTGTGGGTAGCTTAATGGGGTGGCCCCCTGAAATATTTCTGGATCCTGTGATCGCTTTGTCGTGAATGCCTCGTTGGGTTTTGATTTGGTTTTTCCGAGGTTGATCGAGTGTGTGTTGCTATTTGTGCACCCCTGCAGGGTAAATCTTTCTGAAAGCCGTGTCCACGGTTATGGATGACTTGGAGCACAGTTTCTCGATCATAGACAAGTATTACTAAAGTACCGCTTTTAATCTGACTAAATACCTGACTAGTAAATAGTGCAATACTCATGGAATGGTTAATAAAACTGCTAACGGATGGGTTGTTCGTCCGCTTTCTCGTTGGTAAGCGAGAAGGAGGATGGATCTGTTAATTATACTGTTATAACTGTTGTTACTAATTAACGGACATCCGTCTATCTTTGGTTAGGCGGATGGTTAGCGAGTATCTCTAGGCTTGTTAGATATTATCTTTTGCTGCAATTGTGTCACCCTAGGTATATGTCCCCTTTAGAGGCATAAAGACATGCTGAGTACCCCTAGGGTCTAACACGATAAATTGTTTGATTCAGATGAACAGGTGTATTCGCAAGATGGATACTGGGTGGAGGAGACGGATGATGTTGGCAATGATCACTCGGTGTAGAGATTCCGGGAACGGGGATCCGTGAGATCTGTGGGCGGGATGTGTTTATTTATGTGGCATCTTATGCCGATTTGCTTCTTATCCGTACTCGAATCTTGTTTTCCGCTTCTGCTTGATACTCTGATGTTTGATGTATGAGGAGCTATCCTAAACTATTATCTCTATCTAGGATATTTGGATCTTGCCGTATGGCGTTGTGATATTTCTATTTCTTTTAGATGGAATGGCTCTATGAACAGTTGTATGGTGGCTTGCATACATACTCACTTGTGTATGTAGTTGATCCCTTCGCCTGCCGATTACGCCGCTCGTTCTTGTCCCGATGTTCTGAAAGTGGTTAGGACGGCCGAAAGGTCTACCTGTGAGTGGCCCTTGGGCCCCACCGTACTATTTTAACCACTTTCGCTCATCCAGGCATGCAACTAAGAGTGTAATTCACCGAGGTAGTTACACATATATAAGGAATACATAATAACAACTTTATTATTGCCTCTCAGGGCATATTTCCTTCATTTTGTTAATTCAAAGGATCCTAAAAGGGAATGCAAACTTCAATGGTTGAAGTAAGCATAGCCGAGTTGGAATCTTCACCGTGATGAAACTGCTAAAAGGTTTAATTTCATGAGAGACGATGAAGATGCTTGCGTTTGCAAGAAATTAAGTAGGAGCGCTGAGACAAATTTATAATACATTATGTATAAGACATCTTGTGGATTGGAAATAATGTATCTTTATTGACAGAGGTTAAAATTTTCATTAAAATGAGATTTCAATGAAATACTTAGGAAAAAACAGAATATTAGGCATCAATGTCTATATGGGTAGATTGAGATGCTAATATGGTTGTGCCAAATGTACATAGATGAGATGTTGAATGAGTTCAATTTGAAAACAACGAGAAAGCTTCTTATCACATGAAAATGGTTGAATCAAGATACAAGTGTATTGACACTTCTTGAGTGAAATCACATGAATGTTTTGATCAATATGTAGCACCCTGGGGAAAACCACTACTAGGAAATCGTGTGTTGTTTTTATTTTGTGCATCATCATGACCACATGCTCATGTCATCATGCCACATTGCATTTGAGCATCGTCATATCATCACGCATATGTTTGCCTAAAACTATTTTGTTAAAAGCCCTATTTTGTTTTCTACATTAATCCCCTACCTTTTATTTCAAACTAAAACCCCGGCCTTTTCCGGACCTTTTATTTGTCTAAAAACTATTTATAAAAATAGTTTTAAAAGTTAAATAAAAATAAATATTTTAGTGGGGGAGGCAGCCACCGGCCAGGCCCAACTGGCAGCCACCTACCACCCCACCTCTAAACCCTAAACCTAACCCTAATCCTAGCAAACCCTACACCTACCACAACCTGCCTCCGCACTCATCCTGCCTGGCCGCATCGCACGCACATAGTATGCTTTGACTCGGTCGCCACACATCACGTTGCACACACACATCAGTGGTCACGCAACCCTGCCGTCACGACACACACCCCCGCCCCACTTAACACATCTTGTAACCCCTACCCCCGCATGCTCCACATGTCCTCGCCTGGCCCCACGCATGCACCACGCACACAAGCACACACACCTAACGCGTCACGCTGCAACCACTGCCACTCCACGTCGTGAACCACCCCATTCCGCTCCTCGATATTGACCCGCACGCCACCACCCCGTGATGCCTTGGCTTATCACTCCTGATCGATCCCCGCGCCTCAATTCCCTCTCGCCTCGCTCCTGAACCCCCGCCACCGCTCTACCCCATGCAGCTTCGTCGCCTCCGTCCTCCCCGTGGTTGTCACCGTTGGATGCTCCCTCCTCGACCCTGATGCCTGCGACCTCTGCCTCTGGCCTCTCTTCCCGCATCTCCGTGAGGGAGTTCCTCTGCCGCCGTGGCTGCCTATCACCGTGACCCCGTCCTAATCCCCGCCACCCTGCGCCGCCGAGCTCGCCTTCGGTCTCCGTCAACCACCATCGTGCGTCACCATCGCCTTGCGCTTCCCCTCTCGCTGGCGCCCCTGCTTCCGCCTCCCTGCTGCCGCCACGTTCGATGTGGCCTCGCGCTGCGAACCCGCAACCAGGACCCCTGCCCCTCCTCATGCCGCCGTTGTTGGGCCTCTCTCTGCGGCAAGGTCACCGGCCGCCGTCCTCATACCTGCAGCGGTATCTACCGTTGTTTGCTCGACCCAACGGGCGCCTGCCAGAACCCCGTGCCGCCCCGCTTCCTCTCTACGAGGCGACATCGCTGCACCAGCCCGTTGTCTCCTCGTCACCTGGCCTTCGCCGCTCTGCACCTTGTCCTCGACAGTGTTGTGGCCTTCCTGCCTCTCGAGTTTGTCCGCTCCAGGTCGTCTACGACCTTCTATTTGCGCCAGCTTCCATCGCCCCCCTCTTCTGTGTGTTGCACCTCGCGGCCGCGTCTGCCAAGCCTGACCACTTGCTTTCCAAGTGCTTTCCCTCGTGGGTGCTCTGGTGTTTGGTGAAGTCCTGTTGAGGTGGTGGTGAACACGTTGAGTTGATGGCACTGGCAGCTACAAATCCCTACTGATATGATGTATACGTTAAGTGCTTCCTCCACACGTGTCAAGACCGTCATTTGTAATGTTCCGTTGACAAGAACACCACATGGACAAGTACCCCTGTCAAGTTCTTCAGATACCTTCATGGATAAGTCGAACAAGTACGTTGACGGCGTGTTGATGAATGACCACGAGCTCTACTTCCACTACCGACCCGAGTCTGACACCAATCCAAAGACGAAACCCCGAGGCCTCCCCGACAAGCAAAGCACGGATCCCCGAGACCTCCGCCACGGAACACCGGGATCTACTTCATGGATCCGAATACCAAGCCCCGAGACCCCGATCCTAGAATCCGAGCCAAACCTGTCGAACCCCGAACCTATCCGAGCCCCCAAGATCGTCGATCCGACATGTGTTAACCTTCTCGAGCCTCTATTTTTATAAATTCTATATCTACTAGTTGCATATAAATCATTCATACTCGCATACATATTGTGGTTGTTTGGGGGCATTTCGATGATTCACCTAAATTAAATATGGAGACTATATGCGGGCTATTCTAGTCTTATATTGCCTCCATTTAAATTTGTGTAGCGAACTGATGCCATGTTTTGCCTTGGTAAGACAACATTTCAATTGGGTACCTAAACAACATGAACCTTCTAATTAATTGTCGGGACCCCGATTCCACTTAATATTGCCTAATTGCATTGCATCTTTGCCATGTCATACATCATACATGCATCATGCCCAATCTTCTACTGTAGTATTAAATAGTGCATCCGGTGTTTCTTTTAGTGCTTTGCTTCTTCACGGATTAGGCCATGGAAATGATGTGAGCTTCGATAAGTTCTTCGGATGTATCTTCGGCTATGTTTTTCACGCGAGCATTCTCCCCCTTTCTACCTATTTTGCATTTTAGTCTTTACTTCCTCTTATTGATCTATTGCTATCTGTGTTATCGATGCTTAACTTTCAACTTCCTTACCATTTATATCCCATGCAGCCTATATTGCCCTAGACACCTCCTATTGCCTGTTGTTTGGTAGACATTCGGCCTTGTGAGTCGTAGATGCTTCTTGCTCAGGTGTTGCTGCATGTCGTCGATGTTCCACAGTTTTTGGGAGGTTGCCACATGCTTAATGGTGGAGATGAGCATGGCTTTCGTTATAACTTGTTAATTAAAATGCTAGAAATAGATATAATGTAGAGGCACTGGTGGGTAATAGATATTATTTGGTTCTTACCCGCCCACTTGTGTCCACCTAGGACCCTAAGTTCTTGACACTTGTCAGAGATCGATCGCGCTAACCACATGTGGGGTGTGTGGGCACCTGATACATTGCAAATGTATCTATAATTTTTGATGTTCCATGCTTGGTTTTATCCACTTTTGTGTTTTGTCCACACTTTGGAGTACTTTTCATATGATTTCTTGGACTAACCTATTAACAAGAGCCACAGTGCCAGCTGCCTGTTTTCTACTTGTTTTTGGTTCCAGGAAAGTCAGAAAATGAATATTCTCAGAATTGGACGGGACAAAAGCCAAAGTGCCTATTTTTCCCGGAAGTCATTAGATGCCAGAATACGAGACGGAGAAGGCTAGGGGCCGGACACACCCTGGCCACGTGGCCAGGCCTGGCCCGCGCTAGGGGTGGTCTGGCTAACCCCAGCACCCCCTCGGCCTCTCCTTCCACCTATAAGATGCCCTCAAGATGAAAACCCTAAGTACCTGATCAAATATCCACGAAAGAGTTTGTAGCCACCGTCATCTCCATCCCTAGATCGGGAGGGATCTGAAGCTCTTCCCGGCACCCTGCAGAGAGGGGAATTCACCCTGGAGGCCTTCTTCATCACCATGCAAGCCTCCGTTGTGATGCGTGAGTAGTTCATCCTTGGACTACGGGTCCATGTAGTAGCTAGATGGCTGGTTCTCCTCCTTTGTGCTTTCATGTCTAGATCTTGTGAGCTCCGTTCATGATCAAGATCATCTATTTGTAATTCTGAATGTTGTGTTTGCGGGGATCTAATGGATATTGAGATGCTATTTCAGATTGATTATTGATTCTATCATGTCTTTGTTATTTGTGATATTGCATGCTTTCCGTTGTTAGTAGCTATCTTGGCCAAGTAGATGCTAGCAACTCCAAGAGTTAGTATTTATGATCGATAGTGGGTTCATGCCTCTGGTAATCTGGGAAGTGACAGAAATCTCTAAGGTACTAGATGTGATGTGCTACTAGGGATAAACAACAATCCTTTGTTCATAGAACAATTGTATTGTTTATATTACACCGCAATTCGTAAAGCAATAATCTATTGCTTGCAACTTAATACTGGAGGGGGTCGGATGATAACCTGAAGGTGGATTATTAGTCATAGATGCAGTTGGATGGCGGTCTATGTATAATGTTTGTAATGCCCATCAAGTCCAAAGGAGTCAAGATGATTAGTATATGCATGTATGCTTTCTCGATGTTTGTCAATTGCCCGCTGTAATTTGTTCACCCAGCATGTTATCTATCTTAAGGAGAGCCACCTCTAGTGAACTATGGATCCCGATCCTTTTCTTTAACTACAATCTATAAACTGTTTACTCTGCTTTGTGTTTACTTTCTGCAAACTATTACTTCCTTCCATTCAATACGTTTAATCCTTTGTTTTCAGCAAAACATGGTGAGATTGACAACCTCATCGCAAGTTGGGACAGAGTTTTGTGGTTGTGTTGTGCAGGTCTCCACATTGCTACTAGCACCGGTAGTGCGCCCTACCAAGGCTCAGCTAGCAACACCTTTGGGATGTTTCCTTGCTCCTACTGGTTCGATTAAACCTTGGTTTCATAACTGAGGGAAACTTGCTGTTGTGCTCATCATACTACCTTCCTCTTGGGGTTCCCAACGAGCTCTACATCAACACCCGAGCCATCAAGCATTTTTCTGGCGCCGTTTGTCGGGGAGTCAAGGACATCTTCACAAGGGGAGTCCCTCATACCAATCTCTTTACTTTTGTTATTTTTGTTTTGCTTAGTTTCTTTTTGCTTTGTTTGCTTGTTTCTTGATCAAAAACACCACACAAAATTAGTTTTACTAGTTTGCTTTCTTTATCAAAAACAAAAAAATAACTACTCTTGAAAAACTAAGTTGTGTGACTTCACTAGCACCAACAACAATGATTTTATGAGCACACCTATTGCTCCACTGTGGCCTGAAGATACTTTCTTTGAGATAAAACCTGCTTTACTCAATCTTGTTATGAAGAACATTTTCGAGTATTGGTAATGAAGATGCTTTGCCCATCTAAATACTTTGTTGAACTTTGTGAGATGCAAAAGCATAGGATATAGATGGCGATATTATTAAGCTTAAATTGTTTCCTTTCTCTTTGAGAGGAAAGCTAAAGAATGGTTGAATTCCTTAACTAGGAATTATTGATTCTTGGACTAAGTGCAAAGATGCTTTCATTGGAAAATACTATCCTCCTACTAAGATTATATCTATGAGAAGTGAAATAGTGAAGTTTAAACAATCTGATAATGAGCATGTTTGCTCAAGCTTGGGAAAGAATGAAATCTTTGGTAAAGAATTGTCCCACTCATGGACTGACTGCTTGGATGATCATCCAAACTTTTTATGCAGGATTGAACTATTCTTCAAGGAACCTATTCGATTCTGCTGCTGGAGGTACCTTTATGACCATCACTTTGGGTGATGCAACAAAACTTCTGGACAATATGATGGTTAATTATTCTTTACATACAATCTATAAACTGTTTACTGCTTT